>JACTAT010000330.1:385546-388046 GCA_014526335.1 Chrysaora quinquecirrha | reverse complement strand
CAGAATTTTTTATAAGCAACCTCTTATAAGCAACCAAGATGTAGAAGGCCTTAAACTTTTAGCAACGTATAGTACCACAGGAAAAAACCTAAAACTTTTTAAATTTTCGATAATTTATATCCCTGCGAGCAATTGAGGATTGATCAACATAGAAGCTATTTCCATTCATTTGCCGTCAAAAACTCGAATATCAACGGAGTGTTGCTCATTACGTGAAGCAATGAGGGGTTTCCTTTTAACTTTCAATACAAAATCTCTACATGGCAGCACTTACATGGTACTTCTTGACTGATGTTATTTATAGTAGCTATTTCTTTGCTGTATACTAGGTGTTAGCGTTATATTGCACAAAAAGCTATAGGATAACTCCAAATTTTGCTGTTTTTCTAGCCTCTGTATTATTCTTAGGGGAAAATATATACAGTTAAAATTAAGCAACTACTAAGCAACTTTTGCTACTAAAAGGTGGCCATAAGAGGTCCAAAAATAAGCAACTTTTTGAACTAGACCCGAGCGAAGTTGCTTATAAAAACTTGCGTGTATGCGATTACACAGAATATATAGAATATAAAAAAAAAGAATATAAGATAAAAATGTTTAAGGAAAATTGCATCGATTTCATCAGTTGATAAAGTTAAAACTAAAAGTTAACTTCTAAAATTGCGAGAAGCAGAGGAAAAATTTTGGATATATACTTAAACGCATGTTTTGTCTTCTCGCAATCTGAAAATTTTGTACTCAAAGACTTGACAGTTGTCCTTCAGGAAAATTTAAGAACTGAAATTTGGTGGATATTTCACGAAATTTTCCGAAATTCTCAATCCAAAGTACTTTGCTTAAAAAGACGTGTACTTGTGTCTTCAAAAAATATCACCTTCACGAAAAAATATGTAGGACGAAGTAATTTTTTTAGCAAAATATTTAAAACTTACATTATTATCTCGTTGATCTGTGGTTGTCTTCAGTGAAACACATAAGTCCTGTGTATCGTTGACTTTCCATCTGCAAAATGAGCTAAAACTCTCATGAATTACTAATGTATTGATAATGATCCTAACACAACCCGGTACTACGGAATCAAATCGGTGGTTTTCGGATAAATTTCAGTTGTGATCTCATAAATAAATAATTTGGTCAACATATACGTTGCTATGTTGATTTGCCGATGATTATTCTGTTCACCGTAAAAGCTCTATTAAGCACCCCTCTCTCGTTTAAGCCACCCTTTTGTTTAAGCCCCCTCTACTAATTCCCCCTCTCTACTTGTAGTAGGAACAGCTACCTCATGTAAATGTAACGTATGTCTTCTTGCACGTTATGATCTTTCCATGCTTTCTATCTATTAACGTCAATAGTCGTATGTCATAATAACTAAAATTTCTATAACTTCATAGTTGCATGTACAGTTTTTATCCGTGCAATATATCATGTGACTTGTAAAAACTTTCACTAGAACTCTTATAAAAAACTAGTCAGTCAGTGAAAAGTTAATGTACAGTCAGCTTAAAATCACCTTCAATAGACAAGATAGAGAATCGTCTCCCAAACATCGTCTGACTCCGTGTGTTCTCTGCCCCAATTATTTTGACCACTCGATGGTCAATAATAGATGTATGAAATGAAATGAAAAGTAAGTGGTAGGCTAATGTGTTGAGTATCCCAAAATTTTGTCTTGTGACTACCAATAACCACTACCGTAAATCATCAAATTGGCCCACCTCGAATTAACCCCCACCCTGAAGCGACAAATCTTTAATAAGCCCCCCCCTCGAATAAGCCTCTACCCCTGACATGTTGGTGCTAGCATCTTGATTCCAAATTGGTACTTTATCGTGTTATGACAGAAAAATGCATTCCTTTGATGATGAATCATACATTCGTGACCTTGAATAAGCCCCCGCCTTGAATAAGCCCCCCAGGGGGTTAACTCGAGGACCCACGGTATGCAACAACGAAATTTATGTGAAAGAATAAACCTTCTTATAAAGATCATTTTTTTAATGTCTGTAGCTTTTCACGTTTCTAGGGGTATTAGAGGTTTTCTAGAAGTCATACATTAAATTATCTTTTAGAGTTCATTGAAAAAATGTATTCACACCTTCGCTGGCAGTAGTTAAGAGAGAAAAGCCTGCTTTTTTCGCATCTCTCAAGCGTTCCTTGTCCAGAATCGCATAAGCATACCAATTTTTAAGGTTGGTAGAATGGCACATTTCTAGGTGGCCCAGGAAAAAAGCCTTTTGGGGGCAAAAATTCAATAGGCCATAACAATGGGCAACCTCATATAAGCAGATTAGTAATATAGGATATACTGTACCGCAATTCATGCCGTTAGGCATAGATCACATGAGCACACATTCGTATTCAGAACAATATGACTAATCTGACCAAGTCTAAGGCCAATAGACCAAATTTTCCAAAATGTCAATGTCCAAGATCGTAATGGAAATGGGGGTTATACATAGCTATTTACATTGGAATACGAAATGATTACAATTTCACG
>JACTAT010000330.1:356357-384479 GCA_014526335.1 Chrysaora quinquecirrha | reverse complement strand
AACATACAATTTATGTGATTTTCGACTGCAAATGAATGGAACCGACCTTCTATTTCTTGATTTTCTGCAGTGATAAAGGCGTTCAAATTGAAATGTTCCTTAACGATTTTCTCATTAGTAGTATAAGTTCTTTAAATTTTCGGGCCTTCCACATGTAGGTTCCTTATAAAGTGGTTCTTTATAAAAAAAGCGTGTAATTCAATTGCTTACAGTAATTCAATTTCGAGCCATCATTCTGCTTAATGTTCAGATCAGTCCAGACCTAGTTACTCACGAGCAGTTGCAATGAGCAGTTGCTAATTAAAGAAAGTGTAGTCTATATTTCAAAAGAATACCCATTTATTATAGATTAAACTGACAAAAATCGTTTTAATAGATTATCTTCCTAATAGATTAATTTTCTCTCAAGTTGGCAAATATTCTCGGAACCTAGTTCGTAAGTTCCGATACATCTGCGTACAGTAGCTTGAACTTTAGTCCATACTTGAGTAGTCATAAGTATGATGAAATGAAACTAGCATTTGTATCTCTTAATCTCTTACCATTATTCTGATCAAACGAATCCCCATTGATATTCACATCTACAACTTTTGGCTTTTTCCTCGATGCATTGTTAGCTCCATGTTCCTCAAAACCACGACGTTTCGAACTATTTGACTTTTGATCTTGTTTCGGAGAAGAGGGCTTTTGAAGATTTGCCTGCTCACCTTCAAATGCTGGCATTTCACCCTTCAAAGAATAATAAAAAAAAAATATGAAATGCAATACTTCATGAAAGACATAAGTTAAAATCATAAAATTAGGGCCTGTTTATATGGAGATGTAAAAATCATCCCACCTTCCAGCCTGGTGAGATCTCACCTTCCAATACAAACCTTTGTGATTTTCATCTTCTGTTTATATGGAATACGTTTCATCCCGGTCAAGTGCGATCTTTCTTGTTGAGAGGTGGCACCTCACCTTGGTGGGATGAAATTTGCTCATATAAACGCTGGAAGGTGGGATGAAAGCTAGGCGAGGGATGAAATCGTTCAGTAGAAATGGATAATAATAATAATAATAATAATAATGCAAAACTTATATAGCGCCACAATACTAAAGATACTCGGTTGCGCTTTACAGTTAAAGTCCTATTTACAATTAAAAGTAAGAATTTATTAGCATCAAAACAGTTAGATAAAAGCTTGTTAAAATTTTGTCCAAAATTAATCATACGCTATTTCAAAATCGTGTGTTTTCAGGAGCCGTTTGAAGGTATTTATACATTTTATGTTCTTATGTTATCCGGTAAAGAGTTCCATACGGCAGGAGCAGCATATGTAAAAGCTCTGGTGCCAAGTGTTTTGCTTCTGGTCATTGGTAGCTTCAATCTATTTTGCTTATTTGATCTCAGTACTCTGCGGCTTTCCTGAACTTCCAAGAGATCGACGAGATACTTCGGTGCAAAATCGTTGAGACATTTCAAGCGATGAGTTAACATCCATGCACGAATGTCAGATATGCAGTTTTCAATATCCTTTATTGCCTGGATTCGTTCTTCAGCACTAGATGGATTAAAGCCAAGATAAAGCTGTGTGTCATCAGCATAAGCTGCCACACTAGGGGAGTGGAGCTCGATAACATCATACAGAGAGCTCAAATATCCCAAAAACACCACAGGCCCCGCACAACTTCCTTGGGGTACTCCATATTTGAGCGTGTAAATTTCAGACAGGGTGTCCTTTATCATAATTCTTTGTTCTCTGTTTTTTAGATACGAGATAAACCATTTGAAAACTGTGCCTGATATGTTGAATCTTTTTTGGAGGATTTCTGACAATATTTGCAAATCAACCGTGTCAAAAGCAGCAATTAGGTCCAGTAAGATTAAGATGGTCACTTTCTGTTTATCCATATTATTCATGATATCTGAATGAACTATTCACGGAAGAGACCCGGATTGATTACAACGTCAGCTGCCCGGCTGGAGCAACACAAGTTTAAGATTCGATAATTGGACAGTTTGGGAATTTAGTTATATTGTGCGGTTATTGAACGATTACAAGGTCAATGCTGGAAAATATTCGGAACGAAGCATGACGTACAGACCAAACATAGGGTGTGTTTGATTTGTACCAATTCTGAGAACGGTAGACTTGTTAGACTCGGAATTTGTGTTTGATTGACTTCGAAATTCCGAAAAAGGTGGGTTTGGCAGGTTTAGAAGAACTTCTAAACCTTTTGACCCAAATTTTTCTTTTCATGAGCGAAACTCTGACACTGAGGCGAAGTTGCTAGGTTGGAAATTTTTCAATATGGCGGAATGTAAATGTAAATGACGGTATATACGTCATCATGGCGAATCCGAAACCTGCCGTTTTAAAGATGTTTCTCCAGAAACATAATTTGTCAGTATTTTCTTTTCCAACCAGCCAAAACTGCTTGAAAAATACGGCTACACATACAGATCCGAACAGCATAGTATATTCCAATACTATATGATAAATAGCTACATAAGAATTTGGGCCTACGTGATGTGAGCCTGGATAAGATACGGTAAATTAACAAAAAGAGCTGTGAATACCTCTGGATCATCTATTTCTGGTGCAACCGGTAGGAAGTATAAATTATCTTCTGCTTCTTCCTCATCACTAAAATTTCAACGAAGGTAAATTAAATAGCAAGCCAATTACTGCAGTACAGTTCAGTGATGTGTGATATTGAGGAAGACAAAGACTATTACAAAACCAAAAAAATATTGGTAACTGCATCGAGGAGTTAGATTCAAGAAATAATAGTCTGTTCGCCAAACTTGTGACATTTCTACTTGAAGTTTTCGCAGAAGCAAGTTACAAGTGAGGAAAAATTACCGTCACATCGTAATTGAATGGAGGAAGGTCAATTAGAACAACAGACTATGGTAGAAGAGAAAGCACTAAAGGCACGCCTTTCTGTCATTGTTTTGGGAGGAAAGCTTGCATCTGGGCGTATTTTTGTCTTCAGGAAATTCTTCAAGTTACACTCAATTTATTGCTACTGTGGTAAGGCTTATCTTGACTTCGTATTTCACTAAATCAATCAATGCTAAAAGGAGTAGTCGAATGGTTGTTATATCGCTAACTTCGGCTATATTCTTATGTTTTTCTCACCCAAACATCTCAAAGGAGTTGTTTGAATAGGCCTTTGCAAAGATGCCTGGGTCGGGCGCGACATTTTTTCTGGAAAATCGTAGGCATTTCCAGTATGGGAATCCTCTCCGTGTGCAACGACTGTAATTACGGAGGACGCTAAAATCATAAAGAGTATCAAAAACTATTACTTGAACTTTCACTTCATCAAATATCTCCTTGAGCAGATATGGTGGGATCTGAAGCCTTTCTTTCACTTTTTTTCGAATTGAACGTGAATTTGAAGTAAAATTTCATGCACAACATCTCCTGAAACGACCGTAATTTCAGCTTTTGCACGCGGAGAGGATTCCCTTACTGGAAATTCCTACCATTTTCCAGAAAAATGTCGCGCCCGACCCAGGTCTATTTAAAAAATGCAAATGAGACGATAGTAAAAAGAGATGCCATTTGACTTTCACATGCGTCCAACACAAATATTAGTTTCCAGGAAAGTATACGCGAAAGAGTTTTTTGTACCAAATCTACAGAAACGCCAAAGAAAGAACAGAGAGAAATCTCGGTCAGAGGGCTTTGAAGGGAAACGAAATGACAGAGAACATCTTTCAGTAGGTATCTCGAGCCACAGGAAGACTACCGAAGGCAAACAAAGAGCATCACTGCTAATACGAACGTGTCTACGAATAGATAAGAGAAAGACCTGCGAAAAGAAGAATCTGCTAACTGTAACTACAAGCAAAGCTAGCTGGAGCCAGTAAAGAAGAAATAGCAGTAAATTTACCAGTAGAAATAGCAATACGCAATACAGCAAATTGGTGAGCTATAGACCTCAAATGAAATCGCCAAGTAACTCTCTCAGTCATACAGACTAAAACTGTCCTCTCGTTTGGCTTATTTTTTCCGCTATATAGAGCCTTCTTTAGCACCATACATATTTATATATACATTTGTCATGATTAGCTAACATTAGGATAGATTTTTCCACAAGTGGCACACCACAATAGATGGGGTTCGAACCTGGACTGCATGACCAGAGAGCCAAATACATTTCTGCTGAGGTATAGAGCTCAATGAAATCGCCGAGGATAATTCATGAAAATATATACAACGTATGAAAACATGCAGACCTGCTACAATAAAACGGCTTTTCAACTGAAACAACATCAACATCAACATCTTCCATATCTTGTCCTTCTAAGACATCTTCTTCTTTATCTTCATCCTCCTAAAATGCAAGCCGCTACAAAGTTTAAAGCAAAAGGCAACAGAGTCTCTCATAAGAATTCTGCAGAGTCTGGGACTTGAGGCATATCAATTCCACGGGCTTATGCAATGAGTTGTGAGGCTATTCCAACCTCATCCTCAGGCCCTAAATCGAATTTTCTCGAATCTCAACCGTCAAATCGATTATTGCCCTGGTACCGGCCACAAAATCGGTCAAAATACTGGCAATTTTGGCCTAGGCATAAAAACAAGATCTAGGCTCCGACAGCAGATGTTCTTATAGAGGAACTGCAAAGAATTTCATTGATAACTGTAAGGCAAGATACATGTAGCATCATTATTATCGGAATCAGAGTAGCATCATTATTATTGTCTTGTAGCATAATTATTTGGTTTTTATAGATGCTTTTTTACATAATTTTCTGCCTATTTTGGTGTAAAATTTTGAAGAAACTGTGACGTCGCTTAAAATCTCTATTGCTTGAACAGCCAATCAAATTGCGAATAGGCAAGGCCGATACCAGGGTCGAATATGGACAGCGGAGTTTCACGTAGAGGCCTATTCACCCTGGGAACGAGGTTAAGGATATCCTGCACAGAGGGTGTGGTCTCTCAACATCGTCCTCAGGTTGAATAGTCCTCTACATAAAGCTTCACTGTCAATATTCCAACCTGATAGTGGTGTTGTCTTTGCCATATGGTTGGCAGTTTAAACCAAATGTAATTTATAAAGTGACGTCACAGTTTTATCAAATCAGTTCAGTTCATCAGGCCATTGCCAATAAGGTTGGCCGTTGGCATCTTCTAGCATTCCGATATGTCGCTTGAATTCCACCCTGTGTCCAAGTCTTGATGTTGTCAATCCAGCGCATCTTCTTCCTTCCCACTTCGTTTCTTCCTGGCATCTCACCCTCCAGGTTACATAATACGAGGCTGTCTGGACGTCGTTTCCAATGACAAAGTTTGGCTACTTTACGCTCTTTTATTATTGTCAGCAGTTCTTTCTCATTGTTCACTCCCGCTTTTTCTCTGACCCACTCATTCGTTTTCTGTCAATCTAGCTTATCAAATATCACACAAAAATAGGCTGAAAACCATGTGAAATACATGTATAAAACCAAAACATAGGGGCCCTATGGGCATGTTCGAAGAACGACTCTGGTTGAATATAGCTATTTCGGTCAAATGATGAAAGATGTTTATTGGTATGCACAACGATGACGATGATGATTATTATGATAATGGTGGTGGTTATTATGATGATGTTGATGACCACGATGATTATGATGCTGGTTGGTAGGGGTGATTGTGGTGGTAGGGTGGATGTGGTGGTGGTGATAGGGGTGATCGTGGTGATGATTGTAGGGGGGTTGTGGTGGTGCTGATAAAGGTGGTCGTGGTGAAGGTTGTAGGGGTGGTTGTGGTGGTGGTGATAAGGGGGGGTGGTGGTTGTGATAGGGGTGATCGTGGTGATGGTTGTAGAGGTGGTTGTGGTGGTGGTTATAGGGGGTGGTTGTGGTGATAAGGGTGATCGTGGTGATGGTTGTAGGGGTGGTTGTGGTGGTGGGGATAGGGGTGGTGGTGGTGATGGTTGTAGGGGTGATTGTGATGGTGATGCCGTTCATTAAGATCTTGTCACAGCCACATAGTCAATGATGGTAATCATGATGATGATGATGATGATTATGATGATGATGATGATGAGAATGATGACGATTTGCTTTGAGAAGTATTTTGAAATTGCCGCTCTTGCCCAGACTCTATGATTGATGATGAGAATGTTTGAAATGTCATTAACTAGACCAATGTGGCAATTTGCCATCGTTTAAAAAGTAAACAACAATGACTCATAGTGAACTATTACGAATCAGTAGAACAATTGTCACATGACCTAAGATTGACAAAGCCGTTTGCAGGCCGCCATTGTGAACAACCAACCGCTAATTGCGCATCAATAGCCGAGACAATGGCCCTAAGAGCATTCTTGAGATGCTTATACTATTGTTACACGTTTTCCATTGTTCAAGCGTTGGTTAGTCAGTGAGTTAGTAAGTTAGTTAGTTAGTTAGTGACACGCCACCCCACACCAATATGTTCGAAATTCTTCGAACATAAAAAGATGCTACAAAGGGCATTGTGTTCTTCCTGACAGTTATCAGTTGAATTCTTTGCATTTCCTTGCTCAAAACGGATAGGTCGCTCGGAACTCTGAGCATTAGGCCATCAAATTTTTTTGGAAAATAGTTGTTGCTGCTGGTAAGGGCTGTCGTTGCTTTTTGCGAAGAGTGGGACTTGTTAGTACCACGGCCCAATTCGATTAGACGGTTGAGATGCAAGGAAATTCGATTTGGGTAGACTGGTGGTCTCTTTGTACCAAGAGGACATTCCTGCGTTACTCCTTTGAATTTTACAGCGAACAGAGAAAAGATTTATTTGTTTCCTTACAAAAGACGATACAGAATAAACAACGCAACCTCTGCATAAGATTTCTACTTACAATATCAAATTCACTTTCTTTTTCTTCATATTCTACGTTTTCATCGAGCTCTTTAAAATCCGGTGCAAATGCTGACCAGTTTTCCTACAACAAAACGGAACACAATACCATACGCAACACCATGCAAATATGATACAAAAAAGCTTTATAATTTACAATTGAGATAAAAATGTTTAGCTACACTGAAAATAATATTTATATGTATATTTATAAAGAAGAACTATTTGTGATTAAGTATGTTTGTTTGTATGTGTGTTTGTATGTATGTATATAGGTATATATACAAATAGTTCGCTTATAGCTCATGATCCAAAGGAAAACAAAAGGTATCTTTGGAATAGGCATTTTCCGGAGAATGTCCTCGGCGAACCCGTATCGTTTCTCGGAAAAACTGACACATTTCAAAACAGAAACTTTTGAAAAAATACAACCTGACGTCGGCAGGTAGCGATTCCGTTATCTAGATATTTATAGGTGAAGATTAAAAGGATGATGCAGGGTACGGCTGTGGACAAATGAACTGAACATTTCACTGAACATGCAACTGAATATTTTCGGCTATGTTCAGTGCCGAGTGGCTAAATGAACTGAATATCTCACTGAACGCATCACTGAACATTTCACTGAACGTGCCACTGAACCTTTTTGGCTATGTTCAATTCAGTGACCAAATGAACTGAACATTTCACTGAACATGCAACTGAATAATTTCGGCTATGTTCAATGCCGAGTGGCTAAATGAACTGAATATCTCACTGAACACATCACTGAACATTTCACTGAACGTGCCACTGAACCTTTTTGGCTATGTTCAATTCAGTGGCCAAATGAACTGAACATTTGACTGAACATGCAACTGAATATTTTCGGCTATGTTCAATGCCGAGTGGCTAAATGAACTGAATATCTCACTGAACACATCACTGAACATTTCACTGAACGTGCCACTGAACCTTTTTGGCTATGTTCAATTCAGTGGCCAAATGAACTGAACATTTGACTGAACATGCAACTGAATAATTTCGGCTATGTTCAATGCCGAGTGGCTAAATGAACCGAATATCTCACTGAACACATCACTGAACATTTCACTGAACGTGCCACTGAACCTTTTTGGCTATGTTCAATGCCGAGTGGCTTAATGAACTGAATATCTCACTGAACACATCACTGAACATTTCACTGAACGTGCCACTGAACCTTTTTGGCTATGTTCAATGCCGAGTGGCTTAATGAACTGAATATCTCACTGAACACATCACTGAACATTTCACTGAACGTGCCACTGAATAATTTCGGCTATGTTCAATGCCGAGTGGCTAAATGAACCGAATATCTCACTGAACACATCACTGAACATTTCACTGAACGTGCCACTGAATAATTTCGGCTATGTTCAATGCCGAGTGGCTAAATGAACCGAATATCTCACTGAACACATCACTGAACATTTCACTGAACGTGCCACTGAATAATTTCGGCTATGTTCAATGCCGAGTGGCTAAATGAACCGAATATCTCACTGAACACATCACTGAACATTTCACTGAACGTGCCACTGAACCTTTTTGGCTATGTTCAATGCCGAGTGGCTTAATGAACTGAATATCTCACTGAACACATCACTGAACATTTCACTGAACGTGCCACTGAACCTTTTTGGCTATGTTCAATGCCGAGTGGCTTAATGAACTGAATATCTCACTGAACACATCACTGAACATTTCACTGAACGTGCCACTGAATAATTTCGGCTATGTTCAATGCCGAGTGGCTAAATGAACCGAATATCTCACTGAACACATCACTGAACATTTCACTGAACGTGCCACTGAACCTTTTTGGCTATGTTCAATGCCGAGTGGCTTAATGAACTGAATATCTCACTGAACACATCACTGAACATTTCACTGAACGTGCAACTGAATAATTTCGGCTATGTTCAATGCCGAGTGGCTAAATGAACCGAATATCTCACTGAACACATCACTGAACATTTCACTGAACGTGCCACTGAACCTTTTTGGCTATGTTCAATTCAGTGGCCAAATGAACTGAACATTTCACTGAACATGCAACTGAATAATTTCGGCTATGTTCAATGCCGAGTGGCTAAATGAACCGAATATCTCACTGAACACATCACTGAACATTTCACTGAACGTGCCACTGAACCTTTTTGGCTATGTTCAATGCCGAGTGGCTTAATGAACTGAATATCTCACTGAACACATCACTGAACATTTCACTGAACGTGCAACTGAATAATTTCGGCTATGTTCAATGCCGAGTGGCTAAATGAACCGAATATCTCACTGAACACATCACTGAACATTTCACTGAACGTGCCACTGAACCTTTTGGCTATGTTCAATGCCGAGTGGCTTAATGAACTGAATATCTCACTGAACACATCACTGAACATTTCACTGAACGTGCAACTGAATAATTTCGGCTATGTTCAATGCCGAGTGGCTTAATGAACTGAATATCTCACTGAACACATCACTGAACATTTCACTGAACGTGCCACTGAACCTTTTTGGCTATGTTCAATTCAGTGGCCAAATGAACTGAACATTTCACTGAACATGCAACTGAATAATTTCGGCTATGTTCAATGCCGAGTGGCTAAATGAACCGAATATCTCACTGAACACATCACTGAACATTTCACTGAACGTGCCACTGAACCTTTTTGGCTATGTTCAATTCAGTGGCCAAATGAACTGAAAACATCTCTAAACAAATTTTGTTCCCCAAACATCTTTGACTCCAATCCAACATTCACTGAACAGGGTGGCCAAATGAACTGGATTTTTCACTGAGCTTCAATTTCTGCAGATCTTCAGTAAAATATTCAGTTCATTTGTCCAGGGCCTTACTTATTATCAAAGCCAAGAACTTAAATGAAGCAGACTTACGACATGCGTTTGTGACCATATTGACACTAATCCACTTGCGACGGAGCATATTATAGGACGAATGGGATGCCACTGAAAAGATAGAATAGAATTGGTCAGAGTATGGGTAGCCAATAAGAATATGCCAAAGTCGTATATCTTAAGAACACACTTATAACGGAAAAAATACAAAACGACTTAAGAAAGTAATATTTCAATTAGAAAAACACACTAACTAAAAAACACAAAATAACGGCCGTAATTGAAAATATTGTGCCAAAATGTTGAAAAAACATAACAAACCGTAGCAACACATAAATTTTGTTCAAATCGATGAAAATAAGCCAACTGTTTTTTGTTAACAACATGTTTCGTGTTTGGAAAACATCTATAGCAGGCAGTGCAAACATGTTGGCCAAAATTTGTTGGCGACGATGTTGGCCAACATGTTGGCACGGTTTGCGCCCGGATTCAGAGCGAAAGGAATTCGTTACGATTACGGGAAAATATTTGAATAATAGCTACTCGGAGTCAAATCCTCCAGCCACACTATCCTGCTACATATTCAAAAATCAGCAAGTAGAAAATGCACTCAACAAGCCCCTTTCAGCAATGGCTTTCGATTTTTAAAGCACTAAAAATTTTCTGCCCTTTTCAAGGTTTCGAATTTCATAGAAAAGTATACGAGGAAAGCACAAATTGTTGCAGGATTACCCCACAAATAATTTGAAGAGGTTAAACAAGTTCGCTTGTTTTGAACCATTTTTTGCATTGCCCACTGATTTTACCAGCTGACCCCTTGTCTTTGCCTCTTACTGCTGGAATATTATCTTGGAATTGGATTAACGAAGTACATCCGTTGCTTCACGCTCCTACACAGCGTCTTTTTAATTCTTAATTCCTTTTACTCTTAGGAACTCTACAACATTATAAAAATACCCCGAGTATTCTTTTTGGTGCAAATCGCGTTCCTTTATCGATATTTTGCAAATAAGTTAAAAATGAAAACCGCGGGAGAACTTCGAGGTAAACGAGAAAAAGAGAAAGGGTTTCCCTTTCCCTCATTTTTTTCCCTCACCTAGAGTAGACGCTGCGTGACTCATTTTTCCCTCACCTAGAGAAGACGCTGCGCGACTGTTGCTTTTTAAGCAACAGCTGGTAGGAAAATTTAATTAAACTTACAACGACATCGAGTAAGAGCTCTCCTTTTGTTCCATTTAATATCTTCACTAATGTGCCAGCACTTCTTTCCCATATGTATAAAGAATGCTGCCTTGATGAGCCTGAGGAAAAATCAACCAAATAAAAATTGTTGGAAAATTAATAGAGGTTTCCGCAAAAGATGGCGACCGTTTCTGTCAATCCCTTGTTTTTCTTAAGGCTTTTCGAAGGGAATTCCGAAATAATTTCCTCAGCTACAAATTGTCTGCAGCTATGTAAAAAACGTAACTAAGGAAATTATTCCCAGTATTCCTTTCGAAAATCCTTAATGAAAACAATAGGCAAAAACACGTCACCTTTTGTGGAAGAGTCTATTGTCACATTGGAAATCATCTATCAAAGCAAGGAAAAGGAAACACCAGACCCCTATAAATAGATTTCCAGATGTTATGCCGTACACAGGTCAGACAAATAGATTCACAAATGACGACGCTCACTTTTCTACACCTACAGTAGCCGTGAAGTGGCTCTTAATATAGGCATAATATTTTGAAATCACAAGAAGAAAAGAATAGTTAAGGCATACAAATATTAGCAGCCTGTCCCGCACGAGATTGTCTCTAGAATTTTAACTTACATTTTAAAGCAGTGTTTGCAAACTTGAAAATTCTAGGCTTAATTTAGTTTGGGTTTTGACGATTCTTCTCAATCTATGGCAACAAGTAGAAGCATAGCCTTCAACAGAGAAAAGGTTCTTGAGTAGCGCAGGACAAAAGTAATGATTTAGCAGCAATTGGTTTCAGGATTAGAGATACATATGACACAAACAGAATGGCTAGAAGAGCTAGTGCCTATTGTAGGGCAACTCAAATGGCACAAGAAGCAATTTCATTGTGCGAAAAACGTTTAAAAACACAAGATAAACCACACAAAGTTTCATTCAATTGACTGGGCCGTATTTTAAATCGCTCAAGAATAAATTATTGAACCAATTTTTGAACGAAAACTAACCTGCAACAATGTAATCACCATCACCAGAGAAACAGCATTTTTTCCATAAAGTTCTGCAAAGAGATCACAAATGTAAGTAAGAGTGAGGGCATTTCACTTGTCGAAAAGGCGTACGAGATTCCTGTAGTAACAAAAGGATTTCCAAGGGATTTTTGTTAAAACAATAGGGATCACAAAAAAGGGTGTACGAGATTTAAGAAGTGAATTGCCTTTCCAGTAAGAGCACAGACATCTTTTTGACAGGAATTGCATTTTCTTCTCAAAGGGCGTGGCGGGGGTAGCTGCTGTCATTTTCTCAGCCTTGTAACCCTTATTCTACAGGGGAGAATTGAACCCTTGGACCCTGCTTTACGGACATGAGCATCCAAATGGCTTCTAACCTGTATCTATAATCTACAAAATTGCCGAAATACACGCTTTTTTATAAGGAATAACTTCATAAGGAACCTACATGTAGAAGGCTTGAAAATTTAAAGAACTTATACTACTAGAGAGAAAATAACTAAAGAACTTTTTATTGTTGAATAGTTTTATGACTGCAAACAATCAAGAATTACAATGCGGGTTCCTTTCATTTGCAGTCGAAAATCACATAAATTGTACTTTACGCATGTATCAAATGTTTCTGTGAGTAGTCTCGAGCTTTGCTCACATCTAAGTGTCTCTGTATAGTAGTCATGAAACTGAACATGCAGTCAAAATTAAGGAACTATTAAGGAACTTTTGGAACTACAATCGTCTCAAAAGAAGTCCAAAAATAAGGAACTTTACAGTAAGAACTAGGCCTTGAGGTAGGTTCTTTATATAAAAAAGCGTGTAGGGCCAGTAGGATTAGGGTTAATAGAGTGACAAAAGATGCAGATCTTTGCTAGCAATAGACGTTTCAAAGAGATCTGGGTCGGGCGCGAAATTTTTCTGGAAAATGATAGCCGTATCGAGTAAGGGAATCCTCTCCACGGGCAAAGACTGGAATCGCAGTCGCTTCAAAGGAAGTAGTGCAGCAGATTTTATTCCAAATTCACGAATAATAGAATAAAAAGACAGAAAAGGGAATCTGCGGCAGCAATGCTTAAAATATTTGCAGAAACTCAGGAAACAAGATCTAATTAACTAAAAAAAAAAAACGAAAAAAAAACTTGATTAAATTGATCCTAGACCAGATAAATTTGGACTTGAATCCTTTCTTTCACTTCAACTCCCATTAAATGCGAATTTGAAGCACAAGTTGCTGCAATATCTCTCCTGGAACGACCGCAATTCCGGTCTTTGTCCGTGGAGAGGATTTCCTTATTCGATATGGCTACCATTTACCAGAAAAATGTCGCGCCCGACCCAGATCTCTTTGAAAAAGTCTATTCACATATTCAAATATATTAGCTTGGCTCATAAGTTTAACGTTCATAAGTGAAGTTAAACTAAAAATATCAATAGCTGAAATACCCGGATCAGTCTCACAGTGGTGGAATTGCCAAAAAATCTAATCTCAAGTTAAGATTTCAGATTAAACCAGTTTAAGGTTGCCTTCTGATTCATCAATCCATCAAATCGAATCGATCTGATTGGTAGAAATATAAGCTGGATGAAATAAGCTGATTTTAAAGTTCCAGTGCTAAGAAGCCATGTTAACATTTGATGCAGGCTCCACGTACAAGAATGTTATCACTCTTCCAAGACATTTTATTTTCTGAGCTTACAAGCAGGCTATCAGCTAATACAGAATTCTGTTGCTTGAAAAAGTTTCGGGCATACCTATTCTCTACATATGTCTATATATCTTACTTGTAATAACTGAAAGTGACCTGCATTCATCCGCTTTAGGACAATAATCAGATTAGTCACGCCATGAAACAGGAAAATACTTTGGAAATGAGTAGAACAAGTCATAGATCATAGTAGATCATACCTACTTGCACATTCGACGATTAGAAAGAGCAATTGTTAAGAGCTATAGTCGCTCAAGATCAATTTAATGCCGAATTGTTAGTGACAAAATTAAATATACGACAATGAGCTGAAGGGAAAATCATTGCAGACATTAGCTAATTTTCAATACCTGTTGACCAAATCTTGCAGCTTTTGAATTGGTTCAGGTTCTGATGATTCATCACTGGAAAGAACCATTTCACGGTCGAAAACTCTGATAACACGGTCTTGCGAGTTCACCAAAAACGAACTGAAACGAAAATAAAAAGTTAGTGGACGAGCGAACTATACGAACAATCCAATTAAATAAGCGAACAATCTCTCTTTTGATAAAAATGATGGAAAACTATACAATAATATGCCTTACAAAGTACTTGACTTCACCAACACTATAGACTTTTACTTGTTACTATGGACTATTACTTGAGTCGTAGTTATCGCTATTGAGTTCAATTGCTGGACGTTCAATCTACGACTTTTAATCGACCGGCTTATTTTTGGACTCACTTTTTTGGCCTCGCTTTCAAATTACCATTGTTACAGTGATGTCAACGGTAAGTGGTTGCAATGGCCTAAATCTACCGGGTCTAAAACATGTGTCTTTGTCTTAAAACTTAACTTACTATCTGTTTTGCAGAAAGCTCTCACCTACCTAGCTTTTTCGACATTCGTTGAAAACTTTTTGCGTGATTTAGTACTAAAACGGCTGCCGAATAGGTCTCTTATGTTTTGCTGTGACGATGCAACAAACCAGCCTCGTTTCAACAGTCTGTAATATTATGAGTCCCAGTTTGAGCGATCTCGGTTTGGTGTAGTCTCGGTCTGGTGAGCGGTAACTGGGAGTCAGGTAATAAGTCTAATAAAAGTCTACCAACACTATATAAAAGCGAGTCTTTTTCGGTTCTTTTTACGTAAGGGCAGTGTGAGAGTAGCTAAATCAAGATTTTGAGAAGTGAGAATCCGTTGCCAAATAAGACTGATCAAGATTTATCAAAACATCCAATTAAGATATTTTAGATTTATTTCTTTAAATGTTGATCCAAAAAAGTTTGGGACAGAAACATGTCTGAAAAAAACTTCGGAAACAGAATTTTCGTACTCTTTATTACGCTCTGTTACAAAACATTTTTTCAGTTCAGGCTGGAAAAAGTTCAGAAGATGCAGGTGACATCAAGCAAGTCTTCGTCCGGTTAAAAAGGAAAAGGGATATCACACGCCTTCAGTCCACGACATGTGGAATACCACACTAGATGAGATTCGAACCAGGACTGCATGACCAGAGCGCCAACGATGTTTCAACTGAGCTATACTGTAGAGGTCCATGAAATCGCCAACTAACTATCCAAGTCATACAACCCAACGCTCTCCTCCCATTTGACCTTGATAACAAATAAATATAAATGATGCTGGAGAAGGCTCAACATATCCGAAACACAAAAAAGTCAAATTACAGGAGATCATTGGGCTGTATGACTTGAATGGTTACTCGGCGACCTCTGTAAGCTGAAAGGAAATGTCGTTGGCTCTTTGGTCATGCAGCCCAGGCTCGCATCCCCACTATTGCCAAATATCTTAACTTTGGTGCAGACTTGAATGCTTTCGGACAGAATCACGAGAAACATATGTTCGGTAGTTTTAATGTCCGACAATTCCAAGTTTTTCTACCTATTTATAAATTTGTCTACCTAAACCACTGACTACATAAATACATGCTTTTTTTATTAAGGACCTAGCTCAAGGCCTAGTTCTTAAAGTTCCTTATTTTTTTTTACCTCTTTTGAGACGATTGTAGTTCCAAAAGTTCCTTAATAATTCCTTAATTTTAACTGCACATACAGTTTAATGACTACCGTACAGAGACATTTGCATGTAAGCAAAGATCGAGACCATGTAAGCAAAGCTCGAGACCACTCAAGGAAACATTTGATACATGTGTAACGTACAATTCATGTGATTTTCGACTGCAAATGAATGGAACCGGCTTTCTAATTCTTGGTTATTTGCAGTGAAAAAAGCATTCGACATTGAGAAGTTCCTTAAGAATGTTCTCTTTAGTAGTATAAGTTCTTTAAATTTTCAGGCCTTTCACATGTAGGTTCCTTAAAAAGTGGTTCTTTATAAAAAAAAGCGTTTAGGCCTTAGTAAAAAACAATGCAAAAGCCAACCTTCCCCTTCTTGAAAACTCAATTGACTTGATAGCCGTGTTAGCACTAGTCGCAGTTGTACTATTTCGAAAGGATATCAAAACCTAGAAAAAGACAATAATCTCAGTATTTATAGAACTATTTGAAGTGAATGAAAACATCGAAAGTTTCCTATCTGAAGATTTCGATGCTCGGTGGAGATAACGAAACTTTACACACGAACATTGTTTCTAGGGGGGCCTGGGCGCGTATTCGAGTGGGGGAGTTTAAAGAGGGATGCACTTACTTTCAAATCAGTTTTTTTTTACTTCAAAATTATGAATTAAGGGCGTATTTTTTGGTAACCTTCTGTTTTTGGCAGACTCTCCGAATTTTGAAAACTGTAGAATTAGCAGGGAAAAGTTTCTTTTACAAAAAAACAAGGCAACCGAAAATCCTAGGCAGATCGAAGCTTCCGTTTCCTTGGCTGCAACACTTGTGAAATTTGTTTGAGTATGCGCCGTTATTAAGGGATGCCGATAATTTCTTAAGGGCAGATATTCCTTGCGAAGTCTGCGAAACCTTCCAGCTTCGCCAGCAGAAGGTTTTGGAGACCTGCGAAACCTGCCGTTTTCAGAAGACTGTACGTTTTGACGGCTGCCGAAAAGAGAAGGCGTCTGCTGAAAACACAACTCGACCAAAAAAATACGCCCTAAGAATGGCTCGAGAGAAAGAAAGCCTTTTTCTAACCCATTCTAGAATAATCCCGATTTTTACCCTGGTTGAGTGAGAAAACGGCAACTGATTGCCATAAACGCCCGTTCTTTGATGAGCATTTATAAGGAGGAAGGCGTTCAAAATATGGGTGTTTATTACACGATTTAAGTTTTGTACGAGGCTTTTATCCGAAAGGGCTATTAAAATAAGGGGGCCATAGAACACCAAAGTATAGCCTAAGCAACTTCCTCTAAATCAATAAGCTACCAAGTTGCTTTAATCAAACATCCTTAAACGTATCTTCTTTCTTTGGGGAACTCTAGGACAGATTTTTCCACAAATAACGCACTGTACCACAATAGATGGGATTCGAACCTGGACTGCATGATCAGAAAGTCAACGACGTTTCCACTGAGCTATAAAGCTCAATGAAATCGCCGAGTATGTATGACTTGGAGAATTACTGGGCGATTTTATTGAGCTCTATAGCTCAGTGGAAACTTGGCTCTCTGGTCAATTAGTCAAGGCTGGAATACCATCTATTGTGGTACGCCACTTGTGGAAAAATCTTATATTTTTGGGTACAGTCCAGGCAACTAGGTTTCGTCCAGGTCAGAGAAGATTGCAGAATATTCTTAATAAACTTCTTGAAAGATCTACTCATTTAGATCCCTAATAGACATGAACAAAATTAAGTCAATAAATAGAAGTTCTGCTTACCGACAGGGTTGTAGCGTTGATGACGGTAATCTGCAAATAAAAATTTACATTATAAAAAAAAGTTCATCTGGACATATTAGATATCACCTTTCCCAAAAAAGTTCTATCAAAATTTGAATTCCGAATTGAATGATGTTTTGGCGCCAGTCGCTAGGATTTCAGTATCTCCGGTTATGCAAATTAGGTTGCCCGTTGTTATGATCCATTGTTCGATTACACAAGAAAGGCTTTTCCCCTGGGCCACCTAGAGATGCGCTTCATTTTTTAATTGATCCCTAACCTACCTGGGCGGTGCAGTATCTATTTTTTCATGTCTTTTTAAGCCTGTAACTTGGTTAAAATTGCGATTTTATTTCAGTTTCGAAAAGTTTCGTTTTCAGTTGCGGGCGCTTTTGTTAGTGCGGTTTTGATTGCGGTTGTCTTGTAGCAACCAGTATACAAGGTAGCGGAAACGCGGAATGGAATGTGGAATGGAATGAAATGGTTCGCTGCACTGTTTCTTCAATATTAATCTCTTCTGTCTGTATTACTAGACTGCTCAAATGCAAATTAGGTTGACCCTTTGTTATGGCCCATTGTTCGATTACACAAGGAAGGCTCTTTCCTTGGGCCACACTTTTTTGATCGACGCCCTTTCTGTCCAGGTAGTGCATGCCGTATTTTTCTAAATGTTTTGAGAATCAAAGGTTTGTTAAAATTTCAATTTCATCTCGGCTTCAACAAGTTTTTGGTTTGGATTGCGGCCATCTATTATGTTCCTTTCACTACACGTACATTGAATCATCGAATCTTTTGTTCTGCTGAAGTTTGTCATACTTACTAAAACGCAGAACCACCCGAAACGACCCAAAACAGCCAAAATCACGCAACACGACCCATAATGAGCTTAAAACCACATAGGATTTTCCATTTTCCGGGGTCAATTATAATGATGATGATGATTCTGATTTCGATGACATGAAGATAATGATGATTGTGATGATGACGATGACGATGATGATGATGACTATTATTAATATGATTTTTATAGCATAATGAGATTTGATGGCATGATGATGATAATGATGATTATGATCTGATGATTGTGATTATGATTATGACCATAATTTTTTTTCAACATTTTCAATTTCTTCAGTAATTGATGCAACAGAGTCCCATCCATCGTACCTTCAATTACTGCAAAGTTTTGTCAACTACTCCAAAATTTTGGAAAGCCTAAGATATTGACACAGTACCTTAGTACAGTTGCTTTAACACACATGAATCGACAAAGCACTTGCCAAGAAAGGTTGAACAAAATCAAAATTGCCTATGAAAGGCATTGTCACGACATATAGGTATTTCAAATTTTACGAATTCCATAAAAATCCTTCTCTCAAATCAGCTCCTCTTTTAAAGTGAAAGTGTTTAGTAACACCCTCCCCCACTGGCAAATCCTGCCCGAATCAATGAAATTGACAAAGAATAAGAATAATACCAACAGTATTTGTATAAATATTCTAAAACGTAGGTCTTAGGGATCATGAGTGATGATCGTTTTCCTGAGCGCAAAGCAAAAGGTTGTTGTGGTTACTTTCTATTTATTTTTATCTCTAGATTTTTCAGCTTATTTAGGCCAATAACGACGGAGTAAGTTGGTTCGTCAACCATCCGGGAGTCACCCATCCGAATCTTTACTTCACATGACCAAGCTGAACTTCAGTTTCCTAACGGAATCTGATTTTGTCGTTTGGCAACTCACTCCGTACAGGTAAGCACGATACCACATGGACGCACAAAACCGAATGTAAACCAACGTATAAACGGGGTATAAACAAGCAAAACGACTTACTTTTCCTTTGGCGTTTCCAGTGAAGATATATTCTCCTTTTCTGTCGAAAGATGCGACGATGTTCTGTTCACACTAAAATGATGGGGTAAAATCAGTAAATTTTTAAGAAATTACGTTCCTATCTCAATTCAGATACATACGCAGAGCCGCAAAAAATTTTTCTTTCTGGGAACATGGCAAAATCGGAATTTTTTCTATGATATGAAAGTGTCGAATTCTCATCTAGATAATGGTTCTGGTCGCATATCATGACAATCTTTCTGAATTAAATAACCAAAGACGATGGTAAATATGCAGCAAAGCTCTACACTACTTTTGCTCTTATTGTTGAGAAAGTAGTAGCAGGGAATTTACACTTTTTTGTTATAAGCGCTTTCTTTAAAAATTTCTTTCACATGGACTTTTTCGGCTTCCTTCAGCTTGGTTGAGCCTTCTCTGGCAACATACATATTTTCATATATTGCAACATACATATTTGCCATTAATTGCGGACACTAAGGACACTAAGAAAGATTTTTCCACCAGTGGCACTCCACAACAGATAGAATTCAAAAATCAAACGGGAGGACAGCCTTGGGTTGTTTGACCTGAAGAGTTGCTCGGCGACTTAATTGAGCTCTGTAGCCTAGTGGAAACATCGATGGCTATCTGGTCATGCAGTCCAGGTTTGAATTTATGTCCCTTGAGGAAAATCTATCATAGTGTTCGCAATTGAGAATATGTATGGTGCTGAAGAAGACTCAACATAGCTGAAACCCAAAAAATCAAACGGGAAGAGAGCCTTTGAATGTATGACTTGGAGATTATTATTTCATTGAGCTCAATAGATCAGTGGTAACGTCGTTGGCTGTCTGGTCATGCAGTACAGGTTATAGTATCATCTGTGGTATGTCATTTGTGGAAAAATCTACCCAAGTGTTCGCCATAAATGACAAATATAGATATTAGAGTACATTATGAAGCAATTGAGAGCACTTATCGAGTCTGGCACTTTTCGTGTTGTTCCTATGAAGTTAAAGCATTAGAAGGTAAGTCTTGTATGATTAAATAATATCGAAGCTGCATCGATTGAAGATAGTTACCTCTGTACCCACGGGTAAAACATGATGTTCTCCATCTATTTCTACCAAAACGGGAGGATGCTTCATTGGGCAGACGAGAAACTTGTTGCTGAAATTTAACAATGATTTACCAATTATTTAAACCGATAAAACAAAACCTTTTAGGTTAAGACCATGGCATTTTCCTTATCAACTACCATAAGTAAGTTCTGAATGCTCATACGACCTGAATAGCAGCCAGATTTGAGAACTTTCGCCATGTACGCCGATTTTCTAACAATTTTGCAATTTTGATAAAATGACAACGTGGTAAAAATTGGTAAAATAATAATAAGACCCCGTTTAAACATGATGGGCTCTGGTCTGAGTTAGAGCTAGTTTTTGCTCACAAAAGATTCGTTGCACGGGATCTCTTGGATCCGTACCTCTTTTGGCTCTGTTTGGAGCAAGTTCTGGATCTATCCAGAAGTAGAGCTAGCTCATCTCTGGCTCTGTTTAGATCCCGTGTAAATGCTTTGGATCAGATCCAAATTGGTACGGATACGAAAGGCCACTAAAAGCGAACGAATAAAGCCTACAAGGACACATCATTTTTCGGAGGAAAATTAAATTTTCTGCTTTAGCCATCCCAGAAGATGCTGTTTCTGGGAGCGATTCTAGAATACTCGTAGTATATATTTTCTTGTTTGCGCATCCAGATACATTGATACTTTGTGGACATTATAAGAAGGGAACAATAGCAAGGGGACATAGGTTTGGAAGTGAGGTTTTTTTTCTGATACGGCGACGCACCAATACACCGCCGGTTTGTTTGAAATTTATCGTCGGTGTGGAGGGTAGTAAAATGTTTCTGGATTGGATCAGAACCGAACCAGTTCTTCTCGTGTAAACACATTTGAAAAAAGTCAGAGCTGGCTCTGGGTCGCACCAGAGGCGATCTAGTTTCTCTCTAGTGAGCGGGGTCTAATCTTCTTTATTTTGTCACGCCAAATAACCCATTAGTTGAAAAAGCATGATCCATTAAGAACCCTAAAGAACATTGGATCCACCCCCTCCTTCAAACAAGAATTTAAAATATTCAACAGTAGGTAGTAGGGAGTGTAGAAAGAGAAACTCAAAGCTTCCTTCTAATATAGATCTAATACCACTTTCCCTTAAATAAGGTCATTCAGATACATATTGTCAAAAAATTAATCAATTCCCTGGTGGTTTACGGGGCTTGAATTTAGTTTGAATTTGACAAGAATTTATTTGGAATTTAAAAGAATTTATTCATAATTTTTATGCATGAAGGAAAGAGTTACTCACTTATTTCGTGGATGAAACTGCACTTTGTGTATTGCAGAGGGAAATCGATATCTATGTTCACAGTCCCCAGACAAGACATCCCACAAGGCAACGTTCCAATCTGTTGACGCACTAAGCAGTTTTTTGCCATTTCGACTCCAGCTTAAAGACAATAAATAAACGTTACAAATTTGAAATTACAACTTTTCCAATTAATTTGAGATGTATAAATAAATATAAAGATAAAAATAATGTTTCAATTCAATAAATCAATGCAAGTCATATTTGCAATAAAGTTGAGCACCAGGCACGATCACAGTTTTAATTTAAAGAAGCTGCTTCGGATGTTCACTGTAGATCATCAGTTGAATAATTTTACAAATTAAAACCATGAATATATATAATAAATTGTCTTTTATTTGAGTAGAGTTATTCAGCTCAGCATAGCATGAAAACACGAAAAACTTGAAGCACCCTGAAACTAACCTGACAGAACAAACAGGATGCACATGAGCACTGTAAACTTTCGCTATGCCTCTGGTAAGAAAATCCCAAACAACCAGCCGACCATCGTTGCAACCAACTGCAAGAAGTGATCCAGTTCTGTTGAAGTCACATGTCAGTGCTGCACTTATTGAATCAAGTGTCCCATCAAACTCCTGCAATTAGTATTGACATTGAAATACTTGGGTGGTTAAAAGCAGGTGTTGGCATGACCAAAATGGTGGTGCACCAAAAAAGGGCTCCTCAGAGACCCAAAGAACTCTTTTTCACACCCCCACCAGCACCAAAAATTACCAAAAATGCTCATTTTGTTTGCACATTTGCAAGCGCTGGAGTATCTCCAAGGAGGAATGACACTCCATTTCTCAAAACCATTAGTTTGATTATTGAATAAGCATATTGTCAAAATTGTAAAGACAATTTTCACACAGCCAAAGATGAAGTTGAAAATAGAAGAGATCTCTATTTATATTTCAAAGTTTAAAAGTAATGAAATATGATAATGTAAACAAATGATTAGTAGACACAAAATACAATAGAAAGAGCAAAGTTAAATACTTAATGTCAAGTTCTTTAGTACTTAATTCTAAGACCCTGTGAACACGAGAGCGGATCCATTGGGATCCGTTCCCAAACTGATACGGATAGGCCTTGCGTACGCACGAAAATACCGCTATCCGATTTAGTTTGGTTCGACTATCTGCACTTTTTTGGATCGGATAAAAAAGCCGTTGTTTTCTGGATCGGATCCATTTTGGTCTCCTGTGAACACCTGAATCTGATCCAAATTAATACAGATAGAAAACGAGGCAAATTTTTTTATTAATTTGAGGTTATTTTCCTCATTAAAACTTGCAATTATCTTTCGAATTTAGTTCTCTCTCAGCTTTCTGGTTTTGTAATCAAACAACCTTCAGGCAACCTTCCTCAGCAAGGCTCAAAATTCTGTGGCAATGCTCTCTCCTCAGCTGTCCAAATAAAATTCATAATTTCCTAACTGCAGTTTTAATAGTTTTCATAGTTGATTGCTAGATTTTTAGAGCTCTCAAGAGTTTTGCTACTGTAAGCCGATGACTATGAAAATTAGGAAGGACAACAAAGAAATCTGTAATTTTTGGCGCTAAAATGCTATCTCTTTTGTTCGAACATGCTTGATGCACATGTCACGCAAAATATTTTCAATCTGATCCCGTGTGCACGGGAGCAAAATTTGGGATCAGTTCCAAAAAAGAACGGAACCAAACTGATCCCATTCTCGTGTGCACAGGGTCTAAGGAACTTCCTGTATGATAAATATTGATAAGGCATTTTTAAACTAGACATGTGTGATCATGTGAGCACCATTCCTAGCAAGGCCTATCAAAAGCCAAATGCAAGCATGCATGGCCAATAAATTTTCTGTGTTGACACAAATGATAGGCAATCTAAAATATTTAGGCTTTGATGGGTACTGAGATCAATGTACAAATTTAAACTATGTACAAACCTCAGGATAGCTCTGCCCAAAGGACTCTGAAAAAGAGAAACTTTGAAGTAAGTTTTGTCAATCAGGTTTTCAGACATTTATCAATAAATAGTGTATTTCTGATTATTTATCTTCCCTTCACAGTATATTACAATCACTTTATTGAAATAAGATGTACTAATATAAATAATAATTAAAGAGACCCACCTGGCTGGGCCTGGGCTATAATTACACTACTACCTGACCTTGACGACTTGATTGGCTTGTTTTACTAGTTTTAGTTTTGGCGCCGTTTTAGCTTTGATTTTTGAGCAAGTTTTATCCGCATGGCATTGTTATTTACTTTGTTACGTAAAAAGGCAACGAAATTAAGAAAAAACTTACGTATCAGCTCCAGGTCTGTCATGACTGTCTGACTGATATTTTTAAGAAGACTTTTTAAACTCTTCAATCAATATTCAGACCAAAATGTTTCGGCTCAAATTTACTGTTTTGGGAGCCGCCATTATGTCCTCGCTTCCATGATTCGTCTAATGAGCGATTGCGAGGCCCAACAATTTGGAAACAAAATTGCTGATATGAAAAATGAGAAGGAAAATTGGGGGAAAACAAATGAATCTAAAAGCGTAACAGAGAAGTGAATTTTGTTTAAATATTGCTGTAACTTGAAAGGAAAATCTGCGCCAAGCAATTAGTGACGGCGGTCTGAATAGACCTTTTTGACGAAAGGCCTCCAAGGCTAAAAATTTTACCATATAGAGGTTTCGTTGCTAAAATAGCGTGACGTGAAGCATAATTCAAGGTATTCTTTATGCGAAGTTTCAGTGTCTAAGTATCTTACTAGTCTAGATGCAAAGCTTCAGTGTCCTTGCGTTGGTACTATCGATTTTATTAGCGTTCGAAATTCCCGAAGATGCTTTGGCGTCGTTGTCTAATCCTCGTGGTGTCCGAATCTCAGCGAGATCGGGGTTCGAGCCCCAGCTACGGGTCACTTGACTTATTTAGACCAATTTTCAGAAAATTAAGACCCATGTTTATACCAAAATCATGAAAAACGATACCCTTTTGGGCGGCACGTCCCCAGTACCAAAATATATTAAGCACCCCCCCCCCCCGGGAGCTACGGTAGCGTCGCAGCCAGGATCGAGGTCTCGACTAATTACCTACTACTACTGAGATCCTAGCGACTGGCGCTAAAAACACAATTTCACTTTCTATAAAGGTTTTGATTTGACGGTGAAAAATGACTGGTGTGAACAATCCAAGCCTCTACGAAATTGTAAAGTTTGAACGCCTTAATAGTAGATTGGGCCTCCTGTGAGTAGCCACCTACTGGAATTGGGCAAAAATAGGTCCAAACGTTGACCGTTATATAGCGCGGTTTAAACTCAGAATTCCATTTCAAACGAGGCAAAAGAAAGGTTACTAAAGAAAAGTTTGTCTTCGAAAATCATATCTTTATAAAAACATCTATCAATACTTTATACACAAAAATATATCCGACAAATCTTCTGATAAACAGAATACTGTACACTGATATATACAAAAAATATTACTTGTTATTTTCAGCTATGTTAATAAAATACAAAAGGAAATAAGAAATAGCGTTACACCAAAAACAAAGGGCCTAAGCTGACGGGACTCAGTTGCCTCATTTTTTCAGTGACTCAATATCAGTGACTCAATGTTAAACGTACATTGCAGACATAAACTCAACCCATGAGATTCTGATCGCAAGTTTTTTATTGTCGTTGTTATTGTTATTGTTATTGTTATTGTTTTTGTTAATGTTATTGTTATTGTTAATGTTATTGTTATTGTTATTGTTATTGTTATTGTTATTGTTATTGTTATTGATATTGTTATTTTTATTCTAGTTACTGTTATTTTGTTATTTATTTTATCGTTGTTGGTATCTATGTTCTTGTCTACAGTCTACAGGTAGAAACCTTCGATGCAACAGGCTATCTTTGTTGACCATTCCCTCTAAAGTATCAACTTTAGTGCTATCTCTTTAGTCTAAAACAAAAGCATTTGAAATGTTAGAAAATAAAGATCAAATTTAGTTCGAAGCAGCTTTCATTTCCACGGGCAGCAATACTTGCTGGAATATAGAAAGCACACTGTGGTCATTTATGTATAGGTGGCAACAAAGATGGGAGAGATCTTGTTTTAAATGTTTCTCGTTCATTCGCTTGCCTTTGAGTTGTCAATCTGTCTGAGTTCTTTACTTTCTTTGTTATTGCTCTCACCAGATCTCGAGCTTGTTTCAAGCCATAGGCTGTAAAAAATAACAAAAACTGTTTGTTGTTTGATGATATACACACAGTAAAACAAAGAGACCCTGAACCGATTCAGTCGACAAATTGACCTTATCCTTTTCTAAACTGTCCTTAAAATTTAAGGACAGATTCTTGCAGATTTTGGGTCAGTTATCGACTACATCTCTAAATCATCTCTAAATCAAAGGATAATCGTCTGCGTTTCTTAGTTGTGCCGAAATCTTATGTTCCTAATGCGCATTCCTTCAATAAGGCAACGTTTAGGCGTTACGCCAGATAAATAACCTTTGGGTCTGGCACAACAGTAGCTTGCACACAGACAGAATGACAGTAGTACGACGCTTCAACCAGTCGTTGATTTTAGAGCTCGAGCAAAAACCTTGGAACGGCTCATTTTGCCGTGCAGCACGGCAGTGGCTCAACATTAGCACTGCACGGAACTGATGTAGACATACGTCTAGCAACTACCGTACAAGCACTCACCAACGGTGGGAAATTTTTATTCTCAAAGAATTCTTTAGATTCACTATCTTCAGATTAAAGGGAATGTGATAAGATTATACAGTTGGGCTTTGCTGCAAAGCAACTATATCTTCATTCAAACGGTTGCACACACTAAAACCATCAATTCACTTTACACATAAATAATAGCGTTTTCGGAAAAAGCTGCCAGTAAAAGTAAACCCCTTCTCTAGAGTTTTCGGTCCAAGAAGTAACTCAAGCACAATCTTTTCCAGTATACATCTCTAGGTCACCCAGGGTAAAATCTTTTCCGTTGAATCGAACAATGGACCAGAACAATGGGGCAACCTAATTTGCATTTAAGAATTTTAGAATAAATAGACTAGATCGGCCGCTCGCGTTAGAAAATCGAGATTTTAACCAACTTATTGGTTTCAAAACATTTCGCGAAATCTTTAGGCCCTATCCGGCCAGAAAAGGAATCAATTACAAAAAACGAAAAAGATGACACAGGGAAAAAGTCGTTCCCGTTGAATCAAACGATGAACCAGAATAATGGGGCAACATAATTTGCATTCAAGTATTTTAGTATATAAAGACTAGCTTGGCAGCTCGCGCTAGAAAAACGAAATTTTAATTAGGTTTAAAAAATTTAGCAAAATCTTTAAGCCCTATCCGGCCAGAAAAGGGATCAATTGAAGAAAAAGAAGCACGTCTCTAAGTCACCCAGGGAAAAAGTCTTTCCCATTGAATCGAACAATGAAGCAGAACAATGTGGCAACCTAATTTGCATTTAAGCATTTTAGTATATATAGACTAGCTCGGCGGCTCAGCTAGAAAATCGAAATTTTAACCAACTTATAGGATTCAAAACATTTAGCAAAATCTTTAAGCCCGATCAGGCCAGAAAAGGAATCAATTAAAAAAGAAGAAAATCTCTATGTCACCCAGGGAAAGAGTTTTTTATGTTGAACCGAACACTGAACCAGAACAAGGGGCAACCTAATTTGCATTTAAGCATTTTAGTATATATAGACTAGCTTGGCGGCCCACACTAGAAAATTGAAATTTTAACCAACTCATAGATTTCAAAACAGTTAGCAAAATCTTTAAGCCCTATCTGGCCAGAAAAGAGATCAATAAAAAAAGAAGCACATCTCTATGTCACCTAGGGAGATCTCCAGTCTTTCCCTTTGAATTGAATAATAAACCAGAACAATACGCATAATCTTGTGTCATGAACAAGGTCACGTCACTGGTAAATTTGTACACTTTCATGCGGAATCTATGACGCATACTAACTAATGCTGAAACTAACGCTGGTGCAATGTTGAATGTGGCTGGGTCCCGGGAGGAGAACATAACAAAATTTGGGTATGAGAATTCGCCACCCATATGGGTTGATTTTGAGCGCTACGGAAATCAAAGAAAACTCAAGAAGTTCACCTTATTTGAGAATAAATAGGGTTAATTGCGTACAATTAGTACAATTTCAAATAATAATAAGGCCAAAGTCTTATAAAGGTCAGATGTCGCTTATTATTACTCATAATATAGGGCTGTGTCTACATTATAGGTGGGTAGAGCTGGAAGCACATCCCAGTCCTTCCGTAAGTTACGTACACTCCTCAGGGGCCGGGTACTTGAAACTACAAAAAGAACTAGAACTAGAATAAACGATTCGTCAGCTATTTGGAATTAAATGTTTTGACAAAATGATTTCAATCTAGTACCTTTTAATCGTGCTAAGACATCATCAGTGAAATATCCACTTTCTATCCATTCATCATATTCCGGTATCAAGTCAAACGCTGTTAATCCTTGATAGTTCCGCAGTCGAACGT
>JACTAT010000330.1:0-354945 GCA_014526335.1 Chrysaora quinquecirrha | reverse complement strand
ATTGCAAGCATGCACATTGCTTGTTTCTCTGTTGTTTTTCTCAGCATGGGGGAAAAGGGGGCTGATTAACATCCTGATTAAAATACTGCAATATTGCAATCTTTTTGGGCAACAGAAACAGATAGAGCTGAAGATATAACTGATATTAACGGGCTGATCTCTCTTATATCCAGCTACAAAATTCCCTTACCCTGGGATGCTTCGCAAACCAAACTAGACATCAAAACAACAAAGTAAGGAAGGAAGCGTGATTGACGTTAAATTTCGAAACCCGTGTTGAAATTTGTTGTGTTGCATTGCGAAGACCTGATAACTATTCTTTGTAATTTTCAACTCAAACTTTGAGGCGTACTCTCTAATGGGCGGTCTCTGCTCTCAACAAGTGTACGCATAAAAACTTGGGTCGACCTAAAAGAAGTGACCTTCATTTTAGAGGTTTCTTCTTCGAAAAAGAAATAGATAAAGTAAATACGGCGGCAAAGAAACTATGGTAATAAACTACACACCGCTTTCGAGGAGGATCTTTGCTCCATATTGATTATTTTTCGAAGTTGCAAAGAAGAGTGGAGTGAAGCGATCATCATTATAGGCATTTACATCGGCTCCATGTTGTAGTAGAATCGACAGTACTTCGGTCATGTGACTCTGGGAAGCTGCTAAATGTAGGGGTCTAAGAAAAAATCGGATAAAATGTTTTAAAAATAACATTAAAACAAGACAGTTATCAAATAGCTGCGGTAGAATATTAAAATTAACACATGTTTTAACTCCATAGTCAAGTTCGACAGCTATGTATGACTTTAACTCGAGAAATTTGGCGGGAATCAGGATCACACGGTAACCATGCAAATAAAACAATGAAATGAAATGCCGCGCATCCCAGTTTAAGGTACCAAATAATAATAATAAAGTAATCATCATTTTAAGTGTCGCGATAAACTTAGAATTGCAAATTGTTTATTTTTTAATTTGGCAGCTGTTTGATGTTAAAGAAAACTAATCTTTTATTTAATAAGAAACTTGCATCCCAAACTCAAAGTAAAGTTTATAAAGGCTTTGACGCTTTGTTATAGTAAAAGTTTCTTGAGAACGACTCGGGGGTCATGTTGCTCGCTTGTCACTCGCATGTTTAGGCGCCATGGGAGACACGCCGAATAAAATGTCGCGCGTGACATGTATCCTAGTTCAGACACAGCTTAATTGAATACTTTTGGAACATTCTTAAAGCGCTTTCTTATAAGAAAAAAAAAAGCTGTAAGGCGAACAAGAAAGTCAATTTTCATAAGATTATATGATATTACTTCATCACAAGAAATCCAGAGATCCACTTACGTATTTCCTCCGACGTAAATCGTGTTTGTAGAAGCCCCACTTGCAATCAGAAAGTTTATAGTTTCTGTGAGCTGAGAGCTGTAAGAAATTTACAATGTTTTAAACCATCAACCTGACGCAAGGCCATTCTCAAACTATCTGACCTTTCAGCACCCATTGATGCTCATGGGTTGCCTAACTCACTAGAGGGTTTGGCAATCTAAATCTATTTGCCCTTAATGCAGGAAACTTTCCAATATTTCAACTACTATTTTTATACTAATATTAAAATCTAAATCTAAATGGGCGGGCGTGCGATGCACCGGCCCTTTGTTGCCTGCCTACCTAAAAACTTGTACGGTCGGTGATTGAAACCGAAATTTCCAAATTTCCGGACCAATGCACCTGTTCAACAGAAAGACTGCTGAAGAAATCAAATACAAAACAAATCATAAACTCAAAAACCAAAAGAAAAGGGATAGGGAGGGGGGGGGGGAGACGATCGAACAAACTGCAGCATGTCCGCGAACCACACAGAATGACCTGCTCACATGAAACACCACATATTAAACACAGCGAAATGCCTACCGTCTCCTTCTCCCCTTCTACAGAAATGCGGTGCGACTATACTACGAGGTGTTGATGACTAAGAGTGAAATCACACCAAATAGCTTGCGGCAAGCTATATTTGTTTGCCATATGTAAAGCCAAAGCCAACCGAACATGTGGAACGAACAACTTAAACAAACCCAACCTGAGCTAGGAACATCAACAACAACAACAACAACAACTTAAGCTAACGTCCTAGTTGTTTTAACTCAGCTTAAATCTCGATTTAACCCGTATAAAAATGGGCCCATTTTAGTCCGGGATGAGCGTAACACAAAGAATAATTCTTTGGGGACAATGTCTTGACTATGCATTGAATGCATAATGATGATTTTGCTCTCTATTCGACACCTCGCTTTCCTTTTCATTGTTGTGGTAAACTAGAAAACAGCATAGTTACCTTGAATTCTTTTGAATATCGGAATTTTTGGGCCTCTTTTGACAAGTTTACCCCACTAGTTACCAATCCTTAAAATATGCCCTGGCTTACCCTGGCCTAACTCTAAGCATATTTTGCTTCTTTGCAAAAAGTTGATGTGAAATGTAAAGTTTCGGTAACAATTTACCAAGCACAATCTAGCTCATGATCGAGACTGAAGGTTCGGATCTTGTTCTGGCGAATACCGCTAGCCTACATAACTGGTCATCCTCCTGACGTCGGTAAACGAGAACACAGATCAAAAGTTCTAGAATGTGAGCCCTGACCCAATGATTCAAACAATGGCATAAAACATCATCCAATATTGTTGTATAAAACAGGTTTGAGATTTGTTGGGTCACCATGTTATAAGACGCTACGTGGTGTTTTCTATATTTTAAGAAATTCACTTAACATTCACATCATTTTTATTCATTAATTTTCATTAAACGTTCCATAAAGCATCCTGTCCTTCTCATGATTGATAAACAATGTTACAATCTGAGCAATTTCTTAAACTTCAGTTTCATGTCACCAGACGTCATCTTTGGTACTGTATGAAAATGACGTGAGCAACACAAATGTCTTGAAACTTGCGTGGTTCGTTTGACAATAGTTTGACCAGGTCATGAAACATTTATACAACGGGTCAAGCGTCTACAAAGCAAGCAGCCAAGCAATCTTAAATTGTTGGTAAGGTCCAGAAGCTGTTGCAGCTATACAGTTTACTTTGCTTGACTTGTTGACAACCGTAGACTCAAAGGTCCAGGCCAAACTAATTAAACATCTGTAAAACAGCCTCATTAACATCCTCCAACAATGCTGGGCAAACATTGTTTAATGATGTTTCACAAATGATTCATTAGTTCTGCGAGGACTTAAGTCTTCAGCGGTTTACAGTGCAAGTCAAGTCAGCTGTATAGCTGCTGCAATAGCGTCTGGCTTGAAGATTCCTTGCTTGAATGCTTGATTCCTTACCAAGTAGATGTTCTCCCATTGACAAATTTGCCTTTATTCACCCATGGTAAGATGGTTCTTTAACTAAATTCACTTCATATTAATATATTTACCATGGTATTTTATCCATCAATATTTTCTCTAAAAGAACATCAGGTTCTTTTTCTTTGAATGTAAAAGATTGCTCAAGAAGCCTGAAATGCAAAAGGAAAAGAAAAATTTATTTATTTCATAAAACGTTTCTCTAGACCAGTCACGTTTTACTCTAGAGTTGGCTCAAAGTCTCAACAACCGAAGTGCAACTATCGCAGTTTGTTAGGACCTGGCCAAACGATAAAACATTGTTGGTCAAATTTTTTAGATTTACTTTACAACAAATGTTTGACCGTTTGGCCACGTCCAAAAACATTGCTCGTCCAACATTTGGAACAACAAAGTTACGTGTTGCTAATGCGCAATCGCGAACGCCTTGTTGCTAAAGTGTTGCTAGGTGCTGAAATGTTGCAAGTTCTTGAAGTTTGACAATAACCAAAGAAATGTTTGACAAGTAATGTTGGAAAGACGACGAAACATTAAGAAATTGCTTGAAAAGCAAAACTAAAATTATTGGAGTACCATGTTTTGCTTGACGCAAGCAAAAATTGTTGGACGAACCATGTTTTTCGAAGTGACCAAACGGTCAAACATTTTGCTTGACAAGCAAATTTCAAGTGTTTGACAGTTTGATCAAATGCTTGATCGTTTGTCTAGGGCCTTGATCAATGTATTTGATGTAAAATAAACTATCAAGTTTTAGGCAGACTCGAAACCACGAAAGCCAGAAATCCAACAATTTTTCAGCCAAGGCGCGGAGGGACATTGACTTAAATACAAGTTAGTATGTTGCATGATAAGAAATCCTCAGAAATAAAGTTTGTATTTTGATCGTAGAGTTTTGTTAAAATTAGTTTCTTTAACAAACATTCTTTAGTTTAAATAAAATTCTTGAACAAAAAGCTTTTGAAATTTGTAGCTTGAAATTAACAATCTGAACTGACGAATTGTTAAATTAAAGACGAATGCGGCGGTCAAAAAATTTATAATTTTTATGTTGCTGCTTGTCTGTTACACAGAAGATATACAGCATTTGAGGTAGAAAAACGAAGTACATAGTTACCATTCTGCAGCCTCTAAATGGTCGTTAGCTATCGCAAGGTGGGGTAGACTTGGTGGAATTTCCTGTGAAAAATTGACGCTGATGAACAAAGCACAAGCAGAGGCATTAAGTTTGCTAGGCCGTAGGCTCAGATCAAATGTTTATACATTGTTGATAAGCCTATCCAATTGCTTTACAGACAAACGTTTGATCACTTGACCAGGGACTTGGAGTTAGGTGTATTCTCTCAGCGCTCGGCGCTCATAAAATGTTTGGCCTCATAGAGAGGGGGGCTCATGAGAGAGAGTGACGCTAAACAAGTGTGATAATAAAATATAAGAAAATTAAAAAAAGGATTCAGTACCAAGAAAAAGACAAATTTCAACGTATCTCTAACACTTTGCTTCACAACAGTACAACTATAAGAAAATCGCTCTATGCATCTTAAATAAAAGGCATTATAATAGGAAAAAGAAGCAAAAGTTAAGCTCGATAAATAGGGCACAGGAAACGCACGGCTCTTGTAGGCGTGTAAAGTATGGCAATCAATTAAGATTTAAAGGAAGAGCTCTAGTTCTTTAAATGGATAAAAACAATACAAAAATCGAGATGTTTTCACAAGAATGAAATCTAACGAAGTTGTATAAGCTTTTTACGATTGTCGATCTAGAAACATATCATTTTGTTCAGGGGGGGGGGGGTAGTCAGATGTGAGTTGGTATATTTACCCTTTCCTCCTGTAAACTGAGTCGAATTTTGCCGTCGGGATCTGAATCAAGAAGCAGCTTGATGGCATCAGTGTTTCCTTGCATTGCGCAGCAGTGAATTGGCATAAGATCCTGCATAAAATAACAACAAAGGAAATTCAAAGAAAATGGAAGAAACTCAGTAGCTTTGGTTAAACACGCTCTCAGAATAAATATTTGACAAAAATATGATAAACTTACTCTACGATTTCGACTTGTAGCTGAAATTCGCTTTTCTATCTGCGAAACAAAAGAAAAACTTAAAATCGAACGAGGGTATCCATCATCCAAAATGGCATTCTTCAAAATAGCCTCATCCAAGTTCTTTGTTAGAAACGTCTTATAAGAAATCACACAAGCTATTTTCGTGAAAATCAAGAAACACTTTTTTATCGAAAATAGACAAGAAGGGTTGTAATTTTGTAATAAAAATATTTTCAAGTGGTTTTCAAATATCTATAAGCAAAGGAAACTTTCGATATCTTTTATTTTCTCCTCATTCTTCTTACTCCTCCTTACTTAAAAATAGTACATTAGGCTATCCGAGGGGTATTTCACTCTGCAAAACGGCTTACGAGATTCTATTGAAAGAAAAGGATACCAAAGGGATTCTGGGGATTTCAAGGGATCCAAGGGATGACGAAAACAATGGAAATCCCATCAAATGGTGTATGAGATTTCAAGAAGTAAATTGCTTCTGAAGAAGAAAATTTTCATTTTCGGAAAGTAGAGTAACTCTCCAAGAAACGGCTACCATGTTGAAACTGCCAAATCCTATGACATCCTAAATCCTACTTTAATTGTCGGACAAAAGTTTCTGATAAAAATGAGTGTCTATGACATCACGATAAAACCCTGGTATTTACCAGTCTGGAGATGCATTTCAACACAGTCGATTCTCTGTTTTCTTCATAGCATTTCACATGTAAAGCAGAATTTTTATCGTCGTCCACAATGTTAATGTCAGCACCAGCTTCTAAAAGTATCTACAGATAAAAAATACAAACGAATGCTGAGAAGAAAACAAACGAACGGGTGTTGAACAAAGCGAACAGCTATAAAGATAGACTTCTGTGGTCTCTGTGGGGCAGTGGTAAGCGTGCTAGAGTCACAAGATAATAACCTTGGGCAAGTGTTGCAGAGATAATAACTTTGGGCAAGTTGTTAACACAAATGTGCCTCTCTCCACCCAGGTGTATAAATGGGTACCTGGTCGGTAGTTATGAGCGCCGTGTGTGGCTGCACCCTGCTTTATGCTAATGCATCCAAACCAGGGGTAAAGTGTTAGGTCGACTGAGTAGCCCTAGGCTAGTAGTAGACTCGGTAATCGTGGAAGAGGCAGGCCAAAAACTAGGTTCGGTGATAACATCAAAGAGAGCAATGGTATGAGTTTAGCTAGCTTGTGCAAGATGACGGACAGAGCACGATGGAGAAGGTTTTTGTGGAGGGCCACGGCAGTTCAGCCCAATGAACTTACCGTAACTTGATGATCATGATTTAAATAATATATGAAGACATGTTGAAATATAATGAACGTATATATTTGTATGATGGTAAAAGATGTGTATCCACATGAAATGCCAAAACATTCCGAAACAATCGACCAAGCCAAAATTTATATAAGGAAGATACGGGTCGCAGTGCACCAATCAGAAAATTGAAGGTGAATTTGTATTTTGTTTTGAACACCAATTAGCTCGCGGGATACAGTGGGACGACCTATAGAATAATTGAACTTTTTTCTGCAAAGAGCTGACTTTTTTCAACGTGGACGAATTGCAATACAAAAACAAATCAGGATCTGCTTATCATTTTCAACTAATTCTCGCTGTATTTTTCGGCATGATATGGATTGTCAAGCAAAGGGTGTCCAGTTACTGGATTATGCTTCAGGATGGGCTACTTGAAAGGGGAATCTTTGGCATTTATAGCTTCGCTTCATAGCCCAGAGGGACTAACAAAGCATAACCTATGAATGTTAGCTTCCTGAAAACGTAGTGATATTGGTCTTGGAACTTCAGAAGAAAATTCTATAGACAATTCATTGTTTCTCTAACATAGGCCTTCCAATTTTGCAATTTTTCTCGAATCATACGAATGAGGCACCGCGGGCGACCCCGAGTCGTCCCAAAGCATCTCCATGTTTTATCCGCGAGTAGCGGTGCATACATGAAATCCAAGTCCCTCTCCTCCCTGGCACAGTTCAGTCACTGATCGTTAGAAATTTGAGTTCTACTCACTTCCATCGTTATGATATCTTTTACTCTGTGTAATGGAGTTGCACCACGGTAATCTAGCAAGTTAACGTCAACTTTCTCCGCAAGAAGACACTGCAATTAAGAATTCAAAAAATGATTTAGACTTATTACGTGAGTCGCAGTTATCGCTATTGAATTGAATTGATGGACGCTCAAATCACGACGCATTTCCTTCCGTTTGCGTAAGTGAACTTAAATGTGTTGTGTTGCCTCGTTTCGATAATTCTGTTCGGTCGAATATTGAAAATATTGCAACCCCCCTGACTGAAGCCAACAACAACAACAATTTTTTGCCATTCAATTCACTGTGAGCGAAAGTTAGGGACTTGTGTATCAAGTCTAAGAATGATTAATGCAAGATATACAAATCAAAGTCGAGATAACATACAGATCACGTATTTGCTGGTTACCTTGATGGCATCAGCCACTCCGTAATAAGCAGCTGTGTGCATCAACGTACTTCCATTCAAGCATCTGTTAAAAGTACAAGGAAACGCAAATGAACATAAGACTTTATGAAAAAGTATTGATTATGACTTAGATTTTTTTCTTTTTATTTGCACCAAAATTGTGAAGCGTAAACAGGCCCATCAACAGTTTATGAAAACAGGCAAAATATTGGTAAAATATTCAGTATGCAATCCTTGACAAAACGTCTTTCGAGCAAGGCCTCTTGTCAAAGGAATGAACCCTTTTTTTAAAGAACTAAGGTTACGCTCTAGTTGCAAAGGTTCCTTATTTTTTACCTCTTTATTAAATGTAGTACCAAAAATTCCTTACAAGTTCCTTGATTCTATATAAAGAGACCTTTGTATGTAACCAAAGCTCGAAACTACTCAAGTAAACATTTGATACATGCGCATCATACAATCTATGTGAGCTTTGACTGCAAATGAATGGAACCGGCTTCCAAATTCTCCGATAAACATATTCAAAATCGAAAAGTTGCTTAGCGATTTTATCTTTAGTAGCGTAAGTTCTTTAAATCTTTCGACCTTCCACGTGTAGGTTCCTTGTAAAAAGGGTCTTTATAAAAAAAGCGTGTATGGCCTGTTACCTCGCTTTTCTTCTTTAATAATTCCAATGCTTCCCCCCTCACCCCCAAAACAATGTTGGTAGCAACGCAAGACAACTTTTGTTCGAAAGAACACCGTAACGGGAGAGGAGGGGGAATTTATAGCTGGTAGCAAAACTATTTAGGCTGTTGAAATATATTTTGTCCAAGATTGTAGATACCTATTTAGTGTTAGGCCCAGTTAAACTTTAGCGGACAGTTATCATTGCGACTGTATTTTTCCTCCGTTGGGCTTTTTAAATGTTGTAGTTAAAATTTACCCGACGCAGCTATGGTTGCTTTTTGATGATCACAGTGGGTAGACCCATTTGTACTGGACCAGATAGACAGGACGATACAAAATTTTATAGCTATTACAACTCAAAAAGTAATGTTCATCACTTATCATTACGATATAATTTTCATACCACCTCCAACGCGGAGTTATTTTCAACAATACCTAGAGCGTTTCTTCCTGGACACTTTCGTTTTAATGCAACTCAAAGTCCTTTCAGAAATAAAATTAAGAAGCAACGATAGCTATCCGGTGGGCTTATTCCATGAGACGTAGTTTTTCGCTCCTTAGGCAAATCTGATAAATAGGTCGCTCAGGACTACCCATCTGAGCATTAGGCAATCCAATGCAATATTTAAGTAAATAGTTGTCGCCGTTACTAAAGGCTGTCGTTGCTGTTTGCGAAGAGTGACTTCAGACTTATTACATGAGTCCCACTCTTCGCAAACAGAAACAAGAACAACTGTACAGCTCAGAGAAGTTTGAGCGTCAACCATTGACTCAATAGCGATAACTACGACTCATGTAATCTAGAGGGACTGAGTAAAGTCTTGTAGAACTTATGAAATGAGTCTCGCTATCCCGTATAGTGTAATAGGGCTTTAGAATAAGAAATGCCGTTTGGCTGGGGCCTTCTTAAATACGTATAATCTATACAGTGACAGAATTTTCCCATACCTGCTTCTGAGACTTGCAAATCTTGTAATTCCAAGCTGATGCTCTCTGATCACACTCATTAATGTAGCAGTGTCACCAGCAATTATCTTTGGCAATATCTTATTCATTTCGTTGCTTTTAGCTGCAAAACAAAGCATAAAAAGGTAAGTCAAGTAGGTCGACCGCAGAAAGAGGCTCCTCATCTTTTAGTAGCTGCTACCCGAAAAAGGAGTTGGCGCCGCTCTTATCCCTTAACCGGAAAATCAAAAAGATAAAACTATCTATCTTAACAACAACAGCTATCTTGTAGAGATGTCTGTTTGCAGTGTTTCTTGTTTTGAGTAACGATATAAATTTTTGGTAATTTCACAGAGGCTTCTCGAGATCTTTTCTATAGATGATTGGGCCAAAATTTACATATGTCGGTCTATTAGGCAAGGAGAAACGTGTAGGAGACAGAGTTCTTGCTAAATGCCATTTGTGCCAGTTTTATTGAACATTGTCTGCTAGCTAATGTCTTCACAGAAGGTTGTCCTGTCCAATTTAGATGGTATTGATGTGAAATGTTGCAGAGTGGCTGAGATGGAAAGGAGTTACCTCAACTTACGTAGAAATAGCGAATTTTGGCAATTTTAGACCTTGGTGACGTCACAGGTACATAATAACAAAGGACCTTAGTTCCTAAAAATGACACTACCATAACTTTATTGTGAAGGGAACCAACTGGATCAAACCTTGCAGATGTAGTGAACATATTTATACCAGCTCAAGTGCCTAATTTTACGAAAGTAACGGTTGCCATGACGGCACAAGAGTGTGGCCCAGTAATACATATTATCTCAATAAATTCGTGAAGTTATAAAGCTTAACGCAGATCATGTGTATTTCGCACACGTATAGTTATTATGACACGCATTCAACATTACACTTTTATAAGGTATGCGTTACATAATGATCACGTCATTCGCGCGCAAAATTTCAGTATTTTAGGCAAAAAATAGCCCAAAGTAGCTCTCTATACTTCGTGGAAATATCTATGTAGTTTTTTTAGAGATAGCCCTTCCAAGCTTCGATGGGCCTACTGGGGATTTCTATAATAGAAAAAGGGATAACGCATGTCCCACAAGTTTGAAAGCTGTAAAATACACGAGTAACGTACCAATGAAAAAATGTTTCAGTTCTGCGTGTCTTTGTAGATCTAATGCTGTTTTACCACTTCGAGTTTTCTTGTTTATATCAGCACCCCATTCAATCAGCAGCTAAAATGGGAAAAAGATAATCGGCCAAATTACATAGGTTGTGATGTATCTTATATCAGTTAATATATGTATCGATATCGAAAATCCTCGAATCGCCCCCCCCTCGAATAAGCTCTCTTCTCGATTAAGCACCCACCCTAGAGGGAAAAATTGTTAATAAGCCACACCTCGAATAAGCCACAACTCCTGGATGTTGGTGTTAGGGTCCATACTGGTTCTTTAACGAACTATAACGATACGTTTTTACCCAAAGAATTTCTCAAGATATCTAAATTGCAGCGTATCCAGTTGATTGTTTGTCACCACACAAGGGCCGAGGACCCTTTTCCTGCTTTTCCCTACAACTGAAAAATCTTTGAAAAATACTCTAGCATCCGGGATTCAGCCTAAGCTTCTTCGCACGATTGTGACGTCATACACGCAGTTTTTTATAAGCAACTTTGCTCGGGCCTAGTTAAAAAAGTTGCTTATTTTTGGACCTCTCGTGGCCATCTTTTAGTAGCAAAAGTTGCTTAGTAGTTGCTTAACTTTTACTGTATATTTTTTGCCCTAAGAATAGTATAGAGGCTTGAAAAACAGCAAAATATTGAGTTATCGCCCCCATAACGCTAGAATATCTCGTATACAGCAAAGAAATACTATAAATAACATCAGTCAAGAAGTATCGTACCATTGTTACCATATAAAGAATTAGTATTGAAAGTTAAACGGAAACCCCTCCATGAAATGCTTCACGAATTGAGTAACACTCCATTGATACGCGAGTTTTTGACATCAAATGAACAGAAATAGCTTCTAGGTTGATCAATCCTTGATTGCTTGCAGTTATAAAAATGATTTAAAATCTAAAATGTTGCTTAGGTTTTTTCCCGGTGGTACTATATGTTGCCTAAAGTTTTGGGCCTTCTACATCTTGGTTGCTTATAAAAAAACTGCGTGTATCCTACCTGTCCAATATTTTTGTGCAATCCTTCAGAAGCCATAAAGAACGGTGTAATTCCAAATTTATTCAAACAATCAACATCGGCGTTATTTTCAAGCAAAAATTGTACAACGTCCTGTGAAATAAAACAACGAAAATCAACAGATATCACTAACAGTAGGTGAATTTAAAACAAGACCTCATTTAAAGATATTCACGTATTTTTTATAAGAAACTAAAAATTTGGCCAAGTACTAAAAGTTTCTTAAAATTATTACATTGTGAGTACTGAAAGTTTCTTAAGAGCTTCGTAAATAGCTATATGTTGGTGAAATAACAGTTTTATCTGAATAGTGTTTAAAATCTATTAATCGATCGTACTTGAATGCTTAGAGATTTCCAATGCGTGTCTTTATTGCAGACTCGGTAAATAAAAAAAATATTTTGCAGATTGAGATGAAAAGTTTCATTGTCAAAAATTTTCCAATACTAGGGTTGCTTAAATTTCAGGCCATTCGAGAGTCTGGGTTTCTTATAAAAAGATTTGTCAATGCGCCGAGTGAGCACGTTTTCTTCAATTCAACATCTGAATGAAATAATATCAATCAAGGCAAGTGAACATTGTGTCAAGATAAAGCCGAAAAGATTGTACGATCAAAGTTTATAAAACGGTATAAATCAACTCTTCGAAAATATACAAGTTATATACAGAGATTAGCGCGAAAAGACTTACTCGGAGTAGCGTTCATTATTGCCTGAAGTTGATTTCGCGTAATGAGATTAGAATCTAGCTCTTGCAACTGTTAACACCTGACAACTGTTAGTCTTTTAATAAATTATTATATTGAATATCTTATAAGTTCGTTTCATGACAGATACAAATACTGTACTTACAAAATGTCCATTTCTGCAAGCAACATGCAATGACGTATTTCCAGAACTTTGGTCTCTTGAATTCACAAATTTATGGTCTTTTTCAAAGAACGCAACCTGAAATATGCAAGATAACATAAAAGCACAAATTTCATGAGACAAGAGTATGATTTAGGAAATGTGCGGTACCTTCGCTAGCAAACTATACGCACTACCGGGGTTCGATTCCCCTCACGGGAGATTGCAATTATGATCACTTTTTGATTCTTATCAACACTATGCATGAAAACATTATTACAATCTAACGTTATGTACATCAACCTTCTTCACATTCCCGTGTGGTCTAGTGGTTAGGATCCGGCGTTTTCACCGCCGTGGCTGGGGTTCGATTCCCCGCACGGGAGACTGTAATTATGTTCACTTTTTGATTTTATCTATGAAAATATTATTAAAATCTAACGTTATGTACATCAACTTTCGTCACATTCCCGTGTGGTCTAGTGGTTAGGATCCGGCGTTTTCACCGCCGTGGCCGGGGTTCGATTCCCCGCACGGGAGATTGCAATTATGTTTCTTTTTTATTTTTATCTACACTATGTATGAAAATATTATTAAAATCTAACGTTATGTACATCAACTTTCGTCACATTCCCGTGTGGTCTAGTGGTTAGGATCCGGCGTTTTCACCGCCGTGGCTGGGGTTCGATGCCCCGCACGGGAGATTGCAATTATGTTCACTTTCTAATTCTTATCTACACTATGTATGAAAATATTATTAAAACCTAACGTTATGCACATCAACTTTCGTCACATTCCCGTGTGGTCTAGTGGTTAGGATCCGGCGTTTTCACCGCCGTGGCCGGGGTTCGATTCCCCGCACGGGAGACTGTAATTATGTTCACTTTTTGATTTTATCTATGAAAATATTATTAAAATCTAACGTTATGTACATCAACTTTCGTCACATTCCCGTGTGGTCTAGTGGTTAGGATCCGGCGTTTTCACCGCCGTGGCCGGGGTTCGATTCCCCGCACGGGAGATTGCAATTATGTTTCTTTTTTATTTTTATCTACACTATGTATGAAAATATTATTAAAATCTAACGTTATGTACATCAACTTTCGTCACATTCCCGTGTGGTCTAGTGGTTAGGATCCGGCGTTTTCACCGCCGTGGCTGGGGTTCGATTCCCCGCACGGGAGATTGCAATTATGTTCACTTTTTAATTCTTATCTACACTATGTATGAAAATATTATTAAAATCTAACGATATATAAATAAACTTTCTTCACATTCCAGTGTGGTCTAGTGGTTAGGATCCGGCGCTCTCACCGCCGTGGCCGGGGTTCGATTCCCCGCACGGGAGATTGCAATTATGTTTACTTTTTGATTTTAATCTACACTACTGTATGTATGAAAATATTATTAAAATCTAACGTAATGTACATCAACCTTCGTCACATTCCCGTGTGGTCTAGTGGTTAGGATCCGGCGCTCTCACCGCCGTGGCCGGGGTTCGATTCCCCGCACGGGAGATTGCAATTATGTTTAATTTTTGATTTTAATCTACACTATGTATGAAAATATTATTAAAATCTAACGTTATGTACATCAACCTTCTTCACATTCCCGTGTGGTCTAGTGGTTAGGATCCGGCGCTCTCACCGCCGTGGCCGGGGTTCGATTCCCCGCACGGGAGATTGCAATGATGTTTATTTTTTTATTTTTATCTACACAATGTATGAAAATATTATTAAAATCTAACGTTATGTACATCAACCTTCTTCACATTCCCGTGTGGTCTAGTGATTAGGATCCGGCGCTCTCACCGCCGTGGCCGGGGTTCGATTCCTCGCACGGGAGATTGCAATTATGTTCACTTTCGATTTTTATCTACACTATGTATGAAAATATTATTAAAATCTAACGTTATATACATCAACCTTCTTCACATTCCCGTGTGGTCTAGTGGTTAGGATCCGGCGTTTTCACCGCCGTGGCCGGGGTTCGATTCCCCGCACGGGAGATTGCAATTATGTTCACTTTCGCCTTTTATCTACACTATGTATGAAAATATTATTAAATTCTAACGTTATATACATCAACTTTCTTCACATTCCCGTGTGGTCTAGTGGTTAGGATCCGGCGTTTTCACCGCCGTGGCCGGGGTTCGATTCCTCGCACGGGAGATTGCAATTATGTTCACTTTTGATTTTTATCTACACTATGTATGAAAATATTATTAAAATCTAACGTTATGTACATCAACCTTCTTCACATTCCCGTGTGGTCCAGTGGTTAGGATCCGGCGCTTTCACCGCCGTGACCGGGATTCGATTCCCCGCACGGGAGATTACAATTATGTTCACTTTTAATTTTTATCAACACTATGCATGAAAATACTATTAAAATCTAACATTAGGTAAATAAACTTTCTTCACATTCCCGTGTTGTCTAGTGGTTAGGATCCGGCGTTTTCACCGCCGTGGCCGGGGTTCGATTCCCCGCACGGGAGATTGCAATTATGTTCACTTTCGATTTTTATCTACACTATGTATGAAAATATTATTAAATCTAACGTTATGTACATCAACCTTCTTCACATTCCCGTGTGGTCTAGTGGTTAGGATCCGGCGTTTTCACCGCCGTGGCCGGGGTTCGATTCCCCGCACGGGAGATTGCAATTATGTTCACTTTCGATTTTTATCTACACTGTGTATGATAATATTATTAAAATCTAACGTTATGTACATCAACCTTCTTCACATTCCCGTGTGGTCTAGTGGTTAGGATCCGGCGTTTTCACCGCCGTGGCCGGGGTTCGATTCCCCGCACGGGAGATTGCAATTATGTTCACTTTCGATTTTTATCTACACTATGTATGAAAATATTATTAAATCTAACGTTATGTACATAAACCTTCTTCACATTCCCGTGTGGTCTAGTGGTTAGGATCCGGCGTTTTCACCGCCGTGGACGGGGTTCGATTCCCCGCACGGGAGATTGTAATTATGCTCACTTTTTTATTTTAATCTACACTATGTATGAAAATATTATTAAAATCTAACGTTATGTACATCAACCTTCGTCACATTCCCGTGTGGTCTAGTGGTTAGGATCCGACGTTTTCACCGCCGTGGCCGGAGTTCGATTCCCCGCACGGGAGAATGCAATTATGTTCACTTTTGATTTTAATCTACACTATGTATGAAAATATTATTAAAATCTAACGTTATATACATCAACCTTCTTCACATTCCCGTGTGGTCTAGTGGTTAGGATCCGGCGCTCTCACTGCCGTGGCCGGGGTTCGATTCCCCGCACGGGAGATTGCAATTATGTTCACTTTCGATTTTTATCTACACTATGTATGAAAATATTATTAAAATCTAACGTTATATACATCAACCTTCTTCACATTCCCGTGTGGTCTAGTGGTTAGGATCCGGCGTTTTCACCGCCGTGGCCGGGGTTCGATTCCCCGCACGGGAGATTGCAATTATGTTCACTTTTGATTTTTATCTACACTATGTATGAAAATATTATTAAAATCTAACGTTATGTACATCAACCATCTTCACATTCCCGTGTGGTCTAGTGGTTAGGATCCGGCGTTTTCACCGCCGTGGCCGGGGTTCGATTCCCCGCACGGGAGATTGCAATTATGTTCACTTTCGCCTTTTATCTACACTATGTATGAAAATATTATCAAAATCTAACGTTATGTACATCAACCTTCTTCACATTCCCGTGTGGTCTAGTGGTTAGGATCCGGCGTTTTCACCGCCTTGGCCGGGGTTCGATTCCCCGCACGGGAGATTGCAATTATGTTCACTTTTGATTTTTATCTACACTATGTATGAAAATATAATTAAAATCTAACGTTATGTACATCAACCTTCTTCACATTCCCGTGTGGTCTAGTGGTTAGGATCCGGCGTTTTCACCGCCGTGGCCGGGGTTCGATTCCCCGCACGGGAGATTGCAATTATGTTCACTTTCGATTTTTATCTACACTATGTATGAAAATATTATTAAAATCTAACGTAATGTACATCAACCTTCTTCACATTCCCATGTGGTCTAGTGGTTAGGATCCGGCGTTTTCACCGCCGTGGCCGGGGTTCGATTCCCCGCACGGGAGATTGTAATTATGCTCACTTTTTTCTTTTAATCTACACTATGTATGAAAATATTATTAAAATCTAACGTTATGTACATCAACCTTCGTCACATTCCCGTGTGGTCTAGTGGTTAGGATCCGACGTTTTCTCCGCCGTGGCCGGAGTTCGACTCCCCGCACGGGAGATTGCAATTATGTTCACTTTTGATTTTAATCTACACTATGTATGAAAATATTATTAAAATCTAACGTTATGTACATCAACCTTCTTCACATTCCCGTGTGGTCTAGTGGTTAGGATCCGGCGATTTCACCACCGTGGCCGGGGTTCGATTCCCCGCACGGGAGATTGCAATTATGTTTACTTTCGATTTTTATCTACACTATGTATGAAATTATTATTAAAATCTAACGTTACGTACATCAACCGTCTTCACATTCCCATGTGGTCTAGTGGTTAGGATCCGGCGTTTTCACCGCCGTGGCCGGGGTTCGATTCCCCGCACGGGAGATTGCAATTATGTTCACTTTCGATTTTTTATCTACACTATGTATGAAAATATTATTAAATCTAACGTTATGTACATAAACCTTCTTCACATTCCCGTGTGGTCTAGTGGTTAGGATCCGGCGTTTTCACCGCCGTGGCCGGGGTTCGATTCCCCGCACGGGAGATTGCAATTATGTTCACTTTTTATTTTTATCTACACTATGTATGAAAATATTATTAAAATCTAACGTTATGTACATAAACCTTCTTCACATTCCCGTGTGGTCTAGTGGTTAGGATCCGGCGTTTTCACCGCCGTGGCCGGGGTTCGATTCCCCGCACGGGAGATTGCAATGATGTTTATTTTTTTATTTTTATCTACACAATGTATGAAAATATTATTAAAATCTAACGTTATGTACATCAACCTTCTTCACATTCCCGTGTGGTCTAGTGGTTAGGATCCGGCGCTCTCACCGCCGTGGCCGGGGTTCGATTCCCCGCACGGGAGATTGCAATTATGTTCACTTTCGATTTTTATCTACACTATGTATGAAAATATTATTAAAATCTAACGTTATATACATCAACCTTCTTCACATTCCCGTGTGGTCTAGTGGTTAGGATCCGGCGTTTTCACCGCCGTGGCCGGGGTTCGATTCCCCGCGCGGGAGTTTGCAATTATGTTCACTTTTGATTTTTATCTACACTATGTATGAAAATATTATTAAATTCTAACGTTATATACATCAACCTTCTTCACATTCCCGTGTGGTCTAGTGGTTAGGATCCGGCGTTTTCACCGCCGTGGCCGGGGTTCGATTCCTCGCACGGGAGATTGCAATTATGTTCACTTTTGATTTTTATCTACACTATGTATGAAAATATTATTAAAATCTAACGTTATGTACATCAACCTTCTTCACATTCCCGTGTGGTCCAGTGGTTAGGATCCGGCGCTTTCACCGCCGTGACCGGGATTCGATTCCCCGCACGGGAGATTGCAATTATGTTCACTTTTAATTTTTATCTACACTATGTATGAAAATATTATTAAAATCTAACGTTATGTACATCAACCTTCTTCACATTCCCGTGTTGTCTAGTGGTTAGGATCCGGCGTTTTCACCGCCGTGGCCGGGGTTCGATTCCCCGCACGGGAGATTGCAATTATGTTCACTTTCGATTTTTATCTACACTATGTATGAAAATATTATTAAAATCTAACGTTATGTACATCAACCTTCTTCACATTCCCGTGTGGTCTAGTGGTTAGGATCCGGCGTTTTCACCGCCGTGGCCGGGGTTCGATTCCCCGCACGGGAGATTGCAATTATGTTCACTTTCGATTTTTATCTACACTATGTATGAAAATATTATTAAAATCTAACGTTATGTACATCAACCTTCTTCACATTCCCGTGTGGTCTAGTGGTTAGGATCCGGCGTTTTCACCGCCGTGGCCGGGGTTCGATTCCCCGCACGGGAGATTGCAATTATGTTCACTTTCGATTTTTATCTACACTATGTATGAAAATATTATTAAATCTAACGTTATGTACATCAACCTTCTTCACATTCCCGTGTGGTCTAGTGGTTAGGATCCGGCGTTTTCACCGCCGTGGCCGGGGTTCGATTCCCCGCACGGGAGATTGCAATTATGCTCACTTTTTTATTTTAATCTACACTATGTATGAAAATATTATTAAAATCTAACGTTATGTACATCAACCATCTTCACATTCCCGTGTGGTCTAGTGGTTAGGATCCGACGTTTTCACCGCCGTGGCCGGAGTTCGATTCCCCGCACGGGAGAATGCAATTATGTTCACTTTTGATTTTAATCTACACTATGTATGAAAATATTATTAAAATCTAACGTTATGTACATCAACCTTCTTCACATTCCCGTGTGGTCTAGTGGTTAGGATCCGGCGCTCTCACCGCCGTGGCCGGGGTTCGATTCCCCGCACGGGAGATTGCAATGATGTTTATTTTTTTATTTTTATCTACACTATGTATGAAAATATTATTAAAATCTAACGTTATGCACATCAACCTTCGTCACATTCCCGTGTGGTCTAGTGGTTAGGATCCGGCGCTCTCACCGCCGTGGCCGGGGTTCGATTCCCCGCACGGGAGATTGCAATTATGTTCACTTTCGATTTTTATCTACACTATGTATGAAAATATTATTAAAATCTAACGTTATGTACATCAACCTTCTTCACATTCCCGTGTGGTCTAGTGGTTAGGATCCGGCGCTCTCACCGCCGTGGCCGGGGTTCGATTCCCCGCACGGGAGATTGCAATTATGTTCACTTTCGATTTTTATCTACACTATGTATGAAAATATTATTAAAATCTAACGTTATATACATCAACCTTCTTCACATTCCCGTGTGGTCTAGTGGTTAGGATCCGGCGTTTTCACCGCCGTGGCCGGGGTTCGATTCCCCGCACGGGAGATTGCAATTATGTTCACTTTCCGTTTTTATCTACACTATGTATGAAAATATTATTAAAATCTAACGTTATGTACATCAACCTTCTTCACATTCCCGTGTGGTCTAGTGGTTAGGATCCGGCGTTTTCACCGCCGTGGCCGGGGTTCGATTCCCCGCACGGGAGATTGCAATTATGTTCACTTTCGCCTTTTATCTACACTATGTTTGAAAATATTATCAAAATCTAACGTTATGTACATCAACCTTCTTCACATTCCCGTGTGGTCTAGTGGTTAGGATCCGGCGCTCTCACCGCCGTGGCCGGGGTTCGATTCCCCGCACGGGAGATTGCAATTATGTTCACTTTTGATTTTAATCTACACTATGTATGAAAATATTATTAAAATCTAACGTTATGTACATCAACCTTCTTCACATTCCCGTGTGGTCTAGTGGTTAGGATCCGGCGTTTTCACCGCCGTGGCCGGGGTTCGATTCCCCGCACGGGAGATTGCAATTATGTTCACTTTTGATTTTAATCTACACTATGTATGAAAATATTATTAAAATCTAACGTTATGTACATCAACCTTCTTCACATTCCCGTGTGGTCTAGTGGTTAGGATCCGGCGATTTCACCACCGTGGCCGGGGTTCGATTCCCCGCACGGGAGATTGCAATTATGTTCACTTTTGATTTTAATCTACACTATGTATGAAATTATTATTAAAATCTAACGTTACGTACATCAACCGTCTTCACATTCCCGTGTGGTGTAGTGGTTAGGATCCGGCGTTTTCACCGCCGTGGCCGGGGTTCGATTCCCCGCACGGGAGATTGCAATTATGTTCACTTTCGATTTTTTATCTACACTATGTATGAAAATATTATTAAATCTAACGTTATGTACATCAACCTTCTTCACATTCCCGTGTGGTCTAGTGGTTAGGATCCGCCGTTTTCACCGCCGTGGCCGGGGTTCGATTCCCCGCACGGGAGATTGCAATTATGTTCACTTTCGATTTTTATCTACACTGTGTATGATAATATTATTAAAATCTAACGTAATGTACATCAACCTTCTTCACATTCCCATGTGGTCTAGTGGTTAGGATCCCGCGTTTTCACCGCCGTGGCCGGGGTTCGATTCCCCGCACGGGAGATTGTAATTATGCTCACTTTTTTATTTTAATCTACACTATGTATGAAAATATTATTAAAATCTAACGTTATGTACATCAACCATCGTCACATTCCCGTGTGGTCTAGAGGTTAGGATTTGGCGTTTTCACCGCCGTGGCCGGGGTTCGATTCCCCGCACGGGAGATTGCAATTATGTTCACTTTTGATTTTAATCTACACTATGTATGAAAATATTATTAAAATCTAACGTCATCAACCTTCTTCACATTCCCGTGTGGTCTAGTGGTTAGGATCCGGTTAGGATTCCCCGGCGTTTTCAACGCCGTGGCCGGGGTTCGATTCCCCGCACGGGAGATTGCAATTATGTTCACTTTTGATTCTTGCACACTTTTGATTATTATCTACACTATGTATGAAAATATTATTAAAATCTAACGTTATGTACATCAACCTTCTTCACATTCCCGTGTGGTCTAATGGTTAGGATCCGGCGTTTTCAACGCCGTGGCCGGGGTTCGATTCCCCGCACGGGAGATTGCAATTATGTTCACTTTTGATTATTATCTACACTATGTATGAAAATATTATTAAATCTAACGTTATGTACATCAACCTTCTTCACATTCCCGTGTGGTCTAATGGTTAGGATCCGGCGTTTTCAACGCCGTGGCCGGGGTTCGATTCCCCGCACGGGAGATTGCAATAATGTTAACTTATTGATTGTTATCTTTGATTGAAAAGAAATGAAATAAAAATAGTCTTTTACTTGATGAACTGCTTTTTGCTGAGATTGCATATCCACCACATTAAGCAAACAAACACCACAGTGCTGGGTATCCATTATAGTAGTGTATATAGGTTCGCTCTAGTGTGGTAGCTAAATGTACAATAGATATCTTTTAAGTTTTAACTTACCAGCTTCTGCACAGTTATCAGTTCGCCAGATTTTGCGGCCTTGTACATCAGTCTTTGGCACTGAATGCTATTGCCAGGAAACACTTGATACAAGAATCTAGAAAAAATCAGAGTTCGTGAAAGGATAAGAAGTTTTTTATTAAAGAAAACGCGAAATATATATAATACGGACACGGGCTTCAAGTCTGCTACCATGGACAGGCGAATTGCTATGACTAAGTTTAGTAAAACGCCTCAGGCGAGATGCTCTGCCATATCAGCATTGGGGAGGGGGGTCTAAATAAAATAGTTTATTTGTTTGTTCGCTGGTCAGTCAGTCAGTCAGTCAGTCAGTCAGTCAGTCAGTCAGTCAGTCAGTCAGTCAGTCAGTCAGTCAGTCAGTCAGTCAGTCAGTCAGTCAGTCAGTCGGTCAGTCAGTCAGTCGGTCTGTCAGTCAGTCAGTCAGTCAGTCAGTCAGTCAGTCAGTCAGTCAGTCAGTCAGTCAGTCAGTCAGTCAGTCAGTCAGTCAGTCAGTCAGTCAGTCAGTCAGTCAGTCAGTCAGTCAGTCAGTCAGTCAGTCAGTCAGTCAGTCAGTCAGTCAGTCAGTCAGTCAGTCAGTCAGTCAGTCAGTCAGTCAGTCAGTCAGTCAGTCAGTCAGTCAGTCAGTCAGTCAGTCAGTCAGTCAGTCAGTCAGTCAGTCAGTCAGTCAGTCAGTCAGTCAGTCAGTCAGTCAGTCAGTCAGTCAGTCAGTCAGTCAGCCAGTCAGTCAGTCAGCCAATCAGCAAGGCAGTCGGTCAGTCAGTCAGTCAGTCAGTCAGTCAGTCAGTCAGTCAGTCAGTCAGTCAGTCAGTCAGTCAGTCAGTCAGTCAGTCAGTCAGTCAGTCAGTCAGTCAGTCAGTCAGTCAGTCAGTCAGTCAGTCAGTCAGTCAGTCAGTCAGTCAGTCAGTCAGTCAGTCAGTCAGTCAGTCAGTCAGTCAGTCAGTCAGTCAGTCAGTCAGTCAGTCAGTCAGTCAGTCAGTCAGTCAGTCAGTCAGTCAGTCAGTCAGTCAGTCAGTCAGTCAGCCAGTCAGTCGGTCAGTCAGTCAGTCAGTCAGTCAGTCAGTCAGTCAGTCAGTCAGTCAGTCAGTCAGTCAGTCAGTCAGTCAGTCAGTCAGTCAGTCAGTCAGTCAGTCAGTCAGTCAGTCAGTCAGTCAGTCAGTCAGTCAGTCAGTCAGTCAGTCAGTCAGTCAGTCAGTCAGTCAGTCAGTCAGTCAGTCAGTCAGTCAGTCAGTCAGTCAGTCAGTCAGTCAGTCAGTCAGTCAGTCAGTCAGTCAGTCAGTCAGTCAGTCAGTCAGTCAGTCAGTCAGTCAGTCAGTCAGTCAGTCAGTCAGTCAGTCAGTCAGTCAGTCAGTCAGTCAGTCAGTCAGTCAGTCAGTCAGTCAGTCAGTCAGTCAGTCAGTCAGTCAGTCAGTCAGTCAGTCAGTCAGTCAGTCAGTCAGTCAGTCAGTCGGTTAGTCAGTCAGTCAGTCAGTTAGTCAGCCAGTCAGTCAGCCAGTCAGTCAGTCAGCCAATCAGTCAGTCAGTCAGTCAGTCAGCCAGTCAGCCACTCAGTCAGTCAGTCAGTCAGTCAGTCAGTCAGTCAGTCAGTCAGTCAGTCAGTCAGTCAGTCAGTCAGTCAGTCAGTCAGTCAGTCAGTCAGTCAGTCAGTCAGTCAGTCAGTCAGTCAGTCAGTCAGTCAGTCAGTCAGTCAGTCAGTCAGTCAGTCAGTCAGTCAGTCAGTCAGTCAGTCAGTCAGTCAGTCAGTCAGTCAGTCAGTCAGTCAGTCAGTCAGTCAGTCAGTCAGTCAGTCAGTCAGTCAGTCAGTCAGTCAGTCAGTCAGTCAGTCAGTCAGTCAGTTAGTTAATTAGTTATTAAGTTAGATAGTTAGTTAAATAGTATGTCTTCGGCATGTCTTTTGTGAAACAATCGGAACAAAGGGTTTTGGAGCGTGTCCTATATCGGTCTTGGGTGATACCACTGTGTCGCGGCATCCTATCATGATTTGCATTTGCATATCACATCCAGAGCGCAAGGAATTTCAAGAGAAAGCCAGCGGAGCGTCTTATATCGGATTGTGTCGTCATAGTGTAACTGAAAGCACTACCCGGCACAAAGTGTGAGAAACCTATCGAAACAGGCCCCCTACGCAGCACTATGACAGCAAAAACAGAGAAAACACGAGAAAACACACCGTTCTAATAAACTTGAAGATGAATAAGCATAAAAGAATCCATAGCGAAAAACAACTCAAAGCAAAGACTATAGCATAACTGAAAACCAAAGTGTCGAACTAATAATAATTGATTTACCCTTCCCTTACAACTCTTTTATCCCCATAAAATTAAAAGCATTAATTAGCATATACGAAAATAACCATAAGACTGACGCACATAGCTTGGCAGGCAAACCTGTTTGGGCGTGTACACTCTGCTAATAGCGCTTAATTGCTGCCTCAAAGCAAGTAGCCGCCATTCCCAACACAAAGTTCAAGACGCGACGAGGATGCCGGAATAGTGTAAGGACTTAAATTTACGGCTGTGCAGGTTAGTGCAACTATGAAAACACTATGGTAAGAAAATCTATATCTCAAAATTGGCGGCATAAGCACTTTATAGATTGACTAGCCCTGGTACCCGCCGATGCTGGGTTGAAATTTTTTTAACCTTCCTAAGTGGAGACGTTTTTTGGATACAATTCATTCACGTGTTTAATTTGACGTGTTAATCGTTTCTTGTATCAATCGACTTTTGTTTAGCCGAATCGTACAACTAAAAAGCATAATGTTGATTAATTTGACGTTAACATGGCTTCAAGAAATCGTAATCCCGTCGCATTTTATTTCAATTTTCCTTCCTATAATTCAATTCTTTTATTTCACAACGTTTTTGAAAATTTTTTCGCCGAGGACACTCTCCGGAAAATGCCGATTACAAAGATACCTTTTGTTTTGCGGTCCACGGAGTGGTCCTTGAGTTATAAGCGAAAAGATATACATACACAGCATACATACACACATACTTACATACAAACAGTTCTGTTTTATATATATAGAAGTTTGTGACATTTTGATATTTGATTTTATTGTGAAGTCACGACAAATTTATGAATGAATTCCGACGGATAGATTCTCCATTGTGACGCAACAATAAAAGTAAATTTCGCATACGTCACAATCAATTTCCAATATGAAATGAATAAAATGTCAAATGGACGCCATTTTCTTAAACTTTAATTAAAGTTATTCCTGCGCAAATAGCAGACATTATTTCAGTGATAATCTCAGAGCCCGTATTTATCGAATATGGCTTTCAGGAGTATTTTGAAGTGAGTTTTAATATGAATTGAATGTAAAGCTATCTGTTAAGGACTTATCTTTGAGTTGCACAAAACTTTAAAATTGCGACGAACAGTGGAAACATTTTCGGGCATGGATTTCAAATGTCTTTTTTTTCTGCTCTATGTTAACATTTTATATTCTTAAATCTACAATATAATTGAGAGAATATTTTGCGCCAGAATGAACTAGGCGTTGAACAAAAGAATGTAATCAACTAAAACATCCCAAGTTATCAACTAAAAACGTCTGATGTCTGTTAAGTAAACCCAATATCTAACTTTGACGACAAATTCTGTAGTTGTTGTTTCCATGCAAGATTATTACTTTAAGGAATAATTATTTAATAACTTCAAAGATATATTCTATTCTGTAATTCCTACATTATTAGAGATTTTGCGATGTTTAGCTACAAGAATAATCTTGTGGAAAAGATGAGCTGAAAAATATCGTTTTTCTATCTAGAGAGATTGCATTTTTAGAAGAAGCAATTTCAAAACATAAGATGGAAGGACAAGAGGAAAGAAGAAGGGAATTTGAATTATTTCAGGTAAGGTCTCTTGAAAACGTTGTTGAACAGATTAGAAAAGACCGTTTATACGGTATAGATAACGAATATTACGGTATATACGTAATACACGGTATAGACCGTATGGACATAGTCATAGACATTGGACCATCTAGACATAGACCCTATAGACATAGTCATAAACATTAGACCATATACACATAGACCATTACATATAGACCGTATAGACATAGACCGTATAGACATAGACATTAGACCATATAGGTATTGACCGTACTGACATGCACCCAGACATAGACTATATAGACATTGACCTAGACATAGACCATATAGACATAGATCGTATAGACAGACTGATAGACCTAGACGCAGATCATATAGACATAAACTGCATGGACATAGACCGTATAGTCAGACTGAAAGACCTAGACATAGACCATATAGACATTGACCTAGACATAGACCATATAGACATTGACCTAGACATAGCCCATATAGACATAGACTGTATAGACCTAGACATACACTATATAGACATTGACCTAGACATAGACCATATGTATATAGACCGCATATGCAAAGATCGTATAGACATAGACCGTATAGATCTAGATATAGACTATATAGACATTGACCTAGACATAGACTATATAGACATAGACCGCATATACATAGACGGTATAGACATCGACCGTATAGACCTCGACAAGACCATAAAGACATAGACCGTATAGACATAGACCGAATAGAGCATACACACAGATATAGACAGTACATGCATCTTTCATGAAGGGAATCTTAATATGCATGCTTGTTGCTGTTCCATCGGTCATCAACGCACAATCTAAAAACAATGACACGAAAGCCTATTTCCGTTAATCAGGCTGTTTATGCCTTATTATAGTTATAATTAAAGTTATAGCTATAGTTCCAAGTTAGTTACTTATAAAAATGTAGTAAAAATGAAAATAAGGAAAGGTGCAGTGGGCCAGATATTGGACAAGTGGGACACATATTGGACCAGTGTTATTGTCAATGTAGAGGGATGCCCGAGGTGTCATATTGAGGTATGCGTCCGCAAAGAAACGACCTTTGGGACAATAATATTTGTCCGTTGTTCGGAGGTGTCCGTTGTATAGAGGTGTCCGTTGTATGAAGGTTCAATTATGAATTCTTTTACGTTAAGGAATCGTATCGACAAAAGGTTGCATCGATGGAGACGGAAATTGATCAAAGCAGTACGTTTATCTCTCAGCTTGAGAATCGTAAAGATATTGCAGTGAAAAGGCAAAATGAGTATGATCAATCGTTTGATCAAGCAGTCAAAGCAAAACTGCAGGCCATTGATGAGCAAAAGAAAGATACCAAAGGAAATTTATCTAGAATCAATTGGCTTCAACGGGCTGCGAGTAATGTGCAGCAAAAATTCAAGAATCTCGTTGAAAAACACAACAACGAGAAGAATAAAATCACCAACAAAATAAAGAAAAAAGAAAATGAAGTACGGTATCTAAATGAGGAGATGCTCCTTGTACAAAATGAAAATGAAAAAACGGAAGTTGAAATATCAAGTCTCCACGACGAAGTCAAAAAGGTGACAAACGAAGGACAAGAAATTCAACAAAAAATAACCGATTTGGGAAAATTACTTGCTTCTGAGAAAGAAGAGTTTAATAACAAAGAAAAACAAATTTTGAAAAAAAAGCAAGAAATTGGTATTCTTGCATGTGAAATTTGGTGCATGAATGCAGAGCTTCTTAAAGAATCAAAAAAGAAGAAATCTTTTGGTCAAAGATTCAGAGAAATATTCTGCATTCATATTTAACTGAAGTAAACTGATTTATAGAGAATAAAATGAAGTGAAAGCCTTTCATTATAAAGGACTTTATAAACGGTTTAATTCATTTTTAAGCTTATGTGTACAGTAAATGGGAAAATGGACTAGAGTAACTTTTTGATATAACCATAAGACATTTGAAGTCTTTTTAATACGTAAGATAAAATATAATTTTGGATGCTTAAAAGAGAATTTCGTTATCTTCACCTACATCTAAAAAATGTTAAAGGACATCAAAAGCGAGTAAGAAGTACAGTAGCAACCATTAATGAAAGCAAAATTTGCCGCCATGTTTATTTAAAGAAAATAGAGCAGAAAATGGTGATTCCATTGAATAATCCGAATAAACATTTGCAAGAGGCCTTGCACTAAGCGAAATTTTCCCGGCAGAAGGCAGAGTAGGGGATTTTCATGTGTACCCCATGTGGTGTGTAGGGGATCTTCTCCTCAATACAATGACACAGAGAAAAGGCAACGTGGCACATCTAGCATCTTCATGATGTCACGCTAGCCTTAAAGGTGTTATTCAAATACGCTGCACAACATATACTAGAGGACAACTAGCTAGTTGATGTAGCTTTTCATGTCGCTTAAGCTTAAGCTAGGCCAATGTCTATAGAATTTATGCATTTCTCAAGAGCATCACCGCTCAAGGCTTATGTGCGAGTGGCATTTGAACAATTTAAGGAGCCGCCCTTTATTGCAGTAGTGGGTACAAGTTTCTACTCTATTGCAAGAAATACCTAGATTCGCTACAGGAGTTATAGCTATCTCTATTGAATTGACTTGTTGGATGCTCAAACTAATGGCCTTACTGAAGCGAACAAAAACATCAATTCAGTTCAATCCAATTCAATGTCAGCGAAAGTTCTTAAGGAAGGGGCTTGTAGTCTACGAAGTACCCTCTTCATGGACAAAATAGTTTACAAAAACATGTCATACTAGACTTATGGCGTTAGTCGTAAGTTTCCGCTGCTCCACAACTTCAACACCCTCCCCCAAACTGCTACAACTAGCCACCTTGTGATAGATGCAGAATGTCTATCACTTTGAGTAGTAAAGATGAGAGCGAGAAATCACACGTACGACTCTAATTGAGATTATAAACTGACCGACTAATAATTATTCATACAGAGATTTATATACACAACGGAAATAAAGAATTAACATAAATTAGAATACATTACGAATGCATTATGACGACTAGTCCTGTTACAGTCAGGTCCTTCTCGAGAAAAAAAAGAAAGGAACTTTCTTTTTTTACGTGACAGACGAGTTAAGATAAAACAGATTTCTAAAGAGTTTCCTTGTCAGCTTGACAGAAAAGTTCATCTGAGGAATTTTAAACTTTAGAAGCTGTGATGGACAGTCGATATCAGCAGAAGTTTTTCTCAGATGATTGAAACAAAAACTATCGGAACGGCGAGATTCGGAACAATAGCCATTACGAAGACTGATCTGTGACCATTTGGGAAGGTGACTGGCACTTCGATGCAACCTTTAAAAGTTGTTACGTTGTTGTTGGTGTCAGCTGAAAGTAATCTGAGGTGCGGAGACGAGTCCGTGTTGGTCCGTGTTTTTGACGTTGCCAGGATTTGCTTTGCGTGTCTTTCAGAGACCGACGAGAGAGGGAAAGTTGGTAAAACAACCATGTCTACTGACTCATTGGCGGAAATAACTGGCATTGTAAGAAACCCACTAAGAGGATTCGATAGAGAGCAGGGAAATGAGTCATCTTGGCTTGAGGGAATTTCGATGTTTGGAAACGAATTTGAATTTTGTCTTGGGGCGAAAATTTTGAGATGATTTAAACTTTCCTTTAAATTTTCTAATTCCAAAGTAGTTCGATGAAGTAAAATCTTCATGTCTTGTAATTCCGAAGATAAATCCGAGTCCTCTGTAATCGGGCAAGATTTCGTGTCTTTAAACGGTTGCGTGTGATGGTAACTTTTGCAATCTCGAGAATGACAAACCAGACATTCGTGTCGTCTGTTGAAAATACAAACTTTGCCATCTTTTTCATCTTCGCATTTCGATTTTTTGAAACGGTTGTAGTCACGACAAATCGATGAGTTAGCTGTGCATTTCGTAAATAGTTTGAGACATGTTGACTTCAAGTGTCCTTGTCCTCGGCAATATGAACAACGAGTTTCGAGAAAAACCATAGTAGAAAAGTTAGTGACTTACGATATGTAACTTCTGTGCGACGATCCAAGTTAAATGCGAGTACTTCTACTTTGTTTGAAGCTCAGCAGCGGTGATGAAGTACCAGGGATCGAACCTTGCGTTAGAGCAATTAGGATTCTCCACCAATTTGTGATAGATGCAGAATGTCTATCACTTTGAGTAGTAAAGATGAGAGCGAGAAATCACACGTACGACTCTAATTGAGATTATAAACTGACCGACTAATAATTATTCATACAGAGATTTATATACACAACGGAAATAAAGAATTAACATAAATTAGAATACATTACGAATGCATTATGACGACTAGTCCTGTTACAACCTAGCCACCCCGAAACCCAGTCTGCGGTATCTCATTTTGGTGTAAGTCTCAGTTTCGAGAGCGATAACTGGGACTTAGGTAACAGGTTTAATGCAAATAATGCCATACATGAATTTCCACTCCTTAGACCACTCCATAGGTCGCTCAAATTTTAGATTCCAAAAATACTGCGCTGTGATTAGTGTCTAGAAAATTCTGGTTTTTGTCAAAGTTTTTGTTTATAAAGTCTCACTCTGAGCATTCCATTCCATAGGCCATCCAATTCAATTGTTTTAAGTAAATAGTTGTTGCTGTTGTTAAAGACTGCCGTTGCTGTTTGCAAAGAGTGGGACTTATGTAGAAGTCTATATGCTATTGTTACGGCAGATTTGATAATGAAAAAGCTCTTACCTTGAACCGGCCTTTAAAGCTTTGTTTCTTGATCCACTGTCAAGGAATATCTGGGAATAAATAGATCGATACGTTTATTATCTACATCGCGAATACATTGTTTCAAATGAGCTGTTGGGCCTATTTTTGACATTCAAATATGTTAAGGGATTCTTGGATAAAATACTGGGACATATAGGTTGGAAAGCCGTCGCTGTATGGGCGCAAGTGATACACAGGTGCTGATCAATGTACCAATCAGATCTTCCGGCTGTATCCTGCAAGCTGATTGGTGTTTAAAACACAATGCCAATTGGGCTTCACTTTCTGAATGAGTGAAAATTTGTTTCTGAGTTTCTGCTGTTTCTCGCATTATTAGAAATTTCGTACCACTCAAGATATCTTGGCAAAAACGAAGGCGAACGAAGGCTTTCTATTGATGGTCTCAGGGGAAAAGTTGGGTCAATAATTGAATCGCGCTCGACCGTTCTTTTCGCCCATGGGATTAATATATTGACAACGCGCCTCATCGGGTAGTATGGAGGTCTTTGAAGATCACAAAACCTTGCTCTTGATAGAATTCTATGATGCAAGGAATTAATCGTAAAAGATAGCGACATACCTCAAACTGTGGGAAATCTGTTTGGTTCAATTCGACAACTTCAACTTTAGAGATACCAAGAGTTGACCGAGCATTGCCTGAAATAAATTAAGAAGAAACTGTGAAACATGGCTTGAGATATACAAAAATACTACGGAAATTATCATCCTCATCATCATCCTCATCATCATTATCATCATCATCATCATCATCATCATCATCATCATCATCATCATCATCATTATCATCATCATCATCATCATCATCATCATCATCATCATCATCATCATCAGCATCATCATCATCATCATCATCATCATCATCATCATCATCATCATCATCATCTTCATCATCATCGTCATCATCATGATCATCATCTTCATCATCATCGTCATCATCATTATCATCATTTTCATCATCATCATCATCATCATCATCATCATCATCATCATCATCATCATCATCATCATCATCATCATCATCATTTTCATCATTTTCATCATCTTTATCATCATCATCATCATCATTATCATCGCAATAAACATTACCATCATTATAACCATCACAGAATTTAACACCAATGAAACACTAATTCCGAGTCTGCCAAGTCATACTGGATGACAGAGGGCCTTCCAAGCCTGCCCAACTTTATCTTTTGGAGATTAATAGAGACTTGTCATTGTTAGATTTGTCCATTCATGGATGTTAGACAACTAGTTTTCCTTGGTCTTCCCATTAATCAATCCGACTTTCCAAGGAAACAGAACTTCCCTGACCAGGTAGATCAGTTGTTGAGACATTGAATGACAAAGCCACTGGTTGTTTGTTTGAGAACTGTGCAGGAAGACTCGCTACACAAGTCTCTGTTATGCTCCTAAGAACTGATAGGTCGCTAATAATAGACCTCTATTGGCCTCTTCCTAAGCTGTCCTAAACAACAAAAACAACAGCAATTACGGCGAGGGGGGACTGCTGTAGCCAGTCTACTGTTCAGGATCTTTTTATTAATGACGCTTTTTCCAGTAAAGAATAAATTACCGTTACCTTTCTTTTTATTTTCTCCTGAATAATCGTCAATGAAATCTCCTGAAAAAATAGTAAGAAGTCTTTCTCATTTTTGGCTGCTACATGTGCAGTTGATAAGTCCTTTAAAAGCTTGATTCACAATCATTCTCGCTGTTATTTTCAGCACAATCTGAGTTGGGCATAGTTGGGGTGAGTTGTTCAGCATATGTTGTCTTAAATTACAGCGAGAATCGGTCCTGAATTATTGACAAAGCCAGATCTTTGTTTCATTTAGGGGCTTTTGAATCTGCTTACATAAAAACCAAAAGGCTGGTTCTATGTAGACAGAGCAATTTCGTTTTCTTATTTGGAATTTTCAGTTAGCTCTATTAGTCTTCCCTCTGGCGGGTTTGAGGATGGTTTCCATATAGCCTCAACTGCCTGCGGTATACACTTATTTTTTTAATAAGCAACCGCTCAATAAGCAACTAGGGCTGAACTGACCTTAACATTAAGCAACTTGAGGGCTCAATTGAATTCTGTAAGCAACTAAGAAGGCAAACAAACCAAGCTTATACGCTTTCTTGTTGTTAGAAAATTGTTTGTTTTGCATGTTGAAGTTCTTTAGCTTACGTTTTTACACTTACTGTCACCCAAAAGTCATGTTATAGGCCTAACAGTTGACGATTTTGACCCGCAAAGTCAGAGGCGGTTGTTAGGTAAAAAAGGTTAAGCAACTTTTAAGCAACTTTGAGGGCTGAAATGTCTAAAATTTTAAGCAACTTTGAGGGCTGGACAAAAGTCAAGTTGCTTATTAAAAAAAAGTGTAGCCTGCGATACTCAAAGTGATGTGATGGATGCGTATCAAACACACAATGATAATGAAGTCAATTGAGTTCGTCTTTTTCAGCGATAACAAGAAAAGCATCTGATTAAATAAATCTAATCCAAATCTAATGTAACGTCAAAGCTTCTAAATGTCTGCCTTTTATACTTTTTTAAATAGCTGATGGGATCTGATGAAACATAAGAATATTCTAGATAACATAAGGGTAATGATAACGAAGCAAATAATAAACGACTAGAAAGTTCAAGATCTATAATAACTTATATTACCTGTTTCGTTGTCTCTGATGATGATTTTTCTATCCTTTGTAATAGTTTCTTTTCCACCCAAGCTGTAGAAGCCAGTTCCTGATGTCAAACTCTGAAAAAAAAAACAAATAGCTTCTTTTTTAGATATTTACATTTTACATTTTAACTTATTTAGGCCCGTAAGCCCCGTCAATCGATTAGGACTGCTTTTTAGGGGGCCGTGACATATAACTAGAGCTACTGACAAGAAGATTCTGATAATTATTCAAATTTTGTTGCTTAATTTTTTCTTAAATGTGGCAATAGAGGGTGCTTCTTTTAAATCATGTTAGAGTTGACTCCAGAGCTTAGCTCCACGAAAAGATATAGCAGTTTGCCCGTTGTTAGTTTTCCTTAATGGCAATGTAAGATCAGTTTTGGTGTTTCTCAATTTCATGTCATTTCGCGTTGTATTTTTGAGAAATAAGTTAGAGAGGTACTCAGGTGCAAGACCATGTATCGATTTGTACATGGTAGTTGCTGTAAACATACATTTGACCCACTAGTTAAACCTAGTGGCAAACAACCAAACATTGGTCAAACGTTGAAAATTTGCTCACCAAAAAGTTATAAAAGTTTGACTAGGTCACAAAACAGTGCTTGAATTGGTTGGGAAATGTTTCTGAAAGAGTTCCGAAACATTATTGATTGATACAACCAAGAAATTTTTAACGAGCAATTTTTTGCCACATGGACAAATGTTAATAAGTTTTGCTTGAAATGCAAATTTCTTACGTTAAGCAAACAATGTTTGATCTTTCAAAAAAGACCCAATGTATCTAGGTTTTGATCAAACCAGCCATGCAGAAAAAGGTAGGCACTAGCCTAAACTCCAGAGCCCAAGAAAAGCTTATACCACCCCAGCCCGACTTTGTTTTAAGTCCGCACGGGATGTTCCAGCAGACAAGGACGCCGGAGAGATGACAGGGCAAGAGGACCAATAGGAGTAAAGACAGCGTAGAAAACATAATAATGACGGCCGGGGACATTTCCTCAAAAATTGGCTTAGAAATAGATTAAGATGGGCTTAAATGTTTCAATTATTAGAAGTGATGCTTTTAAAAACATTTTCTGGCTATTGCTTTAAGTGTCTTCCTGCTGTATAGTATTAAACGGAATTAAAGAAAATTATCGTTTTACCTATGGAAGATTTCCCCCGACGCTCACTACTCAAGGGCAGGTTGGGCAGAGGCTCCACCACATCTCTTTCCCAGCAGCCCTATCAGCAACCGCCTTTTAAAAATATATTTTTCATTCAATGCAAGCACAAATAATCCGTTATTTGCTTTAGTTTCACGGGTATGAAAAAGTTTAACACCATGGCAATAGACCTTTTAGGTTTGGGTCGGCGTGAAATTTTTCTGGAAGATGGCGGGCATCTTGATCAAGAGAATCCCCTAGGGAATATCCGAAAATAAATGTTTCAGAACATCTGCAGAAACTCAGGTCCATTCTTTCACATTTAATTCTATTAAACGTAAATTTAAGCAAAACTTAATGCATTTCCTCAAGATGTACGCCATGTTCAAGAAAAGTATCACGCCGAACCAGACCTCTTTGAAAAGGTCTATTCAGCAGACGGAATTCTAAGAACAATCAAAGAACCTCCTATATCTTACCAAATTTATCATCATTGAGCTGACAAGGTCGTTGATTGTCATATTTCTGTAAATAGATGACAATTGATACAGTATACTGTGAAATATAGGAAATGTACTAAATATTCTTTACTAAAATTGCGATAAAAGCGGAAAAATTTTGGAAAATACCAAAAAAGTGGCTTGTAGGCACCCACAAAGCGAAGTTTATTAAGAAAGGAAGGCTAAATTCAAAAGGATCGCTATATCTCCATTTTTGAGGGCCTTTTCCTATCAGCTTCTATTCCCTCTGATCTTTGTCAACTGACATTTTTCAGAATGCAAAACGTCAGAAATGAGCTCGAATCAGCAGATGTACCGTATTTCCTCGGAGAAGCGCCCTCCCTAGAAAAAGCGCCCCCCTTTGAATTAAGTTGCACATCAGGTTGAGTTGCACATCAGGTTACTCCCTGACACTCTTTCGATAGTGTCAAGATAGTTGTACGTACAAGAAGCTCCTGATAGGAGGAATTTAGAGACACTACTTGCTAGTTGCTGCAAAAATTATTTCGTAAGAATGTTAGTTGATTCATGAATTTTCAAATGATGGCTTCTCTTTTAGATGAATTTATAAAATGAGCGCCCACAGCGCTTAATCGACAAAAAACGGTAGTTTACTAGGGCGAACTATATGCTCAGCTGAGGATCAAAAGCTTACTAATGGACTTAAGTCCCAAACAAACGTTGCATTTCACCCAACATTTAACACCATTCTTTTTGGGAGATATAATGGTAGCGGTCGGCCATCTTCTTAGATGAGCCAACACCATGTTTGGTGATATTGGCTGAAATTCTATCAGGATAAAAATTCATCGACCATTTCAGAACCCGGTTACAAAAGCAAAAATTGATCGGATCTATAGTGGATCCGATCTACTTTTGTTACGGATAGGCCTTGCGTTTACGCACAATTCGTAGATCCGATCCACTTTTGGTCCGCGGACCGACCTACTTTTGGAAAGCTTTGAAAAGCGCTCCAGTTTAGATCCGATCTACTTTTTCATTGTGTCAACAGGTGGATCCGATCAAAAACTGGCTCTCTTCGAAATTACTATTATGAATTACTATAGTCATATTCAGTAACCACGCATGCATCAATTGCTAGAGCCAAAAGTGGTTCGGATAGGTGCCTCGTGTAAACGGAAGGCCTTTCTGTACCAAAATTAGAACTACTGGATCCGATCCACTTTAGATCCGATCCAATTTTTTTCGTGTCAACGTAGCCTCAGAATATTGGTTTCGTTTGGCCATCCTAGGTAACAAATGATGGCTCCACGCATGTGTACTGGCGAAGGCGTTTACTTTCTGAACACCACATTCGAGCAATGTATAAAGCTAATTAGGGCAGGAGAATGGATTCTCGATATATCAACCAAGCATAACGAGGTAAAACCGAAGCATAGGTACCTTGGCACGGTGATAACTTCATATCGCTCCTTGATTTTTTGCGCCACAAGTGATCTGGTCTAGAAACGAAAGAACAGATCCAGGAAAAATTAATGCTTTGTTACTTGAAGCAACAAAATTCAAAAGTGTGAAATGACCAATAATTGGAGCATGAGATGCTCAATATCTTGTCAAGAATTATAAGTAAGATTGGTAATAAGTGTTCTGTAATTATATTTGCAATTTTAGGCGAATGAAAATAGGCAAAGGGAAAGGCTTAATAGCAGAGAGGACCGATTGTTGGGGAGCTAAATAGCCTGGTGGGAATCGAGCCCACAGTCAATGTGAGTACAATTTAACAGTTTACTGCTTTCACCACTGCGGGAATACTTGTTTAGGGTCCAGGAGAGTGTTCAACCTTCCTACCGACCAAAATACGTCTAGCTGCATACTGTGGAGACGTTACGTAATTCGTAGTTGTTGCTATGTTATATTGTATCGTTGTAAAAGGACTGGGAACTATAGGCGTGGGGTGGGAAAACGTGCGTAGAGTTGAACATGGTGGTTCGATGTTGTAGTGTTTTCAATGTGGAGTTTGGAGTTATTTTGGTTGAAAGAAAATAGTAGAAAACCCGAGAATTTGTGTTTCTGTCTAACTTCTTGGACACTGATCGCTGGAATCCCACTTCGGGACAATACCTTCCTCGCTTAACAATGAAAACAGGTGTGTCTTGCGCGAGGCATAAAATAGTTGTTATGATTGGCTGTCCTCCGGTCGTTGACAGTGCGACAAAAAACGTTTTCCTGCCTGTGCGCTTTGGACAGGTAGAAATGAGCGAAAGAGGTGCAGCGCCAACTGTTCTAAAACCCACACAGGTATTTTGTTGATAAAATTCGGAATGGAAAAAGTACAATGCTACCACTTACTATTCCAATTAAAGTTTGGCGGTCGGCATGGTTGGTTTGTGTAGTGGTGTCATCAAATTCATATTTCATATCATAGTGGAAAAGAGGTGTGTGTTGGGCAGGGGTAAAATGTCTGCCGTTTGAACCGGGGAAACCCCAAGCATTCTATTTAGAAATGACCATTTTAATATAATAGCACCCGAAAATGCTCTTCAAAAGTGAATATTCCAGAATTTTTTAACATGGCTTTAATTTGTCGTACGCCGGGGAGGGAAAAAACCCCAATTTCTTCACAGCTAAGTCAGTTTAAACATCAGGAAAAATGCATGGTGTGGACGGAAAATATGGGCCAAGTCGACGCATACATGGCGGTGTTAGAAGCGGTAGACTTGCCTGAGTCGTAGTCATCGCTATTGAGTTCATTTACTATCAGTTTGAGCGAGCTCGGTTTGGTGTTAATCTTGGTTTGATGAGCGATAACTGGGACCCAGAGACTCAGGTAATAAGTCTAAAAAAGTAGTAGGTGTAATATTCCTAGTTTCTGTCCCGTATAGTATTCCAGAAGCCTCTTTACTTACCTTGCTAACGAACAAAGTTAGAATGTAACAGCAGAAACAGAAAAGGGCAAGATATAAAACTATAGAAAAAGAAATACACGATGAACCTACATCAGCACAATACAGAGATGCAAATGAAAGTCCTACCTTTATTCTGATATTATCGACTTTGTTTGTCCATGAAATGCACTCTGCAACGTCAAAATCATTCTCTATCTTTGCCACTTCTGAAAAAAGATATTTCGAATAATTCAGGTAGAGTACGCTTAGCTTCTACAATCATTTGCAAAATTTTTTGAGACAGGTTTCATGTTGTATGATTGCCTGCATGATGAAGATGCTAATTTCAACTCAATTCAACAATCTATACAACATTGTGCTGCGCGAGGGGAAAATTGGAGAACATGGGGAACCGGACGAGCAAACTTCAGGCTCACGTAAACAATTTTGTCTACAATTGTAGATACAACGAAATTCTCCTATCTCGAAAAATAAGGGATAATGTGATCACAAGGACATAAATCACCTGGGTAGGACTCACTATTGATAAGTGACGGGGGTCAAACACAAGTAAGACCCAAATATATACAGAAAATTAAAGAAATATCGCACCTTCAAAATAAAGAATTGCTTGTTTGCTCAAAATTGGTCTCTTCTGACAAATTGCTGAAGTAACTCTGAGGCGGAAATAGCTACCCTTTTCTTTCCAAAATGGAGCACTTCGTCATGAATGAGTTGGATTTTTCTCCGAATTAACACAAGAATATGCCAATAGACCTTTCCAAACAGGTCTGGTTCGGCGCCACATTTCTGGGCGATGACGGACGGATGTAAGGGATCATCTCCGCATGCAACTGCAAGCTACAGCCGACATTGCGCCCGCTTCAAGAGAGGTAGTGCAGCAAATTTGTCACCAAATTCACGAATAGTGGAATACAAAGAGAGAAAATAAATCGGCGACAACAAACTCTTGAAACAAGATGCAAATATCATACAAAAAGAAAATACTTGAATGCCTTCTTGAGCAGATAAGCTGTGACTTGAGTCCTTTCGTTCACTTTTATTCTAACGAACGTGAAGTTGAAGCAAAATTTGCTACGGTACTACTTCCTCTCCTGAAGCAACTGTAATACAGGTCATTGCACAAGGAGAAGATTCCCTTACTTAATATGCCCGCCATCTTCCAGAAAAATGCCGCGCCGACCCAGACCTCTTTTACAAGGGTTATAGAGTACAAAACACTGATGTCCTTGATTTCCTTTGATTTCCTATTGAAAAGTATTTCTTTGCATGGCCATATCTCAGCCAATGTTCGATATATTTGACTGATCTTGCACGCTTATGCATAATTTTTTACGCATTTTTCAACTTTAACAAAATGAAGAGCAAATTTCGAAATTGTAAAAATAGAATTTTGATGACGTCACACCTAGTAACTTTATACACCTTTTCAACTAAGAGCCTCGTTTTCAAAAAATTTGAAAATTGCCTCACAGAAACATTTCAACTTCAGATTCGAATTCAGCACCTTCGTTTTAGTGTTGAGGCAAATTTTTACGACCCTAGTCATTACAATATTGATTTTATAGCGATTAAAAGTTTGAAAATTTGACAGTGAAAAATGACTGAGGGTGTAAAATTTCACCCTAAGCGATTTTTCACGGTCAAAAATTTTTAAACTTTTAATCGTTATTTTTGATACTCAAGTTGCATCTAAACTCTTGCTTGCCTGTTAGGAGTTCCCCGGATACGCACCTTCATTTATATCTTCTAATGATTTTTCAAGCTCTTGTTTTCTATAAAAAAAGGTATAGAAATGAAATGAGATCAAAATTCAACACAGTGAAACTGTCTTATGGCATAGAATATCGTATATCTAGCTTAGTATGTTGTTATTGTGGAGCAAAGCGAAGAACCCACGCTTCGTAGTAACAGTATAAATCAAGATAAAAGTAGCAGTTTAATGTGTGTTTATTACTCTCAGAAGGGATTGATAGGATTCATGAGAAGGACACTATGTTTTCTATAGGATAATGCCCCCAAAAGATGGAATTGCCAACTCGGTAAATTCAGGCCGTCAGGATTGAAATTATATTGAAATAATTAACATTTCAAGCAATCAAGTTTTCGATCATAAACCTCGTTCCCTTTCCGGATACTTTTGGATCGGAACCGTTGGGATCGGAACCGTTCTGGATCGCTTCTGAAAGCGACCCCGAAAGTATACGGATGGCGGATTCAAAAGTATACGGATCCACCAGGTCCTGTGTAAACGCAAGGCCTATCCGAATACCTTTGGGTTCGGATCCAGTGTAAACTCCGACTATGACGTTTGATGTGGTGGTATTTTTCGCGTACTGTATAGGTTATAGTTTTACTAAACAGATAAATATTGAATAAAAACCTTTCGATTGCTTTTGCTGAATTCAAATCAGCATTTATTCTTTTCAATTCATCCCCAATCGATGTCTTGACAGCTTTCAGTTCATCCTAACCAATCAAAAAAATATAGCGCTATCAAGAGGTTGTAAAAAACAAGTTACAATATTTTCACACTACTCAGTTATCGGATCTCTGCCATCTTAAATAACACTAATTATCACAAAACAAGACAGACAAAAATCCGACTTTCTGTGAATCAAACTTCTTTCAGTTCCCGTGTGGTCTGGTGGTTAGGATCCGGCGTCTTCACCGCCGTGGCCGGGGTTCGATTCCCCGCACGGGAGACTGTAATTATGTTCACTTATTGATTGTTATCAAAACATAAACAATTAAATGATAACATATGAAACTTTCTTTGAATCAATCCTCTTTCACATTCCCGTGTGGTCTAGTGGTTAGGATCCGGCGTTTTCACCGCCGTGGCCGGGGTTCGATTCCCCGCACGGGAGACTGTAATTATGTTCACTTATTGACTGTTATCTTTAATTGTTATGTATACCATCAAATGATCGCAGATTAAACTTTCTTTGAATAAATCCTCTTTCACATTCCCGTGTGGTCTAGTGGTTAGGATCCGGCGCTCTCACCGCCGTGGCCGGGGTTCGATTCCCCGCACGGGAGACTGTAATTATGTTCACTTATTGACTGTTATCTTTAATTGTTATGTGTACGATCAAATGATTGCAGATTAAACTTTCTGTGAATAAATCATCTTTCACATTCCCGTGTGGTCTAGTGGTTAGGATCCGGCGTCTTCACCGCCGTGGCCGGGGTTCGAGTTCCCGCACGGGAGATTGTATTTATTTTCACTTATTGACTGTTATCTTTAATTGTTGTGTATACCATCAAATGATTGCACATTACACTTTCTGTGAGTAAATCCTCTTTCACATTCCCGTGTGGTCTAGTGGTTAGGATCCGGCGCTCTCACCGCCGTGGCCGGGGTTCGATTCCCCGCACGGGAGACTGTAATTTTGTTCACTTATTGACTGTTATCTTTAATTGCATGTAAAAAAATCAAATGATTGCAGATTAAGCTTTCTTTGAATAAATGTCTTGCACATTCCCGTGCGGTCTAGTGGTTAGGATCCGGCGTTTTCACCGCCGTGGCCGGGGTTCGATTCCCCGCACGGGAGGCTGTAATTATTTTAACTTAATGATTGTTATCTAAACCTAAACAATCAAGTAATTGTAGATTAAATTTTCTGTGAATAAATCCTCTTTCACATTCCCGTGTGGTTTAGTGTTTACGATCCTGCACTCTCATCGCCGTGGCCGGAGTTCGATTCCCCGCACTGGAGGCAGTAATTATGTTCACTTATTAACTGTTAACTTTTATTGTATTTAAACAATCAAATGATTGCATATTAAACTTTCTTTGAATCAATCCTCTTTCACATTCCCGTGTGGTCTAGTGGTTGGGATCCAACGTCGGGAGCAGATCAAGTCTCATTTGAAAACCTAAGAGAGACTCTGAAAGAACTGGACAAGGAAGAAAAGGAGACAATTCTAATTGGTGATACAAACTGCGATTTCAAAAACAATCAAAACACAAACACCAAAAAGCTCAAACAAATGTATGCCGAGTTTCAATTCTCCCAATTAATCAATAAATTTACTAGGGTTGCTATCACACGTAATGAACAAAACGAGCGACGAATGACGAAAACGCTGATAGATCATTTTTCTACAACGAGCCCCAGGCGCATTTTAAGAGCTGATATTCTGCGAATTGGGATGGTCGATCACTATTTGGTGTATGGGGTACGAAAAGTCAATGCTTGGAGACTCAATAGAGATAAAAAACCGAAAGTTGTTGAGACTCGAAGCCTTGCTAACTATGATAAAACATCATTCATAAACGACCTACTCCAAATAGATTGGTCGAGCATCCTATCTCCCCTCGCAGAAAATCCCAATTCAATGGCTACCACTTTTCAGGAGATTTTTGAGTCACTCATTGATATACATGCCCCATTGAAAAAAAGAAGGGTTCGCAATGAAACCGCTCCCTTGCTAAATCCATCAATACGAAAACTGATGAGGGAGAGGGACTCGGCCAAGAAAATGGCCTATAAATTTCCTGACAAGTGGCCAATATATAAGCAACTTAGAAATAAGGTAACAAAAGAGATAAAAGTTGCTATAGAGACACATTATTGTGGGTTGATTGACGAAAATAAGGATAACCCCAAAATGATGTGAAAGACCATTAACAATGTGTTGGATAAATCTCAGAAGTCAATAACCCTCACGAGCTTAGACTTTGAGGGTAATAGACTTGTCAAAGAAGGTGATATAGCAGAGGCACTAAATCATCATTTTGTCACAGTTGGTCCCAAACTAGCAGATGAAATCGAGCAACGGATTAATGATGATCCTCTAATTCACGTAGCTAAGGAATCTAACGTTATGAAATTAAACCCCGTAAGTGATACCTTCATAGCAAATTCCACCAGGCAGCAAACAAATGGGAAAGCACCCGGGCCTGACAAGATTCCAACCAAGCTAATAAAGGACGCTGGTGAGGTCATAAGTAAACCTTTAGCGATGATTTTTAATTCATCCTTTCGTCATGGAATCTTCCCTAACATCTGGAAGCTGGCGAGGGTCACTCCCATCTTCAAATCTGGAATGAGAAGTGATGCTAATAACTATAGACCCATCTCAGTGATTTCTGTTTTCTCTAGGATTTTGGAAAAAGTCGTACATGACCAGGTATATGCTTATTTTAAGTCACATCGCATCTTGACAGTTAGCCAATCAGCTTTCCAAAACTCTGCTCGACCATAACATCTCTAATTGACAGTACTGACTTTTGGTACGATAATATCGACAATAAGCAGGTTAATTTGACAATTTTCTTAGATCTCAAAAAAGCCTTTGACACCGTTGATCACAAGATCCTGCTCAGGAAACTAGAAGCATATGGAATCCAAGAACTAGCCGGAGACTGGTTCAAATCCTACCTTGAAAACAGACAACAATACTGCAAGCTCAACAGCTACGAATCACGGGCAAAGACAATCACTTGTGGTATCCCCAAGGTTCCTGTCTAGGCCCCTTCTATTCATAGTCTACCTTAATGATTTTGAAAATGTTTAAACGCATCAAAGGCTGGCATGTATGCCGATGATACTCATGTAACATTAGCATCCAAAAGTGTTGATGAGTTGGTTTTGAAAGCGCACGAAGAACTGTACAATATTTCGGAATGGATGAGACTAAATAAATTGAGTGCTAATCCTAAAAAAACAGAGTATATGTTTATAGGTCATCCAAATCGAACCAACAGGATTGCCGAGCAAGAGCCGCTCAAATTAAACAATTCAGAAATAAAAGAGTGAAAAAACAAAATCGTTGGGAGTAATTATCGATCAAGGGCTCAATTGGGATGACCAATTTAAGGCCGTCAAGGCAAAAATAGTCGGAGGCCTTGCCTCTTTAAAAAGGCTAAAAAACATCATTCCACAATCCCAACTAACCAACGTTTATCATGCCCTTATTGAAAGTCATATGAGATATGCAGATGTCATCTGGGGAGGTCTGTCTAACTCCAAAATGGAGTCACTACAGCGCCTACAAGACAAAGCAATTACAATAATCGACACTGCCAGAATAAAGGATCACTGGTCGAAAAAACTTTTAACGACTCAACAACTAGTAACGTTTGATCGATCAGTTATGACATATAAAATCACAAATAGACTATGTCCAGAAAACCTTTGGAACAAATTCCAACGAAGATCGCATTACTCTAGTTACAATACCAGATTTTGCAATAATCTTCAAATTCCAAAGTATAATCTGGAGTACTCCAAAAAGAGATTCTCTTACACAGCTCTAAAGGCTTGGAATGAAATCCCTATGAACATTAGGGAGCTTCCTACCTTACACCAATTCAAAAAACATTTAAAGGATTATTTGACGAGCTGAAACGTAACACAAACACGACCCCTTGGAAGATCAGCTTAAACTTTTATCAATATAGGCCTGTATGTAAATTGTAAATTAGGAATCCTCATGAATATTTTTTTTTTGTTTTGCTATTATTGTATTATATATATTTCAGCTGAAAGGTTTTTCGTGTCAAAATAATTAAATATGAATATGAATATGAATATGAAAATATGATGAACGTTTTCACCGCCGTGGCCGGGATTCGATTCCCCGCACGGGAGAATGTACTTTCACTTATTGATTGTTATCAAAACATAAACAATTAAATGATAACATATTAAACTTTCTTTGAATCAATCCTCTTTCACATTCCCGTGTGGTCTAGTGGTTAGGATCCGGCGTTTTCACCGCCGTGGCCGGGGTTCGATTCCCCGCACGGGAGACTGTAATTTTGTTCACTTATTGACTTTTATCTTTAATTGTTGTGTATACCATCAAATGATTGCACATTAAACTTTCTGTGAATAAATCCTCTTTCACATTCCCGTGTGGTCTAGTGGTTAGGATCCGGCGTCTTCACCGCCGTGGCCGGGGTTCGAGTTCCCGCACGGGAGATTGTATTTATTTTCACTTATTGACGGTTATCTTTAATTGTTGTGTATACCATCAAATGATTGCAGATTAAACTTTCTGTGAATAAATCCTCTTTCACATTCCCGTATGGTCTAGTGGTTAGGATCCGGCGCTCTCACTGCCGTGGCCGGGGTTCGATTCCCCGCACGGGAGGCTGTAATTATGTTCACTTATTGACTGTTATCTTTAATTGTTGTGTATACCATCAAATGATTGCACATTAAACTTTCTGTGAATAAATCCTCTTTCACATTCCCGTGTGGTCTAGTGGTTAGGATCCGGCGTCTTCACCGCCATGGCCGGGGTTCGAGTTCCCGCACGGGAGATTGTAGCTATTTATTCTCACTTATTGACTGTTATCTTTAATTGTTGTGTTTACCATCAAATGATTGGACATTAAACTTTCTGTGAATAAATCCTCTTTCACATTCCCGTGTGGTCTAGTGGTTAGGATCCGGCGTTTTCACCGCCGTGGCCGGGGTTCGATTCCCCGCACGGGAGACTGTAATTATGTTCACTTATTGACTGTAATCTTTAATTGTATGTAAACAATCAAATGATCGCAGATTAAACTTTCTTTGAATCAAACCTCTTTCACCTTCCCGTGTGGTCTAGTGGTTAGGATCCAGCGTTTTCACCGCCGTGGCCGGGGTTCGATTCCCCGCACGGGAGAATGTACTTTCGCTTATTGATTGTTATCAAAACATAAACAATCAAATAATAACATATGAAACTTTCTTTGAATCAATCCTCTTTCACATTCCCGTGTGGTCTAGTGGTTAGGATCCGGCGTTTTCACCGCCGTGGCCGGGGTTCGATTCCCCGCACGGGAGACTGTAATTATGTTCGCTTATTGATTGTAATCTTTAATTGTATGTAAACAATCAAATGATCGCAGATTAAACTTTCTTTGAATCAATCCTCTTTCACCTTCCCGTGTGGTCTAGTGGTTAGGATCCGGCGTTTTCACCGCCGTGGCCGGGGTTCGATTCCCCGCACGGGAGAATGTACTTTCACTTATTGATTATTATCAAAACATAAACAATTAAATGATAACATATGAAACTTTCTTTGAATCAATCCTCTTTCACATTCCCGTGTGGTCTAGTGGTTAGGATCCGGCGTTTTCACCGCCGTGGCCGGGGTTCGATTCCCCGCACGGGAGACTGTAATTATGTTCGCTTATTGATTGTAATCTTTAATTGTATGTAAACAATCAAATGATAACATATTAAACTTTCTTTGAATCAATCCTCTTTCACATTCCCGTGTGGTCTAGTGGTTAGGATCCGGCGTTTTCACCGCCGTGGCCGGGGTTCGATTCCCCGCACGGGAGACTGTAATTTTGTTCACTTATTGACTGTTATCTTTAATTGTTGTGTATACCATCAAATGATTGCACATTAAACTTTCTGTGAATAAATCCTCTTTCACATTCCCGTGTGGTCTAGTGGTTAGGATCCGGCGTTTTCATCGCCGTGGCCGGGGTTCGATTCCCCGCACGGCAGACTGTAATTTTGTTCACTTATTGGCTGTTATCTTTAATTGTTGTGTATACCATCAAATGATTGCACATTAAGCTTTCTGTGAATAAATCCTCTTTCACATTCCCGTGTGGTCTAGTGGTTAGGATCCGGCGTTTTCACCGCCGTGGCCGGGGTTCGATTCCCCGCACGGCAGACTGTAATTTTGTTCACTTATTGACTGTTATCTATAATTGTTGTGTATACCATCAAATGATTGCACATTAAACTTTCTGTGAATAAATCCTCTTTCACATTCCCGTGTGGTCTAGTGGTTAGGATCCGGCGTTTTCACCGCCGTGGCCGGGGTTCGATTCCCCGCACGGCAGACTGTAATTTTGTTCACTTATTGATTGTTATCTTTAATTGTTGCGTATACCATCAAATGATTGCAGATTAAACTTTCTGTGAATAAATCCTCTTTCACATTCCCGTGTGGTCTAGTGGTTAGGATCCGGCGCTCTCACCGCCGTGGCCGGGGTTCGATTCCCCGCACGGCAGACTGTAATTTTGTTCACTTATTGATTGTTATCTTTAATTGTTGCGTATACCATCAAATGATTGCAGATTAAACTTTCTGTGAATAAATCCTCTTTCACATTCCCGTGTGGTCTAGTGGTTAGGATCCGGCGCTCTCCCTGCCGTGGCCGGGGTTCGATTCCCCGCACGGGAGGCTGTAATTATGTTCACTTATTGACTGTTATCTTTAATTGTTGTGTATACCATCAAATAATTGCACATTAAACTTTCTGTGAATAAATCCTCTTTCACATTCCCGTGTGGTCTAGTGGTTAGGATCCGGCGTTTTCACCGCCGTGGCCGGGGTTCGATTCCACGCACGGGAGACTGTAATTATGTTCACTTATTGACTGTTAACTTTTATTGTATGTAAACAATCAAATGATTGCAGATTAAACTTTCTGTGAATAAATCCTCTTTCACATTCCCGTGTGGTCTAGTTGTTAGGATCCGGTGTTTCACGGCCGCGGCCGGGGTTCGATTCCCCACAACAGACAAGGCAACTGTTTCAAATTGTTGCTATCTATTGTATGAACTATTTATGATGAAAAGAATCGTACCGAATAACCGCCTCGGAAGTCATGTGAGCCAACCGTACTGCACATCCGCCATCGCACTCCAAGATGCCTCACAACGGAGACAATATATGCCACCGTACTGCACATTCCCCACCGCACTGAACACACATTGCATGAGGTGATTGTACTTCGTGTCATCGAGCTTATGATTGTTTCAAGAGCGGTGAGAGCAATGGAAAAATATTCATAGGAAATACTGCTACAGGTATGGCCCTAATATGAATGGCTTAAAAAAATTACTTACAATTCTTTTGACCACTGCCCGACATTGCTTGAACTTGTATCCACACATGAAGAAAAATGCAAAGTAAGCACATACTGACATAATATCAGCCTGAAAATCGAAAGTATTTTTTAATTTATTTTTAACTAGTGTATGAGACACATCAACATGGAAAAGTCGTTGTGAATATACATGTTATAAATAAATGGGACTCGAACCTTGACTGCATGGCAAGAGAGCCAGAGGTTCAAGTCATACAGCACAAGGCTCTCCTCCAGTTTGAATTTTTTCGCCTATGGTGAGCCTTTGTCAAAGCTATACATATTTATACATATTTGTCACGAATGGCTAATACTAGGATAGATTTTCCACAAGTGGCATACAACGATAGATGTGATTCGAAACTGGACTGCATAGCACAAGGCTCCTTTCCCGTTTGAATTTTTTTCGCCTACTTTGAGCCTTCGTCACCACTATACATATGCATACGATTTTTTCATGAATGTCCTACACTAGGATAGATTTTCCACAAGTGGCATACAACGATAGACGGGATTCGAAACTGGACTGCATGACAAGAGAGCCAGCGGTCCAAGTCATACAGCGCAAGGCCCTCCTCCCGTTTGAATTTTGTTTTGTCTATGTTGAGCCTTTGTCACAACAATACGTATTTATACGTATTTAATGGTATTTTTCATGAATGGCCAATACTAGGAAAGATTTTCCATAACTGGCATAGAACAATAGATGGGATCCAAACCTGGACTGAATGACAAAGACAGTCAACAACGTTTCCCGTGGGCTACAGAGCTCAGTGAAACCGTCGAGTAACTCTCTATGTCGGATAGCCCAAGACTCTCCACCTGTTAGACTTTTAAACAAGTTTTCTACTATCATAACGCAGAATTTACAAAAAAACAGACCTCCACTAAATCTTCTGAGTCAAACGGGTTCGAACACTTGAACATTTCTGCTATCGTCCATAAAACTAGATTCACTGTCCATCTGTGAAAAGGTAAAGGAAATTCAAAAACCTTGGTTTTCCACTTGATTTTAACCAGCCTTTTCCAACCAGGTTAAAACTTTTAAAATTCGTATTTCTAATTAATTCTCAATCAAATTCGACAGCAATACGACGTTTTAATCACTTGCCGTATTTAATAATTAAATTCGACTTCAGTTCCCCGACTCTGCCGTATGATTCACCACGAGTGCGACAGGCTTTAAATGGTCGTGCTACTGCTGTGACGAATGTAATTTTTGCGTTGATGGTTCCGCAAATTACAAAAAAATTGAAAACAGCGCGGACAAACTAAGTACAAATTATATACCGCACATGCTCGATTCATCACCTCAGTTCTCAACAGAAAGTAATTCGGCAACATTTATTTTGACGTTTAAATCAAAATTTCACTCTGCCGTGCTAAAGTCGAATAATGGTCGCATTAAATTGTATTTAATTCGACGCCGCAGAAATACGACGTTTACACTAACCCTTAGACTGACCAATCAGAATGCAATATTTCTAAAGATAGTTAAGAATAAAATTATTTTAAGTTGCAGTAAAACTGCTTTCGCCAACTGCATTAACCAACTGCATTTCAACTGGGTTACATTACCGATTTCACAAACTGAAGACAATAAAAATGAGCAACAAAGAACCTAAAAATTAATAACCTGTTAGGCTGCTAAATATGCTCATTATACCCCTTGTAAAAAAGTACCTATATCGCCTAAGGAATTGAAAATAGGTTTTTATTCTCTAAAATCATACTAGTACATTACTGTAACAGCTGCAGTGCAAGAATCCTCTTTGAAGGAAAGCAGTTTGCTATAGACCATTTCAACTACGGGCCTCTTTTTCAAAAAAAAGCAAGTTAGGTCATAGAGAAATTTCGACTTCAGACTTTAGATTCTAATTCAGCACCTTGTTATTAGCGTTGAGACAAATTTTTACGCTTCTTGTCCTTACGATGTTGATTCTATAGCGATTAAAAGTTTAAAAATTTATAAGGGATTTGACCATATAAAATGGTCGAGGGTGAAAAATTTCACCTCCAGCGATTTTTCACGGTCAAATCCTTTGTAGAATTTCAAACTTTTAACACCTATAAAAAAATAAAAATACAGTTTAATTTTGTTTGTTAATCTTTTTTGCAGCTCAGTTTTCATTGGTTTTCCCAAGGATTAAGAACCTATTTTAAGAACCTAAATAGCTTAGAATTTGACTAACTACCCTTTATATAAGAACCTCCAACGCCTAAAAATGTAGGTTCCTAGTTGCGAGTTTTACTCTGTTAACGAAGTGAGGTTTTACTGTGCTTAAGTTTTGTTACTGTACTGTAATCTGTAATACTGAACTGTACACTACAGTAAGAGAGATTTTACAGTATTAGAGAAGTTCATAAAACTGATTGATACCTGTCGTTCAAAAGTACTTCAGAAGTAAAGGTCTCGGGAACGAATGAATTAATTAAAGCTGACAGAACTCTGCTGTCAGTAAGATCATCTAAGCTCTGAAAAATAGATACAAATAAATGTTAGAATAAAAAAGATATAAAAGATATGAATATATGCAACTCCACCAGATAAAACGAACATGTTAAGGGTAATTTTCTCTCGCTTGACATTTATTTAACACTTCTTACGTGAGTTTCATTTATCGCTCATCAGAGTGAGATTGACACCAAACAGAGACCGCTCAAACTGGTAGTTTGAGCGTCCAAGCGTCCAGGTGATTTATCTCATTAGCGACAACTAGACTTACTACATGAGTCGTAATTATCGCTATTGAATTGAATTGCTGTACGCTCAAACTAATCGCCGCCAACTCTGATTGGTGCGCCAATTTTTGGAGCAAGATGCCACTTTCAGTTGATGACAGGAAACAAGTCCCTGACTGTAGCCAGCAACAACAACAACATCAATGCTCTAAGTCCTTGGCCAAAAGATCAAACATTGTTGGTGCAACGTTTGAGATTTGCTTGTAAAGCAAAATGTTGGACAGTTTGGCCAAATCCAAAAACATTGCTCGTCCAACATTTTTTATCTGCGTCAAGCGAAGAATGTTTTTGAACTTTTTCAAAAACATCACGCCACAAAGTTCGTTACTTTTGCTTGACAAGCAATGTTTTTGGACGGCGCCAAACGGTCAAACATTTGTTGTACATCAAATCTAAAATTTTTGACCAACAATGATCGATTGTTTGGCCAGGGCCTAAACAACAACAACGGCGCAATTAATTAGTCTACGTTTTGACAACCTTATCAGTCGATAGACCTAATTCAGAAATCCTGCCAGAGAAATGTCTGGCGAGCTAGACTACGACATCTAAACAGGCTAAAATCCTGGAATGACCAACTTTTACGTGTCGCACGACACTAGTACGGAGCTGATTCACATGGCGGGCCAATGCCGTGCTAGAACTTGTTAAACGTGACTTCCAGGCTAAAAGAAGTTGACGAAGAAGACGTTGACGGAAAGAATGTGCTAATTAGGTCAGGAGAACGCGGGGAGAACGGGCTAGGCCCGACATCTAAATCAATCGTTGTCCCATTTTCCGAACCCGTGCCATGTCAGAATATTTTGACACGGCGCGACTCTGGCACAACGTGTGAACAAGGCCCTAAATCGTTGAACTCACGAAATGTTAGAACTTCAACAAAATAGAGACACATACCAAAACACCTCTTTGAAGTTTGCATCCTTCTCTTGTCATCTGTAGCAAAAAAAGATTCGTTATAATCAACATGTAATGTAAGGACTATATTTATGAGTTAATAAAATGAATGAAACTAACAAAGTGAGTGAAATTATCATAAAAGTAAGTGCTGGTGGGAATTGGAAACATCTAGGAATCATACTGGTAGCGAGAGTGGGCTAGAATGCAGTTTAGCGGACCCATTTTATAGAAGTAGTTGAAATTTAGTTGAATTGTTCGAATAGTGGAATTTCAAGATATAGCTGCAGCAGAACGCGCGACTTTGTAATGGTTTTAGGGTAGGGTTTTGGGTTGTAGTTTTACGGTTAGGGGAGCCTTTCATGGTTGGGTTTGGTATTAGTGTTTTAGGGCTTGTTTAAATGGAGCCGAGTTTCCCAGCTAGCCGAGTTACTTTTGGGCAGTGTTACACGAAGTATAACGGTTTTCGGGCTAATTTCAATTTCATGGCTTTGGGGAGTTCGTCTTCGTGCACATCAATCTCTGTTGGGCGAGTGGCGACCATGATTGTTTTAATGTCAAATGCTTCGCAGTAAACGCATGCGCATTTTGTTCGATTTTGTCCGGGCTAGCCAAGTAACTCGGCATTTTGCGTTTATATGAGAGACCCGAGTAACTCGGCATGCCGAGATCTCGCCTGTTTTGCCTGGATCCCGGCTAGCTGAGTTACTCGTCTCTCTCATATAAACAGGCAGCCGGGATTACGTTAATTTTGTATACATGGCGGGTAACTCGGTCTGCCGAGAGGTGAAATTTCGATTAAAGGCGCCAGTTACACTATGCCAAAATACAATAATCTGGTTCATGATCATCGTTGGAAAAATGTTTATTGTATCAGTTTTGATTTTCGTGCCCTCTACTAAGGCCATAAGATTTTTTTGATTTTCCCGCCATAGCAGTTACACGAGCACAGCACCATGATTTCTGTGGCGATCACTCCAGTTACACTGAGACGCTACGGCAGCTCCTTCGCAGATTTGCTTCGTGTTTCTTTCGTGAAACAATAGGAAAACAAGGTTTCAGAGCGTCATATATCGGATTGTTCTGATTACACTGTGCCGCCGCGTCGCATCTTGATTTTCATATCACCTCCAGAGCGCCATGATTTTCAAGACGATTTGCGGAGCGTCTTATACCGGATTGAGTCGTCATAGTGTAACTGAAAGCCCAATCCGATACGAAATTCAAGGCGCGACGAGGCATGTCTCCGAATAAGCATAGTGTCACTTTTGCAAATAAGACCTCCCTCGTGAATATTTGGGGGCACGAAATTGAGGTAACGAAAATTAGGGGGAAGGCAAAATTTGATGGTATTAAGGTATATGTAGGGTGCGTTATTTTGGAGTGAAGCAAAAGTATGATTCGATATTGTAACGTTCTTTTCATTGCAGTAGCGAGCTACTTCGCTTTCCCGAACGAATCAGGCGAATCGCTTTCGTAGCAATTCGCTTTTATCGCTGAGCGAAGCAACAAAAATTTTCGTTGTTCTTTTGGAATTGTTTCGGCTTTTCGTTGTTATTTCTTGGTGTGTCTTACGTGATAGTTTAGGACTGGCCCGAGTCTGATTTTCGCTCCAAAATGGCTGGAAAGGAGGCGAAGCCAACTTTTTAAGATTTCTATCAAGATTTGTCAGTTGTTGGATTAAAATTTTGATTTATTGCGTGAATTTTCATAGTTTGTTACGACAGCTACTTGAAAGAGGCTAGATATTTCGTGAAAACTCAAAATTTGCGTTTTGCTTCGGTTATACGTCTTCGTAGAATCAAAATCAAAATCTCTGATTCGCTTAAAAAGAACGCACCCGTAGAGAGTTGTTGTGGATAGGCAAAGTAAAGGAGAAAACTGAATCTTTTTCTGTTGTCTGAGCAAACAAAACTTTAAACTCTAGACATGGCAGGAAAATATTTACAAAAATTGCTCTAACCTCTCCTCTACCGCTTCCCTCACGGTACACTGAAAAAAAAACAATTAAATACATTTAAAATTTTAAATAACTAAAAATGATTAAAAAAATCTTATAATATAAACATTAGAGATGAAGATCCGAAAAACCCCGGGGCTTCCCTGAAGATTGTTTTGTCGTACATTCTTTTTTTATAAGAATATTACTAGCCGTTAACACCGTTAAGGGAGTGCTGCTCCGAGGCAGAATGCAACCCGAATGCAAGTATTGCAGGAGACTGCCATGAGTATATCTAACGTAGTCTACAGAATAAACAGTGTTTGCTAGTATTGACTATGATCGAAGTGAATATCAAGGGTTACACGCATTTTTTATATAAGGAAGTGCTTTATAAGGAAGGTAGTACTCGGTTAGGCAAAAACTTAAGGAATTTCTAGTACTGGACCGGAGACTACTAAGGAATCTGACGTTTTCTCTAACCTTGCATTTCGATTAAAAGATGAAGTTTTGAATTAACAGAGCAAGCAATACTTTTATATCGCCAATGGTTTTCAATCAGTATTCATTTCTACTCGTCTTATGACACCTTTATCAGCTATATTTCCTTGACCATTGGTTGTTCTTAAGAATCACAAAGTAAGAAGTTAAGGAATTGCTAAGGAATATTGAGTACTCAATTTTGGCCGTCAGTTAAGGAATTTTCAGTACTGACCCTGGGCCGAACTTCCTTATAAAAAAAAATGCGTGTATGGTTGTGTACTAGCAATTAGTTCAAGTTCGTGAACCAGAGTTTATTGTTTAACATATTTTGTTGTACAAATCTTTAAAAAAGAGCCAAAAAGATTCAGTAACACGAGAAAGACATACTTGAATGAGATATTTTACAAAATTATGGTTTTTAATGATCACAATGGTCGCTTTTGTTATTTGGTAATTTCATGATTTCACCTGATTATGTTTGTTTTAACTCGTCACGTTGGAAGCACACTTCCTTGTTTCGATATATAGACTGCTCATAAACAATTTATGATTACAGAAAAAACGAAGAATAATTTTTTTCAGCAACAATTTAACACAAACATTTCAATTCTAGTAAGAAAAGAGGGTATACAAGAATCGATTTAATTGAAAATTTCAAGTGAGAAATACTCATTAGCTCACGTGGACTCTGGTTGGTGTAAAAATTACATCACCAATTCATCTTCGATTTTCTGATGTCAATATTTTGAACTGGATCTGGGTGGAAATCCCGCCTTAGTCAATTGTTTCAATCTGTTACAACTTTTTCTCCGAAGAGCGTCGGTGAAAAAGGTTCTTGGTATGACATGTGTGAACAAAGATGTCACAGCTCATTTTAAAGAGTGTTGGAGTTAAACGAATCTCGAGTATCGAATGATACCCTCCCCCCCCCCCCCCGGTTGCTCTCTTACCTCACTTTAAGACCACATTGTTCATAAAAATCCCTTTATCACTATTTTGCAATGCACCCTTTTTTAAAGACCCAGATAAGTTTTGCAGAGGCTCGATGTTAGTGATATTGATTTTTTATTTTTCGGCCATAGTGAGATTGATTTTTCTTCACGTACTACACAACAAATTGCTTCTATGAACAAACAGTTTAGCATATCTTCTATAGGTACACTTTTATTTAATGCATAGTTTTGTATTGTAAACATTAGATAAACTATATGTAAAAACTCATTTTCTTGTTTCTTATTTTTCATCTGACGCAGGGCATGCTCATTCGTTTTTCTTATATTCTATTGGCAAATCGAGCCCAATGTTCTTATAAAGTGCGTTCTTATAAAAAGAAAAGAGTTTAATAGCAGCGAGTTCTGGAATAACTTGGTTGGTACACAAGATAAACTGCCGTGTTCATCGAAACTCTATAAGAAAGCATGGTATAGGTAAAAGGATAGGTACTTGAGGTCTCTGTGGCGCAGTGGTTAGCGAGCAGGGCTCGCAACGAGAATGTTGTGTGTTCGAGCCACGGTCTTTCCACTTGTTATTGCAGATTGTGGCAACCTTGGGCAAATTGTTAACACAAATGTGTCTACCTAGGTGTATAAAAGGGTACCTGGTCGGTAGTTATGAGCACCGTGTGTGTCTGCACCCTTCTATATGCTATACACGCATTTTTTTTATAAGGAAGTGCTTTATAAGGAAGGTAGTACTCGGAAAGGCAAAAATTTAAGGAATTTCTAGTACTGAATTAGAGACTACCAAGGAATCTGACTTTTTCTTTAACTTAACATTTCGATTAAAAAGACGAAATTTTGCATCAACAGAGCAAGTAATACTTGTTGCCCAAGTTTTTCAATTAGTATTCATTGCTATTCGTCTTCTGGCACCTTTATGCCCTATATTTCCTTGAACATTGGTTACTTTGAAGAATCACAAAGTAAAAAGTTAAGGAATTGCTAAGGAATATTGAGTACTCAAATTTGGCCATCAGTTAAGGAATTTTCAGTACTGAGCCTGAGCTGAACTTCCTTATCAAAAAAAATGCGTGTATGCATCCAGACCGGGGGTAAAGTGAAAAGTACACGGAGTAGCCTTAGGTTAGTAGTAGACTCAAAAAGGGCAACTTAACAATTAAAAAAACACAAACCGATGAATCTCGATTACGAACGCTGCTATGGATAGAACCAGACTTCTTAACCACAGATTTGGAACCAAATCCAGACAAAAGAGAAGTGTGCATTTCAACTGACTGACTTGTTGAATTGGGACGAGGTGGTGTCCACTAGAATACAAAAAAATGTTTCACTGTTATGGATATGGAAAAACTGCAAAAGATTAATACTTGTTTCTAAAGGGTGGCCCAAAAAAGGACCCCCGTAGGTAAATAATTTCTGAGTAGTTGTTCTCATGGAGGAATTTTATAAAATTTATACCAGGTCATATTCAAGTCAAGTGCGATATCGTGTAGAAATATGGTGATGATAAGAGCCATCCGTCTCGGCACAATTAGACGTTAAATTCATGATGTCCCAAAATCTGCTGTTTATATTCCATCATTGCGTACTGCGGTCGTGCGTGAAGGGGAATCATTATCCCAGCGGAAAATTGTCATGGCCATTAATGCATGGTCAGTCATATAAGAGAACTGTATTCATGAGGATTGAGGACATTTTGAACACATCATTTGACTGAAAGAATGAGTTATTGATGTTTCTGTTTTGTTGCGTAAGGATAAAAAGTTGCATATTTTGTTACCGTACGTGTTTGGATTGTAAAGTTCTAAAGTCAATGTATTCAGAGAAACTAACCCATATCATCATGATATTTACACGAAACATCTCACTTGAGTTGAATATAATGTAGTATTAATGTCATGAAATTCCACATTAAGAATAACTTATTTATAAATTATTTTGCTAGGGGTCCCTTTTTTGGGGCCACCCTGTATATGATCATCATCCACGGGGGCCAGGGGGTGCACTTTGCACTAACTGGACGCGTGTGTGCAGCCGTTCCAAATTTTCACTAAACCGATTCTAGAAAAAACACTTCCACTGATACCCGGTCTTACGAATATATGCGAAGAAACATGGAGAAGGATTAGAAGGGGACAGTATAGGTTAATTGTGCTTGTCAAACAATGTTCGGCGACGTGGCCAAACGACCAGGAATTGCTGGTGAAGCAAATTGGAAATGCTGACAATCAACGTTTGATGGTTTGAGAATAGAGAGAAATGCAAAGATGCTCGTGCAATAATTTTTTTTTAATGGAGGTTAGATGATGATGCAACCATGACGCGGGGACTCACCTTGAGATTTCAAGGCGAGTCCCTTTCAATGTGACACAACTAATTAAGTTATTAATGTGCCGCTAATTCTGCTGAATTTGTTGATCGGGATCAACAGAGAAGATAGTACAGTATGAGGGTCATTATCGTGATGTAAGGGCCTTTAGAATAATGATATAATACACGGAAATAATACAGTATTTACCAACTCTATGGTATTTACAAGGATACGATGGTATTGCCCAAGACATCAAATGAATTTAGAATACAGATTTCATCTTTTATGTTCTTTACTGTAGACGAAAAAAGTGCGACAAAAACGTACCAAAAATCGTACTTCGCTTTTGTTCTCTGGTGTTGCTTTAGAAAAAGGTCATCGTCCCTCGTCGCATTGCTGTTTTTTAATTTTTATTGTTTTGCTTTGCTTCTGCTGATTTACTATTAAACTGGCAAACGAACCTGTAACACGCCTAGTTCGAAATCGCACAAAAATGTACGAAACAAAGTGACAAATGAATATTCAACTTACTGTAAAAGGTTTTGAAAGCAATGCCTGATGATCTCGTTGTTGTAAATATTCAGATCTTTCCCATACAAACCAAATGTCATGGCAAACCAAGCACCATAATAGATCAAAAACCTACAAAGGAAGGCAGTATTCTAAAATGATATCACGTAATACTAGTATCCAATAGCCATATTGAACGTGCTGTGGAGGCATGGTCGAATCAAGCTGGCTCATGGTGTGAGAAGCTCAGCGATGTGGGGGTTCGAGCTCCAGCTACGGCAGCGTCACAGCCACAGGGTCGATTAGTTACCCTGGATCAAAATACACTATTTTACCTTCATCAACACCAGCTAGATAAGATTATTAAATCAGATGTGCCGGAGGCATAGGGACAGCGGGGGCAATTGGCCCCCCCTTGCCCTCATGAAAATTGTGAAATTAATTGGTTTTCCAATTGTTTTGCCCTGAATTTGTTACTTCTGCCCCTGCAGGCTGGTGCCCCGATGCCTTGCTTCTGACGCCTCTGTATCCAAGACACTACCTTCAGTAAATATCTTCTACCCAGAGAGAGAACTTATCCTTAAGGATTTAGAAATTTCTGCAATTGAATTTTCACTTTTTTGTACCATGTTTTTACGACTGCATTTCTTTATTAGGCTTCTTTCAGTTTCCACGGAATCTGAGAACAATTATTGCCGAAAATTTTTTCTCGGAAATCACTGATTTCCTTATCGCGAGGGAGTCAAAATATTTCGCCTGGGCTTGCGTACCAAGATTTTGCAATTCGACAATAAATTAGTGATAGAAAAGGCATTGGGGCACATTCCACACAACAAAGATATGTAACTGTGAATTAATCACAGCTCGCTTAAATGAAAAAGGAAAACAGTTCTACACTTCTACGTTATGTATATTATTAAGTTAATTTCCAAAAATTTTTATTTAACTTGACTTTTTTTAACAAGCAAAAATGTTTAAAAAGAAATTCGAAAAAAAATTAGTTGTGAAGACCACGATTAAAGAAGCGAAAAATTCTGAAAGCGGTAAAATTGAAAACTAATAGTTAAAACAAGATGAAAAAAATCAGAAAAGAGCACGTGATTTACCTGTTCAGCACTCCTCATTGCAAACATTCTTGGATTTATGGAAAAATCTGGTGCAATAACTTCACTGAAATTACAGAAATTATAACATATTATCAACATTTATTAAGACATGAAATCCATATACCGTACCAATGCAAATCTAAAAATTATAACATTGATATATTTTTGTTTTTCATGGAGGAACATAATACAAATAACATCTTTGTACAGTCAAGATGGTTTGGTTAGTTAGTCAGCTAGTTAGTTAGTTAGTTGGCTAGCTAGTTAGTTAGTTAGTTAATTAGTTAGTTAGTCAGTTAGTTAAATAGTACATTATTTAGGTAGATAGTTAGTTAGTTAGTTAGCTAATTAGTTAGTTTGCTAGTTAGTTAGTGAAAACGTTAGTTAGTCAGTAAGCTAGTTAGTTGGTCAGTTAGTGAATTACTTAATTAGTAATTAAGCTAGTCAGTTAGTCAGTTAGTTAATTAGTTAGTTAGTTAGTTAGTTAGTTAACTAGTTAGTTAGTTAGATAGTTAGTTAGTTAGCTACTTACTTAGTTAGTTAGTCAGTCAGTCAGTCCGTCCGTCCGTCAGTCAGTCAGTCAGTCAGTCAGTCAGTCAGTCAGTCAGTCAGTCAGTCAGTCAGTCAGTCAGTCAGTTAGTTAGTTAGTTAGTTAGTTAGTAAGTTAGTTAGTCAGTTAGTTAGTTAGTCAGTTAGTTAATTAGTTAGTTAGTTCGTCGCTAAATTAGTTAGTTAGTTAGTTAGTTAATTAATTAGTTAATTTCTTAGTAATAGGAGTGATTCTCATTTCGTTTGCTCTGATAAGTGATTGACACTCTTTTGTGTGTGGGCATTAAAAAATTTCCTATTGAATTGGCTATCAGTATCAGGTGTGAATGTTGCAATCCAATGAAAATCAAGACACAAGGATAGCTTTCTGGTATAGTATTACTACAGCATTTGAGATCCACAATAAAATGAAAATCAATGCTCTGAAATCACTCTGAAAGCTTTCTGATATTGTGCAAATGAGGCCTAAATCAGGTGGTAACAAGTGCATTTGGGCTTCAATGTCAAGCTCCAATAAGAATTACACCCATCAATCGCTAGGAAATTTGTTAGCTGTCAAAATGCACAATTGCAGAAATTAATAGTCTTTGAGTTGTACAAAGCTTCAAAATTGCGATGAATAGGGGAATCATTTTCGGGCATACTTAAAAGCTTTTTTTATATCTGACACTCCTCAGAGTATGAACGTCAGAAACAGAACGAAACAATAGGTTAAGGCGGAATTTATACCCAGATGCGGCTCGAAGTGCACCAATCAAAAAGAACGAAAAGCTGAATTGGCATTGTGTTTTAAACACCAATCAGCTGATTGATTGTTTTCGCAAGAAGATCGCAAGTTTTTCGGCTGATAAAATGTATGGTCCGCAAAAGTGTCCAGGTTTTCCTGAAAATGCCTTGGATAGGAAACGTCTCATTGCGATTCGAAAGTCAAATTAGAAAGGCCATTACTAAGTGCTTCGCTGCTGCCAACCGTCGGTTAGTTTTTGGCACTCTGAAAGTTCTACCATCCATTCAAAAGGATTACGTACCTACCACAGAAACAAGTTTGGTCATTTATGAACTTTCGTGCCGGTGTGATGCCAGGTACGTAGGTCGTACTTCCCAGAGATTAGGTGATAGGATAAAACAGCATGTCCCTACTAATATTCTTCTGCATAGTTTTCGGCACAGAGACCAACCATCCCGTGGGTCTAAACAACAACCTAGTCTCAAACATGATTTGGCCATAGGACAACATCTACTTGATAACCCAATTTGTGCGGAAAATTACAGCGAGGATTGTTTCACAATCATTGGCAAAGCAAGATCTTTGTTTCACTTAGGGGTTTTGGAATCTGTCTACATCAAAACCAAAAGGCCGGTTCTGTGTAGACAGAAAGAGTTCGTTTTCTCACTTGGACTCTTGAAATAATTCTATTTGTCTCCCCGCTGTATCCGAACAGCTGATTGGTGTTTAAAACATAATGCCAATTCAGCTTTTCGTTCTTTCTGCCATTACTAAGCCGCATCTGGGTATAAATTCCGCCTTAATCTATTGTTTCGTTCTGTTTTTGGTGTTCATATTCTGAGGAGTGTCAGACGAAAAAAAGGTTTTAAGTATGCCTGAAAATGATTCCGCTATTCCTCGCAATTTTGAAATTACAGAAATCGAAACAGTGTTGCACTTTTCTACTGCTCAGTAATGAAGGTTTTTATGACACTCAACAGTGCATGCAGGATAAACCCTGGATTTCATAAAAGGGAGACTTCTTCTATATTAATGATATTTTTGCAAGACTTACTGTCTTTTCAACTCCTCCACCATCCATTCAACCCTTGTTTCTTTTTGTGCTAATGTTAACCTGAAAAAGGGGCAAATTATGAAAAAAATGTGGAAAAAGCTGGAGAAATATATAAAAAGAAAAAAAATAAGGCTCAAACAGCAAGAAAACTTTCTGTTCTCTAATAATAGATTTTAATGATGAAAGATGGCCACTTTGTTTATTTGTGTTTGCTTTATAACCAAGAAACATTATAACACATACACAGAAAGATTGAATTCAATATTTTCAGTCATTAGAGTGGGGATGACAGCTTCCTGGTATACCTGTACAGAGCACCTGGTACAGGGTAGGACAGGCTAAAAATTTCCCCAATATGGTACAAATGCAACTGGTTACATGGTACAATTCGAAAATCAAAGCCATAAAATGGTCATGCATGAAAACTGCTACATCTGTATGTTGTCAGGAAAAATTGCCCTGCTTGCAAACAAGCCCATCATTGGTATATTGATCATAGCTGCCAGCCCCCATTCATTAGATGTCAATAATTCAACTTGACTTACCCGTCAAAGCTTCTTATCTTTTTGAATGGTCTTCCAGTGAGACCTAAAAATGAAGATGAAAAGTTACTGAGAAAGGAATTTCACAGTAAAAAAAGATAGAATTTATCTATAACCTATTTAATGAGCATAAATGTGTCAGTGTCAAGAGTCAAGCTACAGATTTATATTATGGATATATTAAAGGTTTTCCATTTCTGCCAAGTTGCATCTTTGATTCAGCTGGTTGTGGGTCTTTGGGGTACTCCAGGAGGTATGCACTTCTCTAAATTGGATCTTGTAATTGGTCCAAACAAAAGATAAAAATCTTAGGTGAGGTGAGGTTTTTTCAAAAGTTGTTTCAACATGGTTGAAAGTCACAATGTCATAGGGCTGATTTGAAGAAAATGATTATTCAAACAACCAGTGGCATAGTTAGCATCATTGGCACGCAGTGGCAGAATCAAATTTAGTGCCCCTTTATTTCATATTAAGCCCCTTTTTTGTCAAATGATGTCTTTAAATCTCTAGAAATGATACAAAATTTAACAATGTTGTGCCCCCTATTACTTTGTGCTTGGGGACACTTGTCCCTCCCTGCCCCCCTTGCTACACCACTGTAAACAACCATATACGTATACCGTAAGTGCTCTAATAAATGCCCAGCCTCTATCAAAAGCCTGTCTCTAATAAACGCATCCTTCTTCAGGATTAGAGCATTTATTAGAGTCTTCCTCAATCAAGCAATTTGACTGTAATTAACAGCAAGAGTTGATCTTAAGACTTTCTACTATATTTCAGATAAATAAAATTATATAAAACTGAGGTAAATATCCTATGATAAATAAAAACCAACTGGAAGATGACTTTATTGGATGTACCTACTATAGACAATTTTTGAAAGTCTAAACTATTTGCGATGAATTCATGATGAAAATATTGGTTTGTCAAAAAATGAACATTCCAATTTCTTAGTTATTTTAACAAACACCTAGCCTCTATTAACTGCCCGTCTCCAATTAACGCCCCCTTGAAAATCACAAAAATTAAATAAACACCCGGGGCGAGCATTAATTATGTAGTATGTAAGCTTTCTCATCTCCCCAAAACCTGGAAGCTTTAACCAGACATTTATGAGCTATCCAAATGTTTCACTGATATGAGATTATACGACAAATAATTGAAAATAATTTGCACTTACTTTCAAGGAGAATCTTCATATTATAACCTTTTAGTAAGTCAATCAGAACATTGTGCATCAAATGACCGGTTGACAAGCTCAGCCTCAAATTTACCCAAGCTGTGAAGCCATTGATTCTTGTCCTCAACGACATCTTCATATAAAAACTATAAAACTATTTGCAATTGAAGGACCAATAATTAGCTTCTCTTAGCGTCTAAGGCCCACAATCGCAATTATTCTATTGGGGGAAAAAAATTAGGCCACTTTGACTTCGACAAGCGAGCCTACAAATTGGAAATGTTCACCTTACAGATCCACATGTGAAATTTAATATATTTATCAAAAGAACACTCATTTGAAGTATGTTATTCTTCTTTTATCTTGTTACTCTAATCCCATGTTTTTGCTGATCCGAAAAGGCAGAGCGAGAAAGCAAGCAAATCACTCGTGGAACAAAAATTTTGCCGCCATTTATATTTTTATGAAAACAATCAATCTCTTTCTTGCCAGGCAACAAGAGAATCAACTGGGAAGGGCGGGGCGGCAGCAGCGGCAACTGGGAAGGGCAAAAGGGGTAAAAACAGGGCAAAGGTCCCAAGCACTTCCAGTGATCCAGAGACCCCAGGGAGTTAGCACTGATGCTACCTCTAAATGTAATTTATTCGGGTTTAATATGTGACAGGGGCTATTTTTGTATTATTTTTCCCGACTTGCATTGCTTTAGTGTGTGTGGCGTCGTGGTGTAATCCAGCTGACTCGTGGTGTCAGAAGCTCAGTGTGGTCAGGGTTCAAGCCCAGCCACGGTAGCGTCACAGCCAGGGTCAAGGTCTCGATTAGTTAACCTACTACTGAGATCCTAGCGACTGGTGCTAAAACACCATTTCACCTTCACCTTCACCTTCACCTTCAGTGTTTGAGAAGCTATTATGTGTCCCGTGATTGGTGGAAGCTATTTTAAAAGCAATTCCTTATAATGATAATAATAATCATACAGCAGGTTGCTACACGCTTTTTTTTTATAAAGAACCACTTAATAAGGAACCTACATGTAGAAGGCCCGAAATTTAAAGAACTTATACTACTAAAGAGAACACCGTTAAGGAACTTCTCAATGTCGAATGCTTTTATCACTGCAAATAACCAAGAATTAGAAAGCCGGTTCCATTCATTTTCAGTCGAAAATCACATAAATTGTACGTTAAACATGTATCAAATGTTTCCTTGAGTAGTCTAGTCTCGAGCTTTGTTCACATGCAAGTGTCTCTCTTTTATTGTTAAGACGACTGTATGTGCAGTTAAAATTAAGGAACTATTAAGGAGCTTTTTGAACTACGATTGCCTCAAAAGAGGTCCAAAAATAAGGAACTTTAAGAACTAGGCCTTGAGGTAGGTTCCTTATATAAAAAAAGCGTGTAAATGGTGAACAGGATTAACTCGTGCGTTTGAAATTTGGCGGCTATAAATGTACGCCATGTGGCTGTGCTTATTACGACCTCCCTACTTGCTTGGTTTAGGTGCTTGTCCTCTCTTTCTTTCCCTTTCTTCATGCATTTGGCTAGCACGCTAGCGGATTTATACAACGACTGTGGTCGATACATACGCACTACTGTGGTGGTATATTTTGCGCATTGTGGTGGTATCTTTTGCGTACTGTGCAGTGGTGGATAAGCACTACTATTGTGGGTTATTATGCTTGATGTGGTGGATTATTATGCTTGATATGGTCGTATCTTTTGTGTACTGTGGTGGATAAGCACTACTATTTTGAGTTATTATGCTAGATGTGGTGGGTTATTATGCTTGATATGGTGGTGTTTTTTGCATATTGTGATGGATAAGCACTACTTTGGTGGGTTATTATGCTTGATGTGGCCGCTACACAGCGCTGAGGAAATTCTTGCATTGCCAATTTCCATTACTATGGGCTTTTTCCATTTCACTATTGCTTTCCCTGGAACAAATATAAAATCAATGATCTCTAAAAAAGAGCCTTTTTAGAAATCAAATACGACTATGACGGGGGGCTCGGTCAAAACGTTTACACACGCTATAAATCCTTAAATGAACCCCCGGGGGCTTGCAAAAATGAATTTAACGTTGGGGACATATTCAAAGAGAGCGCTTATTTTTCGAGAGATGGGTTTTATCAGAAAGAATAAGAGAAGAAAGAGAACTTCAGACGTAAAGCTGTATTCTATAATCAAAATTCAAAATGCTGCTTGCCAACAGCCAATTGTTGATTATTTGCTGAACTGATTAACTTACTTTACTCTACCGTAATAAAAAAAGACAACTTAAAATTATACATAGAATGATATCATTTACTTATTTAACTTACTACAACTAAAAACAATAAATGAAGGCCTGGAAATATCCTTAATGGAATGGGTCAATGGGTATAACGAATTAGGCAGAATAACACTTCAATTGAAGAGACATATCAATATTCTTAAATTTCTTTCTAGGTTAGAGTCATAAAACGATTTGGAACCAAACAGATACGTTTGCAAATCTTTTCGATTTTTTGCAACAATGACAGTTTGGGTGGTCTGAACTGGGTCTCCGAAGCACGTGATCTAAGATATAGGTATGGTGTTATTGCGAACAATAATGCTTCAAATATTAAAGCAAAGGTTAGAAACTATTTTGCGAATTCAGCCATGTCTAGTCTTAATGAACATATAATGGAAAAATAAAAATTTTGTACCTATGATGAATTCAAAACCGTTTTCAAATTTGAAAGATATCTTGATATGATGTGTGATTTTGTAAGAAGACAATCTCTTTCCAAGTTCAGATTAAAGCTCACAAGTTAGAAAACGAGGCTGGTAGATTTGGCACAAACAAAATCCCTAGGGCAGAAAGAGTTTGCAAACACTGCACCACAGTTGGTAACAATATTCAAGGGGATGAGATCAATTTTCTAATGCTGTGTCCTCTATTTTAAAATGAAAGAAGAGAGTTCTTTAAAAAATATAGAAAGGGAATATACCTCTGTTCAGGGGCGCAAATGAGGGGGGGTGGGGTGTGACACCCCCCCAATAATTTTGCCAACCGGTCCCAGTAGCTACTTTATAGTGATAAAGTCGGTCCCGATCCGGCTCTGAACTAAATTTTTTCCATTTTCAATAGTAATAAACAGAGTTGTACCCGAAATCCAAAGAAAAATCGGTAAAAAATTGCTCTCATGCAGATCATTGAACATTGAACTTAATTCACCACGCTGTTTTGCATAGCAGGAGATAGTGATGATGTTTTCTTGAAAGAACAAATTAGCAAACAAAGGGCCAGAGCAGCTAGGCGGGACAACTTTCGGCCAATTGCAACCCAATCCCTTCATGACAGTACAATGTATTGGTAGTCAATACTGCCGTTAGTCAGGAGATGCCTAGCTGTACAACAAAGACAAGTTGTGTCAGCCATTTCTGGCCTTATTTTTTATGTTTCTGGAAAATTCCGGGCGTCAGGCGACAACATCGACATAAATTTTGACAAAACTTGTTGTTTCTTAGGTTTTCTTCAACAGCTGGGCTGCGCAAAAAATACATTAAAAGAGTCCTGAAATGGTCACCAGAGCGATTCTAGCAACCCAATTTTTCAAAATTTTCCGGGGGAGCATGCCCCCGAACCCCCCTAGGTGGGTGCGCTTTTCGGCACACAAAGACCAATACCCTTCGGTCCCACTTCATGACACCCCCCCAATAATTTTTTCGATTTGCGCCCCTGCCTCTGTTATTCATCTTAGTATTAGGAATAAATTCACGCGTAAATTCATTTGGCTACTTAGCCAAGAAGACGTCCAGTGTCTCTAGTTAGTCTCATCTTTCATCTCGAAATGTATGAGAATGAAATCGGAACAAACATAAATTGTTTACAGTAGATTTAATAATCGGGGTGTTTTGCTTTGTTTTTCTCTTTCTTTGGTTAGTTTGTATTCATAGAGTAGTTTATAAAGTTGTAAAGCCTTTTTGGTTAGGGGGTAATTGATTTTAACCCTAATCCTACCGGGGGGTGGATTCCAACCCCCCTCAAGCTTTTCTTGAAACTGTTTTGTTATGTGATGGATGTAAGCTTCCAAACCAGACTGACTTTAAGCCTATATGTATAAGCTACAATGTGATACAAAAAGTTTCCCAAAATAATAACAATGGGTCACGTGACATTGCCTTATATGGAAAGCGGTCATGACAAAACCACATATAAATGCCAATTTCTACCAGTAAATCTTATCAGAACTGACTGAATCTTTGCAAGCTAAGAGAAAATGGTTACTAGCAACAAAATGTAAAGAAATTTCCGGATTTCTATTGATATTAAGGAAGGTCGATTTTTGACGGACGTCGATAGCATGTTTTGATTACGATGTCACAATGACGTCATAATAGAAGTGGGAGACGCCCAATTTACCAACATTACTCCTAATACATTGGCCAATGCCTGTGCCAAGTTTGATTGCTCTGGCTCTACTGGACAGCAAGTTATGGAGGGAAACCACCCCCCCGGCTGTGTTAGTAGTGTTTTAATGTTATAGTTAGATTAGAGGCCTGTTTGGCCTAAATACCTTGTTTAAAAAAATAATAATAATAATAAAAGAAGAACCAATTGAAGCTATATACAATGATCCAACTTATGGCTGTTCTGCTTTGGTTTTCAAATTGTTGATGCATAAGATATGATAAAAAGATACTTAACGTAATTTTATTTTTAAGATTGATTGATAAAGCAGCAGCTTTCTAGTAGATAAACCAATCTAGAGAAAAACCAAGACAAAGAGACTCAAAATGTTTACGAGGTTTTATTAAAAAACAAAGAGAGATGTTAAACCAATATTTATTGACCCATTGACTTGTCCTTTAAATATTGTTCTTATCCTTCTGAAATAATATTTGTCCTATGTCCTGTGGCCTTTATATGTTCAGCTTTATTTGTCCACAGGGGGCCCAGGAGGGTGAATGTTGAATGAAAATAAGTTGAGAATTTTATTAATTGATCATATTTTCATGCCTCCGTGTTTTACTTGCTCTGACTCTGACGTACTGCCCGAACTGAGAAACTTGAGCAGTACGTTAAAAGATCGAGAAAAAGAGCCACAGCCAATAAGAATCGCAGGTGTTACCCCCAAGGGGGGCACTCAAGACTTTTGCACACGGGGGCGTCAGTCCGATATTTTTTCCCTGATACTGATATTTTTGGGTCAGCAATTTTAGAAAGGAAAAGATGATATTTTTGGGTTGCAGATCAGAAAAATATATGTGGTAAAAGGAAGAATAGAGCTATTTGTATGATATTTTTGGCACTGAAGAAAATTTTTTAATGATATCTTTGGGTCACCAAAAATTTTTGTTGACATTTTTTTAGGGTTTTGCAAAGTTTTTGGACTGATGTCTCCATATGCAAAAGTCTTGAGTGCCCCCCCCCCCTGGGTGGGGGTATTACAGTTACAATATGATGATCAACTGACAACATTCCCAACCCACCTTTCATTCAGCATTCACCCTCCTGGGCATCCTGTGGCCTGTTCTCTACAAAACGTCTTCCGCAGCATATTTTTCCGCTCTGCAGAGACGATGTTGAAAAGATGACGCAATATAACAAATAGACAAGCTAAAAAACCACGAGAGCATACATTTTTGGTAGCATATTTACTGTTTCTTCGCTCAAGATGAACCTGTCTAATTCGAACCAGAACTGTATCAATAATGAAAAAGTTTCATTATCAACTTGGAAAAGATCGGTTGATGAATCTTCCCCACTGGTAAAGTCAACGCCGATATTTCATAGCGATGCCCAAGGCGAAATTTTCATAAAGAGTGGGAAAGAACTAAAACGAAGTCTTGGATTCAAACATGCATTTGTCTTCATAGTGAGCATCCTATTAGGATCTGGGATCTTTGTATCTCCTGGCTTAGTCGCAAAGGAAACGAACAACATGGGAATGGCAATTATAGTTTGGGTTATTGCTGCAATACCATGCTTGTTTGGTGCTCTATGTTACTGTGAGCTTTCTTGCATGTATGGAAAAGCGGGAGGAGAGTATATTTACATTTCAGAGGCATACGGGAAAGGCATGGGTTTCTTTGTGTTATGGACAAGAGCGCTTGTGATATTTCCATGTGCAATCGCCATAGTAAGCCTCACTGCTGGAGAACACATTATGGAACCTTTCTTTGACGTGAGTAGCGGTCAGGGTGTCTGGTTTGTAAAGATGGTAAGCTTACTTGCATTGGCAATAGCTACTGCTATAAACTGCGTCAGCATTTCATTTACAGAAAGACTTCAAATGCTATTCACAAGCGTTCAGACTCTTGCAGTTTTATTCCTTATTGCTTTGGGAATATGGCAGATATCAATTGGTCATACGGAAAACTACGTTGTTATGTTTCAAAACAGCAGCGAATTCGACATTGGGAGTTTTGGTATAGCCTTGTACAATGGGCTGTGGAGTTATGATGGATGGGGTGTTATTGCGTCAGTCACTGAAGAAATTGAAAATGTTGAGAGAAACCTATGGTTGTCAATGGTAACTGCAATCCCTTTTGTTACTGCATGCTATGTTCTTATCAACTTGGCTCTGATGGCTGGTCTAACACGTCAACAAATGGCTAAGTCATCAACAGTTGCTACTACATTTGTTGAGAATACGTTGGGTAAAAAGGCTGCAGTTGCCGTTCCATTTGTTGTTGGTTTGTCTTGTTTTGGCTGTCTCAACGTGGGTATTTTCGCAATTGCAAGAGTTCTGTTATCTGCTGCAAGGGAGGGACACCTTCCTTATTTTATCTGCTTTATTCATAAAAACAGACGCACTCCTATACCTGCGGTCATTATATTCTTTATTACAACAGCAATCTGGATGCTTCTACCAGGCATCAATATACAAGACCTCATTGCATATTTCTCATTTGCTGTTTGGTTGCAATATTTGTTGGCAATATTTAGTGTGATTGTCATGCGCATACGCAAACCTGATTTGCCTAGGCCGATAAGAGTCTGGATAGCAAACCCAATTTTTACAAGTTTGGTTGCACTGTTTCTTGTTTTCATTCCATTTGTTAAGAAGCCCATTGAGTCTAGCATTTGCTTAGGCCTTTCCTTATTTGCTTTTCCTGTTTATTATGTTTTCGTAATAAAACATGATAGTCTACCATCATGTCTACCATCATGTCTACATAAAATTATGGACAGGTTTGATGTTTTTTTGAAACTTAAATGTAATCTTGTTCCATGCATTTTTATTGAGAATAATGTCGCTACAGATGATGCAAATAATAATAAGCTATGATAAACTATGATAACATCGTACGCCTTTTTTGTCTGTGTTTTTCTGGTTCACGTTTTTTCTCAATGAGTTTTTGTGTTCAAAATGACAAAGTGGTTAAGCAATGAGGGAGTCTGATCTGCGATACTTGGGGTATTTCGATGTGACCATAATCAGTTCTGAATCTGGACTTGGAATAACCCACTCATTTGCATAGCCCCCGTTTATGAATTTGGTAAATTTTTAAACCCTTTAATGATACTAAAATGCGCGCGAAACCTCGGAAAAACGAGTCTGGCCACGATCCTTTGCAAAGAATGTGATCGAGCTCTGTCGTTGTTGTTAAGTCGAAAGCAAAATTAAAAGAAAAAGATTTTCAATCTTTACGGTAAATCAAAGTGCGACCCATTGGTAAGAAAATCCTTAATGTACCAACCACTTTATCTAAATCAAGCAAAATATGAGACCTATCTGTAGCGAATTTCAGTTTGAAAAACCCACCAAAATGGTGGCTGGGGCACGTCTTACTAATTGAATACCCTCCTTGTCCGTCCGCGATCTGCAATTTTGGCTACGCTTGTCCCTTCTTTGCAAAGAAGAAAACAGCACAAAGCAATACCCACAACTGCTTGCAAAGATAGCAAACGTTTATTCTGTTAATTGGTACAATGCAGGGCATTGGATAAGTTTTTCTAAACAAAATTCATAATATTTGATGTGACATGCACAATTTTACGCAAAAACAACAAATATTTACTTCATTTCCAAACAAGATGAACAACATTATAAAGCGTTTTGCAAATATTGTTTCAATTTTTTTCATTCTTTAATTTCAATATTTACAGCAAATGCCTTCAAATTGTCAAAATTTTAAACAAAAGTTAAGTTTATAGGTCATCCGCCAAGTGTTCCTTCTTTGGATTAGCAATTTCCTACGTTGAGATTTTGAGTTATACAGTTGACATCCGCTATCTCGACTGCCCGCTATCTAGAACATTCGCTATCTCGAACGATTTTCCATTTCCCCTCGTTTTGGTATAAGGGTTTGCATAGAAAAGTCATCCGCTATCTCGAACCCCGTTATCTCGAAAATTCGCTGTCTCGAACCATTTTCGAATTCCCATGGAGGAAAACCTTGTCTTTATCTCAAACTTTGCCAAATTTTCTGCTTAACTGGATAAAGAGACAGCCTGAACATATGTACAAGTTCTTCTAACGGAGCGGGAATGGCAGCAGCTAAGTCATAAGCTGCCCATATATACAATAGATGAAGCTGTTCTCTTTCGAGATGTGCTGTATCGCCACTATCTCTATTTCGCCAATAGTAGGGATGAAAGCAGATGAGCTTTGACTCCTATGTAAAAAATACCAGACATGTTTGATGAAATTTGGGATCAGTAACCCTGCATGTTAATAGGGGTTCCTTTTCTGACTTAAAAACTGCAACTTTGTATATCTATATGGGGCATTCGTTATTTCGAACATTCGCTATCTCGAACTAATTCCAGTTTCCCTTGAGAGTTCGAGATAGCGGATGTCAACTGTACCCTGAAACCTCCCCGGACTCTAGCGAAAGTTCAGAGTTCCTTTTCAACTGGCTTTCGACTTGGAATCCCTGTGCAGAAACTGAGACATGTCACGTGATCCTGCACAGTGGAAGTCCACGGAAGAAGAATCTTGTCTTGCCAAGGCTAATTTGGTACAACTGGCTACCTGCACATCAGGCTGCAATGTAAAAGTCAACTGATTGGTAACTTGTCTTTCCAAGGCTAAACTGGTACTAATGTGCACCCGCATCGCGGGTTTCAAGGTAAAAAGCTCGCCCGCATCGCGGGCATCAAGGTGAAATCTTCTCTAAAACCCACAATGTATTTTGAAATTCTATGTCGCACAATCAAACAAAGTGTATGGCTATCTCTAAAAAGGGGAACGGGGAATGATGGAACGGGGAACATGGGAATGGAGGAACAGGGGAATCTCTAAAAAGGGGAACAAGAAAATGGCACATCCTACCAAAAAATCGTTTACATCAATGAAAAGAGCTTTATTGAAAACACGAAAAATATGTAACTTAGAAACTTTTTCTCTGCTTTACTTAGAAATAACACGGTTTCAAAAACAATTTTGAGAAATACGGTAATTGGGTTTCCATTAGCTGTGAATGTCAGAAGTATTTTTCATTATGTCTCATTGATCACACGGAATGTTTATTTCATCGGTTTTATAAGCAATTTATTCCTCTTAATTTACTTTAAATTTAACACTTTTTTGAAATATTTGAAACGTGCTGCCCAAAAGCTCTCATATGATACATTTTTCAGTGCTCTACGTTGTGTAGTTTTTACGTTCCCCCTTTTGGAGATTTTGAAAGTGATTCCCCTTTTTCGAGATTTTGGAAAAGTGATTCCCCCTTTTAGAGATTTTTTTATTTCGTGTTTTATCGAAATTCTTAGATTTTACCTACACTTTTACAGCAGATATTAGCTAATGAACAGAAGCCCTAACCTCTGGTGGGTTAAGACTTTTCGTAGCATATGCGGCCTTTATGTTCCCCCTTTTAGAGATTTTGAGAAAATAGTTTTTGAAACCATGTTATTTCTAAGCAAAGCAGGGAAAAAGTTTCAAAGTTACATATTTTTCGTGTTTTTAATAAAGCTCTTTTCATTGGTGTAAACAATTTTTTGGTAGGATGTGCCATTTTCTTGTTCTCCTTTTTAGAGATTCCCCCTTTCCCCTGTTCCCTGTTCCCCTATTACCCATTCCCCTTTTTAGAGATAGCCCAAAGTTTATCAAATAGATTATTCCAGGATTTAATTTGCATCTATATGACAATATGATAAAACAATAGGAATTACTTTTAAATACGTCTGGTTTGGAATTTCTCATAAATGTTAGTCTACAATAACGACTAAACATTGCAACTAAAACGCAAAGAAGGAAGTTTGGTACGCTAGCGTCAGTTGAACTGGACAGCACCGTTTGTGTGACAGGAGAAACGGCCTGCTTCATAAAATCTGTCGCCGATTTTCGGGAATTAGATTTACTCTTACGAGCTTCTTCACAGTTAAGCGTCCTTCAAAACAATAAGTTTTATTCTTGCAATAGTTGCATCTCAGCCTCCTTTTCCGAGTCAAAAATTCTTAACTAACTCAAGGTGTCCACCATCTTCAAGAAAAATGTCGCGCTGACCCAGACTCTTTGAAAACGTCCATTGGCAGATATAGGGCGTATTTTTTGATCACATTCTGTTTTCAACAGACGCCTTCGGTAGATGTCAAAATCTAGACTTATTGCTTGAGTCCCAGCTATCGCTCATCAGACGGAGACTAATACCAAACAGAGGTCGCTCAAACTGGGACTCAAAATATTACGACATTTTTTCTGGACTAGCCCGGGCCAAAAAGTTGGCACGGATTGAAACGAGGCTGGTTCATTGCATCCTCACAACCAAACAGAAAAACATACGAGTCCTATTCCGCACCTGTTTAAGCACTAAATCACGCATAAAGTTTTGATTGAATATCGAAAAAGCTGGGTTGGTAAGAGCTTTCTGCAAAACAAATAGTAAATCTAGTTTTTAGACATAGAAACATTGCTTTTCAAGGCGTTAGACCCGGTAAATTTAGGCCATTACAACTACTTACCGTTGATATCACTGTAACCATGGTAATACGAGAACGAGGCAGAAAACATAAGTCCAGAACCTTGAGTCCAGAAAGATAATCGTTCGATTATGAGTCGTAGTTTGAACGTCCTAGCATTCATTTCACTGCGACTCCCCTGCGACTCAGGTAATCAGTCTAGTCGAAATCTATTTTTTTAGTACCGTCTTATGAAGATGGCAGGTTTCAGGTTTAGCAGGCCTTAAAAATCTTCTGCCCCCGACGCTGGAGGGTTTCGCAGGTTTTTCGGCAACCCTTAAGAATGGCGCATGCTCAAACGAATTTCGGAAGCCGTGCTTGCGCATGTATCATTCGTCCTGAATAGTAGCTAAATTAGTACCTAAAAACAAGCTATTTCCTATCGTTCCCATGTTTAAATAAGAAGTTGTTAAAAGGCTGGTTCGTCTTTCATCTTTGGAAAAATCATTGAATTTTAGAAAAGAATATTTAAAGAATATTTATATTTTTATTGCGATTTCTGTGAAAAAAAATCATTGTAAACTCAAAGGACCTACGCTCTGAAAAGTACATAGTGATAATCTTTCTTGCACAGAAGTGAGGAATATTGACTATGCTACCTACAAATCTTTTTATCCTGTGAAAGAAATGTCAATTTTTAATCACAATTTTAATTTTTAACTCCATACTGTTTTTTATAACTAATATTTTTAATCATATAGAACTTTTATTGCAATTTCTTTTAGCACAGAGCTCTTTTAATTACAGAAGGAACCAGATTCATCATGGAATACACTCTTTTTTAATAAGAATACTATAAATTTTGCCCACCCATTTTATTTTAAGAAATTTTCGTTTTGAGGGCAAAAAAGGCTCTTTGATGACGTCATCGAAAAGTCCAACTTCCGGCCAAAATTTCACAGGGCCCATCTCGGATTTGGAATCAGCGCTATCAATTTACTCAGAATGTGTAATAAAATTCAAAGTTAGGTTGAAAGTCAGATTGTTATGGAAAATTCCCTGCCTAACAACAGAAACAGTTTGTTTAAGACCCTATAATAAGAAGGCCCGGGCTGCAATTGCAACCTAGCATCCCTGCCAGTCCACCCCTGGGTAGCCACTTGACAATTAGCTGGTGGCGCACAAACTAGGCCTGCCTACAAGGTCGCTCTAGTAGGTGGCCGAATTAATTAAACGCTTAGGCGACCAACTTTGAGGTTGTAAACAAGATCTGGCGAGAACGTGAAAAAAGGTGTATGTGACCAAATATTTTGCCGAATCGCTCTAGGCTCAAATGGAAGAAAATCGCTGTGCTGGCGAATCATGTTGTGAAAAAACGAACGTGTGTACATTTTATGTAGATATGATTATTGCAGGTAGCTAATTGATATTGGTTTTATATGGCAAATACCCTCGCTTGTTCGCTGGATAATTTCAAACCACTGAATCAAGTATTATTGAAATTTTAATTATTCATGGTTAATCTAATTCTGATTTTATAAATATTTAAATTAAAAAAGGTGTATTGAAAAAGTAAAAAATAAGAGCGCAAGAGAAGCTTGACAGCTTGTTGACAGTGTTTTTCGTTGCTGTGATTTCATGAAACAACCTAAAGATATCGAAAATGATTAGTAAAATTACTGACAAATATCTTTTGAAGTATTTCGCTTTATCCGCTATATTAATTGTAGTACATAGAAGCGTCTGCAGGGAACTACATATAACTGAAATCAAAGAAGATGCCAAAATGCAATGCCCAAGTTCAGCGAAGATTGTTTACACGGTTCCAAGTGAGATGCAGTGTTACCAACGTTGTTTAAGAAAAGATAAATGTGAAATTCTGAATTATAAAGGATCGTCTACGAAAGAAAATTGCGAAGTGTTTGATGCTACCAGCAACGACTATTGTGCTTGTAAAATAGTTTCAGCAGCGGACTGGAAAGCTGTCACAATGAAGGTAACGAAGCAGCGTCACTTACCGAGGGGCATTTCACTCTGCAAAAAGGCGTACGAGATTTCCATTAAAACAAAAGGACTTCCAAGGGATTTCCGAGAAAACAATAGAACTTTAAGCAAAGGTGTACGAGATTTTCAAGGAGTGAACTGCCCCTCGTCGCTTACGCTTCCATTTTGTGCCGCAGACCATTTCTTTCCTTTATATCAGCATTTTTTGAACAAATTTATCAGCAGGCAGGTTGCTGAAATACACTCATTTTTACAAGAATAATTTTATGAGAGAACGAGCCTGAATTTTGCCTAGATTTTAACAAGGCAAGGCTGGCCTTTTCGTAAGCTCTAGGAATATCAGCTGAATATGACAGTCAGATTGATTGAACAAAGCAAGCAAACGAAGAAATGGACAAGCATGCTGCATTTTTACACAAACCTAGTACCACTCCAGACATTCACTGAAAAATATCACTGCCTTAGTAACCAAGGAATTATGAACAGATTAAGAACATTTCAGGTTGAAGAAGGCAAAAACTTAAGAACAGCCAGGGAAGCCAGCCTTGTTAAAGATTTCCTGTGTGAGAGTTCAAACAAATAAAGCCTAAACTATATTAGCTACACCATTACTATTGCCATCGAAATATCTAAATTTTACTTATTATTTGTGTCCCTTTACTTATTTCAGAGAAAAGAAAAGAAAAATGTCAAAGGTAAACTGAATATAAAGAGATTTTTTAGCTTTAGATTTTATTCTTTTAACGCTGCAAACAATCTATAGATAATCTGCAAGTAGCTATAATATTTTACTTCCCAGGAGCTCTGATTTAGGCCTGAACAGGTCCTTTTCTGTGTTCGTTCCTTCTCCCGGTTCTTATGCTAGCAAGACTTTCTGCTCCTTCAGACCTGTTTACACGAGAAGAACGGAATCGGCTCCAATCCGATCCAGAAATTGGACCACGCATCTTGGCATTTTGCTACAAAACTGCTTGAAATTTCTTATTTTTATCATAGCAGCGTTTTGTGGGGGAGTAGAAAATTCAATTTCTTGGTGAAAAGTGATGTGTTCTTGTGGTCTTAATTCATTCACTTTTAGTCACGTTTCGTATTTGTACCTGTTCCAGAGCCAGCAAAAGTTCGGATCCAAGAGGTCCCCGTTTTTGAGCCAAAACTGACTCTGCATCGGAGCAAAGCCCGTCCAGTTTCTTTCGTGTAAACAGGGTCTTATAATACCTTTTTTGCAATGTTTCGAAATTTAGAACGTTACTAGCAGCCTCGTCCGCAGGGTGAATAGGCCTCTACGTGAAACCCCTCTGTCCATATTCGACCCTGGTATCGGCCTTGTCCATTCGCAATTTGATTGGCTGTTCAAACAATGAGTGACGTCACAGTTTCTTCAAAATTTCACACCGAAATAGGCCGAAATCTATGCAAAAACATCTATAAAAACCAAAAAATTATGCTACATACGATATTGTATCTTGCCTGATAGTTACCAATGAAATTATATGCATTTCCTTGCCAAGAACATCTGCTTTCGGAATCTACATCTTGTTTTTATGCCAGGCCAAAATGGCCAGTATTTTAGCAGATTTTGTGGCCGGTACCAAGGTCAAAATCAAGTTGACGGTTGAGATTCGAGGACATTTGGGGACTGGGGACGAGGTTGCGTTACTAGCTAATAATGTATAAGTTGAATGCTTTAGCATGTTTACATTTGTTTCTATTACATTTGTTTTAGTTTATGGCAGTTGTAAAGATATCAAGGCAGAAAACCCCAAAGCAGCAAATGGCGTCTATCAACTGAAGTCTGGCGATCACTATTGCATCATGGATAATTTGCAAGGGTGCGGTGATGGAGGCTGGACACTAGCAATGAGTCAAAATGGCAATAAAGTATGTGAGAACAATTTCGACCCCGGTTTATCTGCTTCTATCGATGTCCTCCGGATGGGGCATTAAGTTCTGTCGATTTGGACCCCGCACTGATTAGGGCTGGAATGAGTAATCTTCCACAAACTAGTAGGGGGCTCCAAGAGTCATTTCTTGGTGGAAAGTTTCAGGGAAAAATTTGTGAAGAGCAATTTCCGGTACATTAGGCCACCATGTTTTCCTTGCGTGCTTGGCACTGGTTGGCTTGTTATCGTTTGTTCGATTCGAATTGTAGCATCTCGTAAATACGTTTCTTATCAACTGGTATCTTTCTGTACGAAAGCATGAACAATTAAAATACCTTTGTCTTTATCAATTTTCAAGGACACATTTGGAGCGCATTCTTCATACTGGGAGGATAACAGCACATACAATGTTGAAAATGGTTTGAAGTCTTTTGAGAACGAAGAAGCAAAATTTCCCGCCTTCAGCTCTATTTCATTCACGTCAATTTGCCTTGGGATGAAGAGAAATGGCATTAAAAAATGGCTTCGCATTTCAAAAAGTAGTTCATCATTGTTAGACGTCTTTAAAAATGCCAAATATCAGTCCACAAGTCTTGGAAGAGCTAAGTGGCTGAGCCTTGTCAGTGGTGCAAATTTGCAAGCAAACTGCAACCGTGAAGGGTTCAATGGCAGGGGTGATGGCAATCATCTTCATGTAAGAATCGGTATTTTGGGCAACGATGCTGCAAGCTGTTGGAGTCCAGACACGTTTGTTGGTTTTGGGAGTGGATACTCACTATCATGTGGATCCACTGGGGTTCCTGCTATGGGTTATATTTTGATTAATTAAGTAGACTGGACGTAGACGATCTTTCACATCAGTGAAACTGGAAAAGAGACAACGGTGAACACTATATTTTATGCCATGCCTCTCTTGTTACTATGCTTGTAATCAATGCACAATATACTTTGTCACAATATACACTTTTTGACAGGCAACAGTTCAATAAGCAACTAGGATTGAAATTTTCCTTTAATTTTTTGCTAAGATGGCTTTCTTTATAAAGTACATCGTTACAAACTTGTCAATTATATCGAGAAGCCAGAAAAGAGCTAAAATAAGACTTTTTGGGGGGGGGGGGGGGTAGTCACTGTGAGAGCTGAAATACAATGAATATCAAGCAAATTTAAGGGCTGGAAACCATAAGTCCAGCTGATTATTGAAAAAAGGTGAATTTCATGTCATTTCATATTGCAACTGAAGATTAGTAGCCTCGATTTCAGGTCGCTGATACGTAATTTTTTAAATAACAAGTTGCATGAGCGTGATCGAGGATGCATTTTATCTCATTTTATAATGAAGAACGCTAGAGCAAGTAGGACAATAACTAAAATTGATTTCATGAAGACAAGTAACGATTTTTATTTCATTTCTAAGATAAATCTGTGAGAATAAGACAAGCCAAGAAAAACTTTAAACTAACGTCTATTAGCCTATTTGGGCCTCCTGTGCTTGTACTTGAAAATATAGCACTTTCTGAAATAATGTCGTTTGTCCTGTTGAATTCTAAGGTCTTGGTAGATATCACCATGACTTGGTGTCCAAGTCAATACTTTAAAAAAGAGAGACTCTTTCTTATACACCATTTCAACTATTGACCTCGTTTACAAAAAAATTGAAAATTAGGTCATAGAGAAATTTAGACTTCAAATTCGAATTCAGCACCTTTTTAGTTTTGCAGCAAATTCTTACACTTCTAGTCCGTACGATGTTTATTAAGTTTTGTATGAAATTCTGTAACAGATACGAGATAAAAAGAGCACGTATGGAGACTCTTACTTGTGTACCTCTGCAAGTAGCTCACGAACCTTCTACAACAGTCCTTGCTACGCAATACAATTGACTATTTGGTTTCATTTGATTTGTTGCCATAGAGATCGCGCGATCTGTTTGAGATTGGTAAGTTTGATTGTTTTCTGCTTCTGCAACTAAATGACGTTACTAGTACTGTACACGGAGATGAGTTTCTGAACGATTCTCGACCTCGAGAGTTTATCAACCATGTTATTGAAATATTTCAACAAAACGTACGATATAGAAATAAACATATAAAAATTTCATTACAGACCGAATCAAATTCACGTAAAGCAGAAAAAATACTGTAGACATGTCTTGATGACGAGTCAGTTATGGTACAATCACATATCAAGGCGAACGATAAAATTGGTTAAGGTTCTTAGTCTACTCCTCAATAGGATAGTTTCGTGGGAAGAAATTTTCACTTTTTTCGTGATTCCGTCAAAATTCGCGGAAGATTATTGCGCGAACATTTCTTTAACAAGAGATTGGGAACTTTTATCATGATAAAAATTAATTTTCAGAAACTCTGCTTTACTGCTCTGTTTATTGGTTATATAAGGCGATTTTGTAAATAATATTCATGGAGGGTTGAGATACATATAATGTCGTGTCGGTGATCTCATTAAAAAGTTCAAATTTTTTTGAGTTTATTCCCATATTGTTTGTGCTGTGAAGCGGAAAAGTTGTTTCCCGCGAAACTTCCCATTTTTCCTGATTCGCGAAAGTTAATTCTCTTCCCTTAAAGTGTATTTCATACATCTACTAAAAATTTCACTCTATGAATTAGGTTAAATGAGAAAAACGAATGAAAAAGAAATAATTGAGCAAGAACACATTTTATTCATTAGGATCATCTGGATTTTTGTTTCTTATTCTTTTTATAGCTTTCTCCCACCATCCAAAACCCCAAAAATGCTTTCCTCCAAATTTAGGAGCAGGAGCTTTAACTTTTCGTTTCTCTGCTAACTTTTGCAAGTCTTATCAAATTTTCGTTTCTTTTGCAACAGTCTGACTAAGCGATCTGTAACTTGCTTCGTCACCCCAATCTATGTCCCGCAATATTTGCTGTAACATTTCTAATTTCTTAGATCCATTCACTTCATTTTCTATTGCTTCATCAACAACATATCAAAGCAAAGAAATCATCATTTTTTTGCTTCAATTTCTTCCAGAAGGTTTGTCTTCGTTGTCAAAAAATTCTAATGTATTTGATGTGAGAGACATACAGAAATGGCACAGCCTTCTCTCATAGGGACTGAAGCTCATTTAATTGGGAGTGGACAATGTTTATCATAAGGTTACTAAAAACATTACCTATAAAATGCTACTGTGGATGATTCAATGTGTTCAGAAATGAATTCATACCTTTCGAAGTTTGAATTCATCAAATTAATGTTCAGAAATTATACCTTTAGAAGTTTGAATTTATCAAATTGACAGCAACAATGAGTGCTATCTTTGCCAAGCTTGGATATCCTGCAGAAAGAATTTGCATCAACAATGTAATCTATAAAATCCAGCAAAAATGCTTAAAGCATATATAACAAAGAAAATGTAAAAAAGGCATGATATTGTTGGGACTGTATTGTTATAGTGAAAGCTTATAAACAAACAAAATTAACGTCACATAGCTACTAAAACTAAACACTAAGCTTTAAATCTACAGTCAAATCCTAAAGCCAACAAAAACATCAACATCAACTGTATCAACATCAACAGAATTGTCTGCTATTTGGAACACTTCATGGAGGAAATCCAAGCAAACAAGCCAGAATGATCATACTATGCTGTAACAAGAGCCTGATACCACTTTGCAGGAAATGTTTACTTGCACTCTGTACAGCATCTTTTCCTTTCAATGCATTTTTACATTCTTTGACCATGAAACAAACAATACAATTGCAGTATAAACTCTGCTTAACATAGTTTCTTGAAACCTGCTTTCAGATATATTGAACCAAAGTAGCTGATCCTACCAAAAAAATTTTAAGCTAAGGGGATTTTCATCATTACAGCAGTGCCTGAAAACACACACCAGGCCTTGCGATAAACAAAAATACTGGTGCTTGACAAACTGAGCACCTTAAAATTTCCAGCCGCTCAATTAAGCTCCTTGGAAACACATTGCATGGTATTGCTACAATAAAACCACATTTGAACCAAAGTTCTTTGAAGGCGTTTACAGCAGAAAAAAGAAGAAAAGACCACTTAGCTTACTGCTTGCTTTCAGCTAGAGAGCTTTTTGCGGCGAAGAGTTGAATGAATACAGTAAGGCAGAAACACCGTGGTGCAAGACACAAAAGACAACTATGTATTTTAGTTGGTGAGATCTGTTTGGTGGTATGTGTGATGCTTCGCAGTGGCAAGGTGTGGGATGAAGATGTGCATGTTGTGGTAATGAGGATATAAATAATGATAATAATCATAATGGTGAAATGATAATAAAATTGATAATTATAAAATATTGTTATGTTAAGTAGAAAAAAAAATTAATATCCTTGATTATTATAATAGTTATAATTTTAAAAATAGTGAGGTAGTGGATAGAAAGGCTGCGAAGAGGACAAGGTTAAAATTGGTTAGCGGTCAGTGGTCCTGTTAAGTCCGTGAGGTGCCAGAGTGTTAGCTAGGCCAATGAAGTACTGTTTTTATGTCCGAAGGACATAATGAGAGGGTGTTCGTGGAATGCATGTATGGATACATGTAAGGATGTATGTATAGACGCTTTTTTCTGCCAAACGTGTAACAATAGATGAGTCACAAATACGAGGAAGTAAACTTTGACGTCGCCGTAATTGATCATCATGAAAACCAACTAATTGACAATTACGGAGTTTGTAAACAAGTAGATGATTCATTGTGGCCGAAAATTAGGCAGAAGTTCTCGAAGGTCTTATTTTGATCATAGTTTTGATGATGAGAACGATTTTGATGATGATGATGTCATGATGATGATGGCGCATAGAGATGTGAGTTGATTAATGCAATTCCTATGGTTGCTTAATGTTAGTATGAATTAGTGTATATCACTATCTGTTGTAACTAACAAAAAAAGAAATATCTCTCTAATATTAAAATGGTAATTTCCATGGAAACCGATTTTGTCTTAGCAGTTGTGCCTATGTGGTAGGTGGCACGACTTCCCCACTTTTTCCCTGCTCTGCCGACCATGGGGTAGGCGTGTCATCACCCTCTCTTTTTTTGCAAACTCCCCTCGCTTCTGGGGTAGTTGGGGCTAACCCTTCTTTGAAGTGCGTCATTGGTGCCTGTTTTAACCATTGTCCGATTCATTGTCCGATTGTTTCCTGTAGGAGGATTATCACAGAATCGCAAAAAGGCACTGTAGCACGGTCGGTAAAGCGGCGTGTCTCGTGAGCTGAGATGCGGAGTTGGTAGTTCGACTCCTCTCAGGGGCAAATCTTTTCCTTTCGAATTTTTTTATTTCCGTTATTTTCGTGTTGGAAATGTTTTCCCAAGGCCGAGGAGACGTCTGGTAACTAAAATTTGCTTTTGGTTTAATTTTTAAGTTCGTTAGACATATTTTGTTAACGTGTTTTGTTGTTCCCTTGCATGAATTCAAGAACCACTAGGAGATTATCCTTCCCTAAGCTATACGGTTGTGTAGCCGAGTGGTTAAATGCTCGCCTGCTGACCAGGATGGCTGGAGTTCAAAACCCCTCAAGGGCAAATTTTTGGTGTTTTTGTTTTTGTGATTTAAATAGTTTACAATTCTTTTCAATGTCTTAAAGTCACTTTGACAAAACTAGAATGCTTTTTGGAATGACTCAAATCTTTAGATCTATTTTTTCTCATATCCTTTAAATTTATTTTCAATTCATTTCAATTTTAATTTCATCTTTGATTTTAATCTAAATTTTTATTGCAGCTGAAGAAATGAGAATAATATTATAATTTATTTTAAACTAAAGACTAATTTCACTTTCACTAATATTAACATTAAGGCCAATACTCTTAAGTACCAAATAAACGGAGGGTCCTAATTGATAGGGGGGTCTGGGAATTTCTTTTCAAATTTCAATAAACAGGGGGGTCCTTATAAGATCCAGGGTTGAGGGAAAATAATTAACGTAGTTTCATCCTTTCCCAAGTGAAATTGTTTCTTGAACATTAATAAATGGGGGGTCCTAATAAGGCCCTGCGGGTGGGGGAAAAACTCAAAATTAGTAAAGGAGGGGACGTTTATTTGGTATCTAAGAGTATGAAGATGAACTAAGATGATGACAAAGTTTGGGATTGACATTCTTGCATGTGGTGATAAACAACAACATTAACGTTAATTGTAAGTTTCAATGTTATTTCAGATTTACATGAGGATTAACATAAAGGCTCAGATTAAGACTGATTTGAAAATGAGCTTCAGTTTACAAATTAAGAATAACTTTAAGTTCAAATTCAGAAATGAAAGGCTGATACTTGGACCAAGACTAACACAGACTAAGACTAATATTAAGATGGAGGTCAAGATTTCTCAAAGGCTAAGATTAAGATTAACATTAGCATTAAGATTAAGAGTAAGGTTAATATTAAATGTGAAATTTAGATTCTGATTCAGATTAACATTAAGATTAAGATTAAGGTTAAGATTCCAATTCAGGTAGAAGTTAAGAGCAAGATTACATTCAAGTTGAAGACTTAGATTAAGAGCTTCAGTTTATGAATTAAGAATAACTTTAAGTTTAAATTCAGAAATGAAAGACTGATACTTGGACCAAGACTAACACAGACTAAGACTAATATTAAGATGGAGTTCAAGATTTCTAAGGCTAAGATTAAGATTAACATTAGCATTAAGATTAAGAGTAAGGTTAATATTAAATGTGAAATTTAGATTCTGATTCAGATTAACATTAAGACTAAGATTAAGGTTTAGATTCCAATTCAGGTAGAAGTTAAGAGTAAGATTACATTCAAGTTGAAGACTTAGATTAAGACTAGACTAACATTAAGATTAAGATCAAGATTTAGATTAACAGCGAATATGGCCACCTCAATGCACAGTGCCTTTTAGGTGGAAGTTGTTGTTGGCGGAGTTCATTCGAGGCAGTGTTCCTCGTGAGGCGGTGGTCTTACACGGGCAAGGGCTAGTCTCTCTATATTAAAATGGTAAGTGCCATGGCAACCGATTTTGTAACCTTCATTCCTCCGAGGTTGCGTGTGGCTCGCCTTTCCCACCTGCGCCTTGCCCTGCCGCCTGTGGGGTAGGCGTGTCATCGCCATTCGTTTTTTCCCTAACTGCTGGCGTTTCTGGGGTAGTTGGGGCTAACCCTTCTTTGAAGTGCGTCATTGGTGCCTGTTTGAACAATCCACCGATTGTTTTCGCCAGAGCGATTATCCAAGTCTGAAACCCGTGAAAATAGCTCTGTTGGTAAAGGCTCCTGTTTCGTGATGCAGGTTGTGGGAGGCAGGAGATCGATTCCCCTCACGAGAGGATCAGAATTTTTTATTTCTGTGATTTTCCTGTTGAAAATGCTTTGCGGAGGACCGGGAGACTTCTCGATCACTAAAACTTGCTTGAATAATTTTAAAATTCGTTTGGTATTAATATTATTCAATCAAAGTTCTTCAAACAAAGTCCATGTTTACGTGAATATTCAGTCAACCGGTTTGAATCCCGTTGTCACAAATGCTTTCAACCCTTTCAATGGAAACAAAATGCCATTACCGCATTTCAAAAGCTTATTCAGAAGTGCATTTCATTCAAAGAAAACAAACAAAACACTTTTTAAAAGGGTTTTTGAAGAGTGCATTTGAAAGCACTTTCCAAATGCAATCACGAAGTTGAAGCTGCCTTGATAGCAGTATCTGACTATACAGGACTGAGCAAGATAAACTACAGCAAGACCAAGAAAGAGGATCCTGCAGTAAACCCGAGTTCTCCACGATCAGACGGAGAATGCGCTCAATTTATTATATTGCTACGTTTTCTATCATGATCTTTGGGGACCTTTCAACGGAAGGAAACAAGCCAAGGACAGCTGGAAAGGTAAAATTTTCTTCGCAACATAAAAACTTGACCAACGAACTTGGCTAAGGAAAACGATGTGGAACAGAACTGCAGAGAATGAATAATAACAAGACTGAGGAACGGGACCACAGTGTGGGGCTGAAGGCCACGAATAATTTCAGGACTGAGGAACAGAACTTGTAATGGGACCGAAGACCATGAGTAATTTTAGGACGGACAGGACTAAAGAATGGGACAGAAGACCATGAATAATTTCAGGACTGAGAAACAGAAATAAGGAATGCGTCTGAAGACCATGAGACATTTCAGGACTGAGGAACAGGACTTAAGAATGGGACTGAAGACCATGAGTAATTTCAGGACTGAGGAACAGGAATTAGGAACAGGACCGAAGGCCATGAGTAATTACAGGACTGAGGAGCAGGACTAAGGAATGGAACTGAAGACCATGAATAATTACAGGACTGAGAAACAGGAATTAGGAACAGGACTGAAGAACGTGAGTAATTTCAGGACTGAGGAACAGGATTAAGGAATGGGACTGAAGACCATGAATAATTTCAGGACTGAGAAACAGGAATTAGGAACAGGACTGAAGAACGTGAGTAATTTCAGGACTGAGGAACAGGATTAAGGAATGGGACTGAAGACCATGAATATTTTCAGGACTGAGAAACAGGAATAAGGAATGAGTCTGAAAACTGTGACTCATTTCAGAACTAAGGAACAGGACTAAGGAATGGGACTCAAGACACTGAGTAATTTCAGGACTGAGGAACAGGACTAAGGAATGGGACTGAAGACCATGAATATTATCAGGACTAAGTAAGGTGAAAAATAACAAAGTTTACGAACTAGACTAAGGGGTGAAGATCTTGAATAGATTTAGGAACAAGACACAGGACAAAGAAATGGGACAGGACCCCATGAATAATTTCAGGACTAAGGAACATGAACAGTAACAAGTCTGAGGAACAGGACCAAGGAATGGGATAGAAAATCTGAACAATATCAAGACTGACGAACAGGACCAAGGAACGGGACAGAAGACCATCAATTATTTCAGGACTATTGACGGAACAGACCATAGACAAAGAGAACTGCTGTACACTAACTAATTTGAAACTAGGAACATCATTGCGGACTAAGGACCTTGGACTAAAACAGAGGAACAGAACTGTGATTGGCACTAGGAAAAAGGACCCTGGACTATGACCAAGGAAAAATACTCAATATTAGAAACTAGGAGCTAAGTCGAGAAGCAAAGTTTGTTCAAGCGCAGGTTCTGAAGGCAGAGGTCCTTGAGGCAGAGGTCCTTGAGGCGGTGGTTCTACGCGGCGGTGGTTCTATGAGGCGGTGGTCAGAGACGGGCATGAGCTATCTCTCTATATTAAAATGGTAATTTCCATGGAAACCGATTTTTCAACCATCCCCCTGCCCCTCTGGTAAGTGCTTCGCCCTTCCAACTTGCATCCTGCTCTGCCAACCGTGGGGTAGGCGTGTCATCGCCCTTTCGTTTTTTCCGAACTGCCATGGCTTCTGGGGTAACTGGGGCTAACCCTTCTTTGATGTGCGTCATTGGTGCCTGTTTGAACAATCGCATGATTGTTCTCACTAGGAGGATTATCACTAAATCAAAACAACGCACAGTGGCACGGTCGGTAAGGCGGCGTGTCTCGTGAGCTGCGATGCAGAGTCGGGAGTTCGACTCCCCTCAGGGGCAAATCTTTTCCTTTCGAATTTTTTTATTTCTGTTATTTTCGTGTTGGAAATGTTTTCCCAAGGCCGAGGAGACGTCTGGTAACTAAAATTTGCTTTTGGTTTAATTTTTAAGTTCGTTAGACATAATTTTTTATCGTGTTTCGTTCTTCCCTTCCATGAATATTAGGACCACTAGGAGATTATCGCCCACTAAGCCAACGGCTGTGTAGCCGAGTGGTTACATGATCGCTTGCTACCTGGAATGACTGGAGTTCAAGTCCCCTCAAGGGCAAATTTTTGGTGTTTTTGTTTTGTGGTTTCAATAGTTTACGATTTTTTGTCAAAAGTCACTTCAACAAAACTAGAAAGCTTTTGACTCAAATCTTTAGATCTATTTTTTTCAAATCTTTTCAATTCTAAATTTATTTTCAATTTATCTCTCGAACACTATATAACTTTCATGTTCATTTGGTTTTTCTTTCAATTTTAATTTCATCTTTGATTCTAATTTAAAGTTTTATTGCAGCTGAAGAATTTAGAATAATATTAAAATTTATTTCACATTAAAGATTAATTTCACTTTTACAAATATTAACATTAAGGCCGATACTCTTAGGTATACTAAATAAACGGGGGTCCAAATAAATGGGGGGGGTGGCAAATTTTTGTAGAAAATTTAATAAAGAAGGGGTCCTTATAAGGTCCCGGGTTGGGGGACAATTAATAAACGTAGTTTCATCCTTTCACAAGTGAAATTGTTTCTTCAAAAATTAATAAATGGGGGTCCTAATAAGGTCTGGAGGGTGGAGGAAAACACTCAAAATTAATAAACGGGGGCAGGCTTATTTGGCACCTATGAGTATGAAGATGAATTAAGATGATGATAAAGTTTGACATTGGCATTATTGCATGTGGCAATAAAGAACAACCTAAACATTAATTTTAAGTTTCAAAATTATTTCAGATTTACATCAAGATTACCATAAAGGTTCAGATTATGACTCATTTGAAAATGAACTTTAAGTTTAAGTTCAAAAATTAAAGACTGATAATTAGACCAAGACTAACAAAGACTAACACTAATATTAAGATGGAGTTCAAGATTAACTAAGACTAAGATTAAGAGTAAGCTTAAGATTAAGATTAATATTAGAATTATGATTCAGATTTACATTCACATTTAGATTCAGATACAGATTCAGATTAAGATTAAGATTAACATTTAGATTAAGAGCAAGATTAAGATTAAAATTGAGATTTAGATTCTGATTAAGATTAACATTTAGATTAACATTAAGGTTAACATTCCAATTCAGGTAGAAGTTAAGATTAACATTCCATTTCACTTGAAGACTAAAATTAAGACTAGACTAACTTTAAGATTGAGATCAAGATTTAGATTAACAGAAAATATAGCCACCTCAATGCACAGTGCCTTTTAGGTGGCAGCTCTTATTGGCGGAGTTCATCGGAGGCGGTGGTCCTCATGAGGCGGTGGTCTTACACGGGCAAGAGCTAGTCTCTCTATATTAAAATGGTAATTTCCATGGAAACCGGTTTTGTAACCTTAATTCCTCCGAAGTTGTGCCAGGTTCGCTTTTCCGACCTGCGCCTTGCCCTGCCGACCGTGGGGTAGGCGTGTCATCGCCATTCGTTTTTTCCCCAACTGCTGGCGTTTCTGGGGTAATTGGGGGTAAACAGTCTTTGATGTGCGTCATTGGTGCCTGTTTCAACAATCAACCGATTGTTTTCCTAAAGGGATTATCGAAATCTGAAGCCCGTAAAAATAGCTCTGTTGGTAAGGGCTCCTGTTTCGTGATGCAGGTTGTCGGAGGCAGCAGTTCGATTCCACTTAGGGAGAATCGTTTACATCAGCATTTTTCTTCCAGTGGTTTCCGTGTTGGAAATGGTTTTCGAACACAAGGAGACGTCTTGATCACTAAATCTTGCTTGAATTATTTTAAAATTCGTTTGGTATTGATATTTTCAATCAAAGTTCCTCAAACCAAGTTCATGTTTACATGAAGATTCAGTCAACCGGTTTGAATCGCGTTGTGCAAATGCTTTTAACCCTTTCAATGGAAACAAAATGCCATTACCACATTTCAAAAGCTTATTCAGAAGTGCATTTCATTCAAAGAAAACAAACAAAAACCCTTTCAAAAGGGTTTTTTAAGAGGGCATTTGAAAGCCAACAAAACCAAATGCGATCCTGAAGTATAAGCTGGCTGGATAGCAGTATCTGACTATGCAGTATGAAACAGGACTATCAAACTTCTAAAAGACGAACAGGACTACTAAACTACCAAAGGACAAACAGTATCCTGCAGTAAACCCGAGTTCCTGACACAGCACCGAATTTCCATGATCAGACGGAGAATGCGTTCATCTTTTTATTGCTACGCTTTTTCACAACGATCGTTTCAGAGGGAAGGAAACAAGGACGCCTAGAAAGCTAAGACTTTTCACGGAACGAAAAAATGGACTAGCCAATAGGCTTAGAAACACGCCGAGGAACAGAACTAAGGAACAGGGCTGAATACCGTGAATAATTTCAGGACTGAGAAACAAGGCTAAGAAATGGGACGTAAGACCGAGTAACTTCAGGACTGAGGAACAGGATAAAGGAGTGGGACTGAAGACCATGACTAATGTCAGGACTGAGGAACAGGACTAAGGAATGGGACTGAAGACCATGAGTAATTTCAGGACTGAGAAACAGGAATTAGGAACAGGACTGAAGACCATGAGCAATTTCAGGACTGAGGAACAGAACAAAGGAATGGGGCTGAAGACAATGAGTAATTTCAGGACTGGGGAACAGGACTAAGGAATGGGACTGAAGACCATGAGTAATTTCAGGACTGGGGAACAGAACTAAGGAATGGGGCTGAAGACAATGAGTAATTTCAGGACTGGGGAACAGGACTAAGGAATGGGACTGAAGACAATGAGTAATTTCAGGACTGAGGAACAGGACTAAGGAATGGGACTGAAGACCATGAGTAATTTCAGGACTGGGGAACAGGACTAAGGAATGGGACTGAACTCCATGAGTAATTTAAGGACTGAGGAACAGGCCTTAACAATGGGACTGAAGGCCATGAATAATTTCAGGACTGACAAACAGGAATAAGGAACAGGACTGAAGACCATGAGTAATTTCAGGACTGGGGAACAGAACTAAGGAATGGGGCTGAAGACAATGAGTAATTTCCGGACTGAGGAACAGTACTAAGGAATGGGACTGAAGACCATGAGTAATGTCAGGATTGAGGAAGAGGACTAAGGAATGGAACTGAAGACCGTGAGTAATTTCAGGACTAAGGAACAGGATAAGGGAACCGGACTGAAGACCATAAATAATTTCAGGACTAAGGAACAGGAGAAAGGAACCGGACTGAAGACCATGAATAATCTCAGGACTAAGGAACATGAACAATAACAAGTCTGAGGAACAGGACCAAGGAATGGGATAGAAAATCTGAACAATATCAAGACTGACGAACAGGACCAAGGAATGGGACAGGAGACCATCAATTATTTCAGGACTATTAAAGGAACAGACCATAGAGAAAGAGAACTGCTGTACACTAACTAATTTGAAACTTAGGAACATCACTGTGGATTAAAGAACTTGGACTAAAACAGAGCAACAGAACTGTGATTGGCACTAGGACAAGGGACCCTTGACTAGGACCAAGGAAAAATACTCAAGATTAGAAACTAGGAGCTAAGTGGAGAAGCAGAGTTCGTTGAGGCGGAAGTTTTTAAGGCAGAGGTCCTTGAGGCAGAGTTCCTTGAGGCGGAGGTTCTACGAGGCGGTGGTCAGAGACGGGCAAGGGCTAGTCTTATATACTAATTTTGTAGTGGTCATGGTAACTGTTTTGCGACAGCAAACTTTTCGAGATGTTACATGGTACGCTTCTCAATTCTGCACCACTCTCTGGCGCCCATGGGGTAGTTTTGTCAACCGTTGCCTTTTCTCTCATATCTGTATCTTCTGCTGGGGTAAGTGGGAAAAACCCCTCTTTTGTCACAAGCCATTGAAATCTTTTGTCTAAACTTCAGACATAGATTACTGAGTTATTTAATGTCATATACTTCTTCTTTATTTCATAATGACTACCAGTAACTAAGCTGCCCGGATATATGTACTAATTTTCATTTATACTTACGTAATTCACTGAAAAATAATATGTTTTTTTGGGTCTTTAAGGTTTTTAAAATGGATGTTTACATGAATGCTAAGTGAACCGGCTTTAAATCGCTTTGTGAAATGATTTTCTTCCTTTGAATTAGAATGAAAGGCCATTACCTATTTTCAAAAGGATATTGAGAGGTTCATTCAATTCATGGCGAACAAAACCCGTTCTCAAAAGGTTATTGAAAAGTGCATTTGAAAGCTAACAAAAGCCTTTGCGAATGCAACCACGAAGTCTAAGCTGGCTTGCTATCACTATCTGACTATGCAGTATGAAGTATGAAACAGGACAGAGGAAGTTTAACTGCCAAAAGACTAAGAAACAGCATCCTCAATTAACCCGAGTTCCTGACTTAAAATCTCCACGATCAGACGGAGAATATGTTCAATCGATTTTATTGCAACATATTCTTTCTCTATCATGGATCAAATCAAGGGAAGGAATTAAGGACGGCAAGGAAGCTAAATTTCCTTCGGAACAAAAGAAACTGCACCAACAAACTGGACCAAGGAACGGGACTAAGGACTAAGGACTAAGGAACATGAACAATAGCAAGACTGAGGAACAGGACCAAGGAACGGGACTAAGGACTAAGGACTAAGGAACATGAACAATAACAAGACTGAGGAACAGGACCAAGCAACATGACTAAAGACCATGACTAATTTCAGGGCTAAGGAACATGCACAATAACAAGACTGAGGAACAGGGGCTAGGAATGGGACGACTATCTCATTCTAAACAATAACATGACTGAGGATGAGACCAAGGAAAAGGGCTCAAGATCTGGAAAAATTACATGACTGAGGAGCAGGACTCACAAACGGGATTTCAGGGCATGAATAATTTCAGGACTAAACAACATGAACAATAACATGAACACAGGAACAGGACTAAAGACCATGACTAATTTCGGGACTAAGGAACAACAAGGCTGAGGAACAGAACCCAGGAACAGTACTGAATGCAGAGAATAATTTCAGGACTAAAGAAAATGAACAATAGCAAAATTAGAGGAACAGGACCAAGGAACAGGACTGCAGACTATACTTACTTCAGGACTAAGGCATATGAACAATAACAGCACTGAGCAACAAGATTAAGGAAGATTAAGAAACATGAACAATAACAAGACTGAAGAACAGGACCAAGGGGACTGAAAACCATGAATAATGTCAGGACTACGGAACACACTATAGAGAAAAAGGTCTGCTGTACACTCACTAATTAGAAACTTATGAACATCATGATGGACTAAGAACCTTGGAAAGGAACAAAGGAACAGGACCTTGAGTAGCACCAGGAAATAGGACTCTAAGCTAGGCCCAAGGACAAAGACTCAAGACCAGAAAAAAATGCAGGGACAGGAGTATGGAAAAGGAACATGGAATTACTTTTCTCAAAACTTGAATACATAGTCCTTGAAAGGCGGAGGTCCTTGAGGCAGAGGTCCTTGCAAGGCGGTGGTCAGAGACGGGCATGGGCTAGTATCATATAATATCATATGACGATGGCGATGATGATGATGATGATGACAATGATGGTAATGACGATGTTGATGATCATGATCATGATGACAATAAAGATAACGATTACGATGATGATAGCGATTTTGATGATGATGATGATTGTGATGATAATAATTGTCTTTCGGACATAGCGATAGCGTTGCTATGTTTTGGCTCTTCTAACACTCTCTCGTTTATTGCGTAGTTGTAGTATCGGTAAAATTTGTAGATCGTCAACGGTGCGTTCGGGTTTACAGAAGTGATCTGCAACCCTGGATTTGTCATGTCTTTTGTTGAAAATGTCCCTACGGTGCTCGTTGAGTCGGTCTCGTAGTCGTCTTCCTATCTGTTCGATGTACTGGCAGTTATTGTCCCTGTTCTGTAGGCACCGCAGGCATTGTATTACGTAAATTACGTTAGTAGAGTTGCAGTCCAGTCGCTGTTTGATGTTAAATGTTTTACCTGTGTTAGTGAATGTAACAGTTGTTGCCCCGCCCAGTATGTGTGTACATGTGTTGCAGTTGCGTTTAGACGAGCATTTGTGTACGCCCTGGGAATCGTTGGTGACGTCATTTTTATTTTAGCACGTACCAGGTGATCCCTAAGGCTTTGTATTCGATCACACTCTGAAGAAGCCCTGCTTGGCAGGGCGAAATATTAGCAAACTAAAAAACATAGTTGTCTTTTGTGTCTTGCGCCGTGGTGTTTCTGCCTTACTGTTTACAGCAGGCTGTTGTTTATCTGATTTTGACCCAGTTTACATCCTGACAATGTTAATGAACTAAAGACAGTATCAAATTGCAAAACAAATATATATCAGAATCTATGAAGTATCGTTTACACGGCACATAATTGCTGGAAACTAAGGTGCTCGATTGATTTAGCTCCTTGAGATGTCTAAGCTGATTTCTTCGATCAAGCTCAACCCCTCTCCTTCCAACGCCTGACGCACAAGTGCAAATCTCAAAACAGGCAATTCATATGGTTGACTGGGAAGAAAAGGGTGTCCCAGTCAACCACATCAAGGTAATGAGGCCAGGGTGAAGGTGCACCTGGGAGATTACCTGTCTTTTAACATGGTCATTGTAAACATCTTAAATATTAATTATATGGCTTAAGAGCAAAAAATCGCAAGCTAACTTACATTCATTGAATTTCGGAAGAATATGATTGCCTGTATGCTGTTGCTAAACTTGTCTGCAAGATCTTGGGAGAGTATGCAAACCTGAACAGCTTCATCTCCTGGCTTTTTTGAAGGCTCCCATGATGGATTATTGTTGCATTTGGTACCATCACCACTCATGTGACCATCGATGAAATCAACCTTTTGAAGCCTTCTTTTCAGCTTCTCTGGAAAATTATACACCTTTTTGTTTCGACCGGTTCTATTATACTTTACAACTTGAGACCATAATAAATCTTTATCTTTCAGATCTAGGCCTTTGTACAATCCAGCATTGATATTATGCTTGAATACAACAACAGCGCATTTATCGTCATGACCTTTCTTGCAAGCCCATTTGAGTGCAAAATTGTAGAATGGTGTCAAGTAAAATCCATTGCCGTGAGAGAAGTCCTGCATCTGCCTTCCATTCGAAAGATCAACCCCACTAAGCCTGATATTCTCTGCTGAATCATGATCTGTGCCATGGTACCAAAGTCCCTCTTGTACTTCAGGTGATGGCACAGCAAGTTCCAAGTTTACAAGGTTTCTAGCTTCATTTATTGTTGTATTGATGCATGACACTTTTAGAAGCCAACATGGGGCATCTTCATCCTCCTCATTTTCACGCTCCGTTTCTTTCACAAACCATTCATTCAATGGCATGTCATTATGAGGGAAATCTGGACAATCTTTTTTAAGAAAGATATCATACTGAAACATGTGATCAAGGTACAATTCAACCCAGTATGTCAAGCTTTGGTGCTGCAAAAGATCATGTTTATTGATGTCTTCATACAACAATCTTGCACGTGCCTCTGTGAAACCTGATTTGGTGAGGATCTCAATTACATCATTTGTTTCCTCCTCAAATAAATGGATTCGATGACAGAGAATCTCTTTCAGATAATATAAATCTGTTTGGTGACCACGAAACTCTTCATCAATGTTTGCCAATTCTCTTGCAGTCGAGCTGTTCAAGCCAAGGGCAGCAAGAGCGAGCTCCTCGTAAGAAAAATCTACTGAATCTCCAAAATGCTTGTGAATAAACTCCTTTTTCTTGGTCTTCATTAATTCTAGAGCTGCATTTTTTGTAATTCGCAACTCTTCAATGGCAGGCTTAGCCCCTGAGTTGTGCTTATGAAATTGTAGTATTTGGTCAACCATGTATGCCAAATCTATCAATTTCTTTCTCAAAGCTCTCAAATCTTGCATTTTCTTACTTACTTCACTACCATCATCACATATTTTCTCAACTAACTTATTGGTATGAAGAGTTATGTCACTCAATATCAGCAGTACATCCCCAACATTAGGATGGCCAAGTTTAGGCAACTTACTTGTCTCCTCTTTTTGGGTTGCCATAGCTATTGGCTCTTTTGTAACAGGACTGACCTGGGCATTCACGTTCCAAAAAATTTGAATTTGAACCACAACCCTGCCCAGGAACTTTATAGGGATCCATGAGGTTACTTTGTGATAGTAATCACCAAGACACTCCATGGCTTGTTCAAGGTAACGATCTGACTTTAAGGAAATATTTCGCAGAGAATCCAAGGAAGAAGGCTCACTGCCTAATGCAAGTGGGGGGTGAACATTACTTCTATATGTTGTAGTTTGAATGATTGGATAGCAAGGAGCCATTTTGAAGCAGAGAGGGCAGCACCTACAAAATGGATATACGTGTCAATATTAGTACAGACTGCATTTCAGAAAAGTTTGCTGCAAGTGGGACCCGTTTTTGAGCATTTTACCCAAATACACACCTAAATCAGGACTTCAGGTAATTTTGTGCTGCTAAAATGCAATATTTTTACATGTTAAAAGGGCAAATATCTATATATATAAAACAGAACTGTTTGTATGTATGTATGTATGTATGTATATATGTTCGCTTATAACTCAAGAACCACTCTACGGACTGAAAAACAAAAGGTATCTTTGTAATTGGCATTTTCCGGAGAGTGTCCTCGGCGAAAAATTTTTTCAAAAACGTTATGAATTAAAAGAATTCAATAACAGGTAAATAGGTAGTAGAATGGAAATAAAAGCAACGGGATTCCGATTTCTTGCAGCCATGCTGACGTCAAATTAATCAACATGATGCTTATTAGTTGTACGAGTCGGCAAAAGTCGATTGATACAAGAAACGATCAATACGTCAAATTAAACATGTGAATGAATGGTAATTCAGAAAAGTCTCCACTTTGTTAAAGGAAAGTTCAAAAAATACAACCCGGCATCGACGGGTACCAGGGCTAGTAGAACTATATTCTTATTAGCACAGTCATAGTAACATGTTATTGTTTTTCAGGTGCAAAGCAAAGTTTCAACTCTTTGTTTGATTGTATTTTATTGAATTGGAAAAGAGCATGCTTCATACACTTAAAAATGTTTGTTGCAGTAACCATTAACCAAACAAACTCTGGAATAAGCGAACAACACAGGAGCAGAATAATAACCCCTTTAACTGACCAAGGGGCTCAAACAAGCTTCCCGAAGACTTGCTTAAATTAACAGTGTATAACAATGCTTTATTGTTCTAATCTATAGCATTATATCAAATTCAATTCAATTTCAATTCACAAAATACAAGGAGCTAAATACAATAACATGAAATTGAAATACTTATCAGGCCTGAGCCACAAAATAAAATTTAAACTAAACAAAAAGCAAATAAGTTAAAGCTTAATAAGCTATATTAATAAAAAACTGCACTTTAATGCATAAACCAAGATGAAATCAAAATATAAAGCAATCTATAGTCATAGAATACAAAGTTTTCGATAGATGTGAAGCAACAGTATGTTTTGTTTTATCACCCAAATGATAATTAGGTTGTTTGGAAAAAAGTAGGAAACAAATGTAGTTAGTTGTACCCCCGGCATAGCTCACTTACGGCTTTCATCAAAGTCTTTGTTTCATTTTTTCTTCTTTTAATTCCATTCCTCCAGAAACAATCCAAATAAAATTTGTGTATCTGTTAGCCATATAATTTTTGTATTTTAGTTATTTTGATACAATTGCAGTGGGGTAGACAAATTGCTGTGTGGCCTTTAGTTCCAGGCAGTATCGGTGTATTTGTAAAGTAATTTGCAAGTATGTAGTAGTTTGTAATGTTTCCTGTAAAATACCAAGGTAAAGAATTGTTCACTTATTTTTAAAGTATTTTTGAAAGTCTTTTTGTGTATGAAGAATGAGTACATAGCATGGTGGGTTTGACAGGAATGCATATACATAGGTATATATATAGGGACACTTTTGTGCCAAAAGTGTAACGAAAAATGTGTAACAGAACGATTTTAGCCTCAATCGAATGAAAAACAATTCATACAAAAGACAGCAAACGGCCCAAAATCAAAGATTTGAAAAAATGATTTCCTGGAACTGTTTCATGACATCATTTGTTCAGAAATGCAAAGTGCTTATTAGCTAGGCATTTACGTTAGACCAGTTTTGCAGGTTAAAAAACAAAAGAAATTGGCAGTGTTGGGTGGTGCAATAATTTAGTGGTCTAAGGAGAAGGGTATTTCAAAAATACAAAACCACAATATATTTATAGCAGCTGCATGCCTTTTCATCACCCGTAAGAGTCACCCAGCAGACAATATTTCTATGCAAAGGGTTTTTTCACCATTGTCATCATCATCATCATCATCATCAATCATTGGTAGCATAATCATCATCATTGCCATCATCATAAATCTTTGTTAGTATCATTGACCTACCAGCATTCTTCATACACAACAACACGGAAACTATCTTTTATATTAGAAATAAAACTATTTAAAGAGATAGAACAGCTTAGTGAGAATTCCACAACTGTATATCCCTGCAACGGCAATTTTTTAAAATACTGTTGACTTTCCTGGACTTCCCAAACTTGTTAATTTCCTTGTTTTCAAACTTTCAATTCATTAACAGGCAAAAACAAACTTGTGCCTCTTATTAGGGGAGAAAACTGATAAAAATCCTAATTCAACCCTTGTTAAGCATAGCACTTTTCAAACACTGCTGGTAGTTGGATCACCTTGGATTCAGAATCTCCATGTTCATCTTTTGAAGAGTTACGAACAAAGTTACATCGTTAACAACAATAATCTATTAAATATATTTTTATGTACATTTTTCATTTTATAAGAAAGTTTTTTTGGCCCAGTATTGAAACTTTCTTAGGTATTTCATGTTTTCAGTATCAAAACTCTCCTGTAACTTTCTTAGCAAAAATTCCGCGATGCAGTATTTTGCTGTGAAAGGCACTGTAAAAATTGCACAAATACTATGTTTTTCGTAAAAAGAAACAATGATACCGGAAAATGACACATCAACACAGATTTACACGTAAAATCAGGAAGATAAAGGATAAAAATGAAAATTTCTTAGAGTCCTACATTTAAATTTTTCAACTTTCTTAAGTTTCTGGGTTGTACAAAACTTTAGAATACCCTAGTATGCCTGAAGATGTTTCTGCTGTTTCTCGCAATTCTTAAGTTTCAAGGATTCAGTATTGAACTTTCTTACATTTTTGGGCAGTTGAGCACTACTTTCTTATAAACCACTTTCTTATAAAAAAAAACGTGTATGCGCGATTGCGTTCAGACATACTTCATGTCATTAGATTTTTTTAATAGAAGCTCCCCATAATACTCTCATGCAAGAGTTTCCAAAACATAGTCTAGCGTATATATGTTTCTCAGAGTCATCCTGTCCTCGCCTACTATTTTAGAAATCTGGTTTAAATTCATGTCATATATAATTTTCCTGAATTCAAGTGACATTTCTTTGAATGTTTTTACTATCACAATCTAAACTGTAAAATTTGAATTGAAAGTCTGAGCATTGGCGCGCACATTTTCAACTCGCTGTCGACGCAGGGCAAGGCCTTGCCATTGTCTTTTTACCATCCCATTCCCAGGCCTGTTGCCGTTTGCCGACGTGGTGTAGAATTTCCGTGAAAAGGATTCAAATTTTCGTTCTTAATTTCATATCAGAAGCTCCTGAAGCTATTTCAGGTCTTAAAGAAAGTATCAATAAAGCTAAATATTACTTATGGTTGAAAATACGACGCGAAATTCAAGTCCATATAGATAGCTCCAGCTTGTATGAAGTCGCGAAGAGAAAATGGCGGTTTCATTTCCTCATCCTCGCATAGTCAACTTTCGATAGATGAATAGCTATAAAAAATCTTCGATAAGAATATTCAAAATTATGAAACAGTTTGTATACTCAAAAGTCTCAACATTGACATGATTGCACATTAGTCTAAGTTGTATTTTGCTAAACTTACCGGAGTGGAAAGTAATGAGAGGTTGAATTTTACGACATTTTCTTCAGTTCATTTCATCGCACTCTGATCTGAAGTGAAACGCTCCGCGCAGCCGCAGACGCCGATTTGTGGATTGGAACCTTATGTTTGCTACAAACTATGACGACATAAACACAACAAAAGCATAATCATCTTGCGTGTTACAAACCAGTTGCATCAGCAACAGTCAACGCAGATTAAAAAATCAAATGCTCAAGAAAACTAAAAAACAAGCAAGAAAAGCCAGTCTTAAAAATTCGCCAGTAGTCATTCCCTTTGTTAAGAAACCAGTTGACTCTGGTATTTGCTTAGCTATTTCATTATCTGCATTTCCAGTTTATTATGTTTTTATCATAAAGCATGATAGTCTCCCATCTTGTCTACACAGACTCAACTGGTGTTTGTTGCCTGACGAGTTGAATTGAATTAAAACTTTTCAATTCATTTCAACTCGTCTGGAAACAAACACCGCAGTTAATTCTGTGTATGCGTATACTAGTTGCCACAGTATCCTCTAACAACGCTTCAAAAACCGCCAACAATCTTCAAACATTGAGCAAAGTATCTAAAAACGGATGGATTCTTGTTTGCAACTCCTATTTCAAGTAATAAGACTCGACAGCTATACCCATCAATGCAGGCTACGTATGCAAAACCCAAAGGGTTTGAGTTTGTCATAACCATCCAGGTGCCATAGGATGTTTGGTCTCGACACAACATACCTTTGTCTCTTCAATCAGTGGTGCAGCCGCTTTTTAACGAAATCTGAATCTAAGTATTTAAGTGTCTGCCTGACTACTTCACGACTAACCACAAGACCATGAACACTTACAATCTTCTGCCACATCTCTCTATACCCAACTGAACTGCCACTACCAGAAAGCTTATTTTGAATTGCTTGCAGTAGAACTTCTGCTGGACTTACATTAACTCTCCGTTAATGCTTTCCCTTTAAGGATTCTTTTTAGCTGGCGTCAACTGAGTTTGCAAATTTTTTCTTCTTTAGAGGCAAGCCAATATTTCCTTTTCACTGAAGCCAAGTCTAAAATAACTCTCAATTAATCCATTCCTTTCGTTCTCTTCCTCCAGAGCCATGTAGTTTCGATGACAATCACATTAAGTCCAAGTAGGCCAGAACTGAATTGGAAAACACGTGCAAGAAAAGTGCCAGTAAAAGTGACAATAAAAGTGGCAGTAAGAGTGGCAGCAAAAAGGGCAGTAAAACTGGCAGTAAAACTGAAAATTAAAGGGGCATTAAAAGTGGCAGCAAAATTTGTTTCAGGCAGTGAAACAGGCCGAAAAATACGTTTTAGACAGTAAAACAGGCAGTAAATTGTGAAGTATGCAGTAAAATAGGCAAAAGTTGTTGATTGGCATATAAATATTTGATGCAAAGGGCCCCTACGGTGCTCCGTTGAAAGGGCAAGAATTGTTTTCGGGTAAAAGCATTTCATAACGTAGAGCGGGGCTATTGTGTCATTAATGTGTTCTTCAGCAGGGACTAAATTTTGTTCTTCACCATGATGTCGAAAAGAGACGGGAATCTCTGAGTAGTCTAAGTCAGTTCGGTGGGCGCAAGAACTAAGTAAATGCAGAAATCAAGAATCAAGATACACACTTAATTCATTATATCACAAACCTTATTACCGCAGTCACCATACACCTGCCAGCCATCTCCACTTTCTCTCCTGCAGCCCTACCAAAACATTCTCTCGCTTCTGTCACTGCAAACTGCAACGCCGTTCCGTGGTGACAAGTTTTTTGGTGGAAAAGTTTCTTCCTCATTCTTATTTTCAGCTTCAGATATTAAGTTTGCCTGCTGAAATATATTTGCCCCCTCAATTAAAGTCCCTTGAGGTTAACTTTGTTCCAAAAAATAAAGTTTGCCCAACGAAATAAATGTCCCATCAAATAATAGACAGGGAATTTTTCCAAAAAACCTAAGGAGCTACCTAACCTCAATTTTGAAAGTTGTTTTTAACCAAATCGAATATGGAGATTACGAATCTGCTTTGGGCATTTTGAGATAGGGCCTTATAATCACGTGACCGATAACGTCATTTTCAATGATAAAAAAATCGATAAAAATTCAAATATTTGGCTAAAACGTATGAAAATGGATGTAACTTGGTATGTAAGTGCTAGCCAACAACCCAAAAATAGTTTCCAGTGAAAAAATTCAAGGGGGGCTTACAGGGGGGAGATATGTGGGAGGGAAAAATTTTTCCCTTACCCCACCCATTCGTGTGAAATATGCCCCAGGTTGATTCTTTAATTGAGAAAAGACTGTAAAATAACTTTTGAATGAAAATTTAAGGTAGTGGAACTAGCCTCATGCCACAATGCTGCTACTTATATAGATAAGTAAAGGCACTAGTCTGTGTCAAAGAAACAAATGGAAAAAAATTGCAGCAAAACAAAAAAAACATTCGCATAGTTTATAGTCATAATCCAGGTAACCAATCGTCTTCCAGGTTACTTAAACCATCTACATCGCTTGGTGCAAAAACATAAGAAGTCCATTTCATTTAACGGAATGTGTTCACTTTCCTCCTTTTCATACTTCACTTGGATAGTCTCTGACTGTACGGAACAAGAGCGATATCTCTTCTTTGTTGGTCATAGGTGTTAAATAACCTGAATGAGTAAAGAGAGTATCCCAGAATTCCTTACAAAATGGGCACTTATAATAAGTTGAACATGAGTGATGTTCCACCCATGTTTTACTTTTGAACAACTACATCTGCAGAGTGCAACAGTCGCCCCTTCTGAAACAAAAGTGCCAGAAAGGTAATACGCCTGCAGTTGAACTGACGAGCTTTGCCGTGAGATTACCAATCTAGCGGTGCAACCAATGTCACCCCTCAGGACAGTGCAGCTCTCTTGAATGCCACTACGTGGCCAATTGTCACCTAGAAAGTGAGCGCAAGTCAAACAGAATTGGACGAGAGAAGAGGAGCAAGCATTGCTGCAACTGCTCCAGAAGACAAACCCGGAGAGGAACAGATATGAACTGAATGAACTTTCTGCAGATCATGAGGCATTCAGATCATTCAAGAACGAAATCGGCGATCGGCAGTAAATTTTGCGTCTTGAAGAATGGTCCATAACCAATGACTTTGGTGAGCTTTCGAAGGCAGCTTGACATAGTCGGGCAAAGGAGAGTGAAACTAGAAATCAAGTCATTGACTGGCAGGAGACCGTGGATCCTCCCCCTCGTAAGGGCAATTGGAATTCGACCGCGGAGGAGACATTTCCAGCGTTGTGGGATGAGCCAGCATGATTTGCAGTCCAGAAAGAACTGGTGGCACTCTTTAGCACCTTGAGATAACGTGCTCAATGCTTTAGCCATGGGAAAGTAGCACCAGAGCTGCACCTGGACAAAGAGCAGAACAGAATGACGACCTAAGCATAAATAGCGTTCGAGCTTATTAGGGAAAACAGCCGCAGGAGTATCAAAGTACATGCACTGGACTTGCAAGATCATGCCAAGCCAACACCTCTTACACAAGCAGACCAGCGGACCATCTACCGAAGTTAAAAGGCTGTGCTGTATCAATGATTAAAGATGGTTCAGCACAGAAATAGATAGACCGGAGAGCGAAAAGGTAAAAACAAGTAGGTATAGCAATGTATCAGGCGACCTGTGAAAAAGACGATACCTCCGAAAAAGATGCTCAACCTCTTGCCTTGAAACGGAAGATCGAGGAGGGTAGTTGTAAGAGAGAAAATGGAAAAGACAGAAATTAAATAAAAGGAAACTACATTTACATGGTTCTGGGCCAAACTAATTGGCCAGCCTGAGTGGAAAGTCGACAGGAAATTCCTCGAGCCTTGTGCAGAACAGGACCCGCTTACCCACAACGGTGGAGCGGCAGCCGGACCAGGCATCTAAAGACCGATCGCTTGTCTGAATACTCTGCTTTTAAAGTCGACTGCGCTGCTCGCAAGAGCTTTGACGAGACGTGCTCCTGCACAATTTATTGCCATTAGGGAAGATAGCTGTCATGATGGACAGGAACACATAGAGATGCTATCCGAGTATCACATAGAGATCAACTAAAATACTAATTAATCTAAACAATAGTTTGTCCATAGGCTATCCATAATAAGAGCTAGGCAGCAGGTTCGTTTAGGAAGGATGGATTGCTTATTACTTGATCATTTAATGCGCACGCCAGGACTTCAAAAATAAATCTGTCGGACAAAAAGAAAGCATTTGATGATAGGCCAAATCTGCAGTGGAGACTATGGATCAAGAAATCCTTTTGTAGGTTACGACCATCCATGTTAGACTGGGAAAGAGATTGATTAAAACTGGGCAGGTGCAGATACAATGAGGGTTATTTCAAGGCGACTCGCTCTCGCGTGCACTAATTTGTCTTGCCTCCACTTTCGGAAACACTCTGAAAATTGAAAAGAAGAAAGAGCATTTGAGACCAAAGAGGAAAGTACGTTCTGTCATTTACTCTACGCGGATACTTGCTGCATGTATGACCAAACGGAGCTTGCTGCTGACTGGGAGTCACTAGAACTTTTCAATGGATGTTTTCATGCTTGTCTCACGATGGTCAGAGTACTCACAAGTCACAATTGTGAGCAAGCAGGTATGTCAAATATTGGCAACAGACCTTAAGGACAAATGTAGCACCGAAGCAACGTCTCAAAAGACTGGCGGTGCTTTACACTACTATCTAACGGGACAGGTACGCACTAAAGGTGACATGAAAAGCTATGTAAAATACGGAACGGCTTTGAAACGCCTTATACCACGATGATGCAGCTTCAGATCACCTTCTGTATCTATTTAAATTCTATTCCGTGAAACTATTCAAATTTTTGTTTTGTTTCTTTGCATTTTTTTCATTGTCTCTTTCACCATCCTTTACACAGTCCGCATACAGTATGCAGCAGTCTTGTGGCATGACGCTGGTTCCACCACCTTAAATTGAGGTGAAAGGCTATTTTAAAGTCTTTTCTCAAGTAAAGAATCAACCTGAGGCATATTTCACACAACCGGGCGGGGTAAGGGAAAAATTGTTCCCTCCAACCTATCTCCCCCTGTAAGCCCCCTCCTTGAATTTTTTTCCCTGAAAACTATTTTTTGGTTGTTGGCTAGCACTTACATACCACGTTACATCCATTTTCATACGTTTTAGCCAAATATTTGAACTTTTATCGATTTTTTATCATTCAAAAATGACGTCATCGGTCACGTGATTTTGAGGCCCTATCTCAAAATGCCCAAAGCAGATTCGTAATCTCCGTATTCGACTTGGTTAAAAACAACTTTCAAAGTTGAGGTTAGGTTGCTCCTTAGGTTTTTTGGAAAAATTCCCTGTCTATAAAGTTTGCTCATTAAATTAAAGTCTATCCTAAAAACAAAGTTTTTTCCTTACAATACATTTTGTTCCTTATGATTAAGTTTTTCCATTCGAAATAAAGTGTGCATCGCAAAATAAATGGTGCATTTATCGAGTTTTATATTGTTTGTCCCTGATATAAAGTTTGCTTCAGAAAGTTGTTATTGTCTAGAGTTTCTTAATAACGCTTCTCTGGCCGTAATAGGCTCCCGTAGCTTAAGTAGGTTTTTATGCATTGAAAGACATCATATAAATGAAACAGAGCTGTGAGATTTAAGGTAGAGAAGGCAATGTATCAGTTGTTTGTTTTGACCCAATTTGTTATAGAGCAACTTTGGTCCTAATTGCCCTAGAAGTGGTAGCTTATAAGACAAAAGGGGTCACCACTGGGCTGCAAAGATGGCAGTTGAAGCAGGCTAGCATGCACAGAAGGGGGGGAGATAGCAACGTGTGGACATAATATGTGAAAACTGGTTTATCAGATTAGAAATAGAGACTAGCCCTTGCACCAAAGCGCGCTGCGCGGGATTTCAACGGTTGCTTATGGATGAGTTAATTGTCTTTGAGTTGTACAAAACTTCAAAATTGCGATGAATAGCGGAATCATTTTCGGGCATACTTAAAAGCTTTTTTCGTCTGACACTCCTCAGAGTATGAACGTCAGAAACAGACCGAAACAATAGACTGACGTTCTGACGTTCTGACATTTCTGACGTTCATACTCTGAGGAGTGTCAGACGAAAAAGCTTTTAAGTATGCCCGAAAATGATTCCGCTATTCATCGCAATGATGAGTTAATTCTAAAAGAATAAACCAGTTAGATGAAAGAGGGTGCTTATTAGAAAGGGGATCGTACAAAAACGGTAACTAATGATTTGAGATTGCGGATATATAATATGTACTGCCGCACCTTAATATTTATTGTAGATTTTACTAGAATCCGAAACGCCTTGTCTTATACCATTCCTTCGTTAAAAATACTGTCTTTTGTTGCAACAGCAACGAGTTAGCGTAGCTACTAGGTTTGTTGATCTTTGCGCTTATTGCCTTACTCTAGCCATACTGATAGCCTCCTCCGCATTTATCAAACAACATTTGCAACTAAAGTCACTAATAAAATTCTCCACCTTTAGCCAGTTTTCCTGTGTTTAAATCAATTGAAATGATTAGTTGTGTGAGGTCGCTGCTACTAAAACATTTAAGAGGGTTGGTTGATGAACTTCCACAATTTACAGTCAGCTTAGAGCTATATTCAAGACGCTTTACTAATTATATAAAGGTTGTTATATAGTATTTTAACAACTGCGTTTTTCATTTGAAATTAGTTTGAATGTTGCATAATTGAATTTGCAATCAAAATTTGAATTTTAAATTTTGAAGTTTGCTGATTTTGAACTAATATGGAAATTAGGTATAGGCGTATTGCAGATGCAAATTAGACCATTTGTTGTTTGCTAGGCAGAAGGCTTCTTTCCCTCTTCATTTACGGTAAAAAGCCCTGGGTTGAAAAATAGAATTTCAGGAGATTTAGCACCAATGGCTGCAAGATTTGCCGCAAAATGCTTCGCCCTTGTAATGTTTGCACAGAGAAGCATCTGCGGGGAGCTGCAAACAGCTGAAATCAAAGAAGATGCTAGAATCAAATGCCCAAAGTCAGCAAGAAGTATTTACACGGTCCCAAGTGAGATGCAGTGCTATCATCGTTGTTTGCGAAAAGACAAATGTGAAGTTCTTAATTACAAAGAATCTGCTATGAAAAACAATTGTGAAGTTTTCGATGTTGAAAGCAAAGACCCTGCTTGTATTGAAATTCTAAAAGGAAAATGGAAAACTGTTACAATGAAGGTATGAATTCTCTTGTGAAGACATTCTTTAAGTTTCCCGGCCTGGTACTTTTTCAGTCTTTAGCTCTTTAGCAGCTCATCCCCCTAGCCTTTCTCGTTCAGCCTTTAATTGTTCCCTTAGCCCCTATGATAATAATGATAATAATAAAAATAATGAATTTATTTAAAAGTCAAGGATTTAGCAATTCTACTAATTGCGGACACAGTCATGCCCTTTTCGTTCCCTTGGCACAACACTCCTTATTCACTGCTCCAAGAGCTGGTGATACCAAAAAATGGTGATAAAGTATTGATGTCAAATTTGCGGTCTATATTCAACCAGCCCGAGCTCATCTCCCATAATTGAAAGGTGCTGTGGCGTCGTAGCATAAAAATGATCCAGCTAGCTCGGGTTGGCAGGAGCTTAGTGAGGTAGGGGTTCGATCCCCAGTCACTGTAGAGTCACAGCCAGGGTTGAGGTCTCGTTAGTTCATCTACTTCTGAGATCCTTTCGACTGGCGTTAAACAAACCATTTCACCTTCAACTTCACCTTCACCCACGATTTACTAACAGTAACCACCAAACTATATATATTCCCAAATTTCTTGCCGCTGTTTTTTAACCCAGCCCCAGTTTTAGGTTCCTTTCTAATATTGGGTCCCATTTAACCGCCAACTTAAGGTAACTTAACTTAAGGTGGTAATTATCTTGCAGAGTGCCACAAAACTCCTATGCCACTTGAGTTCTTCTCGACTGTTTTGCCTCGTTAGGCTTATCTGACAAAGATAAGTCACCCAGAACTACAGCATGAATGTGCTGTGGCGTCGTGGTGTAATCCAACTGACTCGTGGTGTCAGAAGCTCAGTGTGGTCAGGGTTCGAGCCCAGCCACGGTAGCGTCACGGCCAGGGTCGAGGTCTCGATTAGTTAACCTACTACTGAGATCCTAGCGACTGGTGCACCATTTCACCTTTGCGAAATGCTTAGCTTCGGCCAAGAATTGAAATGAAATGAACCATTTTTCATGTCAAGGAGAGATCGGTAACGTGACGTAAACATAGCCTAACGCTTCATTCAGAACGCTGTTTGCCTATTGCTCATTTTATGTTTATCAAGCAACCATGCATTTTGTAGTCTGTGGGAATGAAATTACCATTACTGACTGGTGACTAAATAAATATTAAATTAAGAAACGTACCATAATCCCCTTTGCATTTAAATTTTATTAACGTTTTTCTGCACATTTGCCAAGACACCTGCATGAGCACAAATATAACGCACGCAAGAAATCAAAATATATTTGTTCAAAACAACAATCTAAGGGCCTGTTCACACACGAACGATTGCGTACCTTTCCAAATCGTTCCGCTCCGAAAAGTGGTACGCTCAGGGATGCGTTCACACTTGAACGATTCAATCGGGCCTAAGCGAGACAATTTTCAAGTTTTATTCATATGGGATAATCCTAGCCCGTCTATCGAGACGGAAATTGTTCATTTCGGCATCTTCTAAGCCTTTTGTGGTTTCACACATGCGCTGTTTAAACGATCCCAGCTCGGAAAAATGGGATGCAGTGTTCATATGAGATATTTTCAGCCCATCTTCCAAGATCTCGCCACTGCTCAGCAAGATCTCGCTTACCGGGCTAACCTGCTTTCCCATATGAACATGATTGAATTTTCTATGGAGATTGTGGATTAGGCGGGATCTTTCTTAGCGGGCTGGCCCGGTAAGCGGGGTCATATGAACAGACCCTAACAACGCTGTGATATGGGTCTGCTTTTCCTTTCCACATCTGGAAAAGGTAATCATGTGGCGGGAAAAGTATTGCTAGTGCCACGAGTGTGAAAAGCGTTACCTTTGAAAAGAGGTATTTAGTTCAGTGGGACCAGATTTGCTTTATTGCTGTGACATCAACACACTCCATGTTGTCATGGTTACAAAATCGAGCGCAACAAAAAATGTATATAACAAATAATATAATGATAACAATATATCGAATACGGTAATACGACGCTTATTGCCTATAAAGCCCTAGACTCGATTCACAAGTCGTTTGTAATTTGGCTATTGAATTGAATTGCTGTACGCCAAAACCAACATTTGCGTGCAGAGAAAAAATTTTAAAGGACCGAAAAGGTTGAAGGAATCGATCAACCAATCAAATTGCTTTATTACAATTTCCTGCAATCTGATTAGGACGGCAAAAAGTTGTCGCCCAAGACGAATTTTAGGTCTGTAAAATTACAAGTCGTTTGTTTGTTTGAGTCTAATAAAGCCCCATAAGTTGTATTTGTGTTCCCTGTGAAAGCCACGTAGAGTTTTTCAAAATGCAGTACTATCGCACAGTTGACAATCTCTTCCATTAACTCATTCCCTGATTCTACGATTATTTGTGAAAAGAACCTCGTCTTATGTTCAGGCGATTTCTTTCCTATGGTTTAAATTTATGTTCATGCACTATAGCTATGAAACATTACAATCATGTATAAAGTACATAGACTTGAACTGGAAACCGACAAACCTGTCTCATTTTGATAAAAGCCTTCCTGTATAAACGGCTGACTAGGTACTTAAAAACTTTGAAATTTACTAGAGGAGGGGGGCGCGTACAAGACAAATACAGAAACCAGAAATCAATTAAAAGAACTTAACTAGCTTTTCTTGCTAGGGAGTTTCGCATTGTAGGGTTTATAGGGACTGCATTAATGTTGATATCGTTTGTTTGGTTTTTTATTCTAGAGAAAAGAAAAAGCAACAATGAAAGGTAACAAACTATGCGATCTAAAGTATCATACATGTAGTCGACAAGCTTAGATCAAATAGTACATAGCTAACTTAAAAAATAACTTTCTCAACATCATTTACTCCTGCTCGCTCCAGCTTTTCTCGTTTGTCAAAAGTGTTGATTTTAATATTGTCTGTTATTCCGTTTAACTGCATATGTTTCACACATCTGCTTTTGTGTTTCTCAATTGAATTGTTTGCCTTTGCATATCTGTAACCTACTTAACTTTAGCTGGTCTGTTTCTCGATATCTTTGTTTCTTACACATTGCCTACATCTTATCCATTACTTTGATCCAGCTCGCCTGCTTAGGCTTCACTTGCCTGTAAACATTGTTTCTTCATTGATATGTTTACATTTCACATAACTGTAAACATTGTTTCTTCATTGATATGTTTACATCTTACATATCTCTAAACATTGTTTCTTCGTTGATATGTTTACATTTCACATAACTGTAAACATTGTTTGTTCACAGATCAGATAAGCTTACATTTCACATACGTTTCACAAATCTGTAAACATTGTTTCTTCATTGATATGTTTACATTTTACATATCTCTAAACATTGTTTCTTCGTTGATATGTTTACATTTCACATAACTGTAAAAATTGTTTGTTCACAGATCAGATAAGCTTACATTTCACATACGTTTCACAAATCTGTAAGGATTGTTTGTTCATAGATATGTTTACATTTTACATATCTGTACAATGTTTCTTCGCTGACATCTCTCTAATTCACATATCTGTAAACATTGTTTCTTTGTTGATATGTTCACATTTCGTCCCCCTGTGAACCTATACTAGATTTATCAGGCTTGCCTATTTACATTTCACTTATGGGGCAATATCACGATTTCCACCTTGCCTGTTTGAAATTCACACATCAGTAAAAGTTGTTACCCCAGGGGGTTTATATCTCAATTATTTTATCTTACATTTCGTGCATCTTTCATAAATCTTCGACTGATTTGATCTGCCTCTCTATTGATTTGATTATATGCAGTATCACAGACACATCCAGTCAACGTGTCAACTAAAAATAATCCCCCCCGGGCTTGTCTGTTTCTGAGTTGGTCGGTTAACATTTCACACATTTGTAAACACATTTTCTCTATAGTTGATGTCTTTCTGTTTCAAACTAAACTGAGTTGTTGTTATAAATCCGAAACAAAGAAAGGAATACTCAGTGCTCAGACTTTTCGTTGTAGTTAATATTGTTTTCATAATTTGACATTTGTCTACCTATCAATTGAGGTCTGGTAATCACTATTGTGTGATGGGGAGATTGGACGGATGTGGAGAGGGAGGCTGGACACTGGCCATGAAGATCGATGGCACTAAGGTAGAATTCTTTTTTGCTCCATTTTCACTTCCAATTGAAATCAGCAGAAACTTCAGAATAAGTTGCGTCTTGCGTTTTTTTGGTGCGTATTGACATCGCTTTACGGATTTATGCATGCGGCTGTAGCTTGTAGAGGAAAAAAGCTACAGCTACTGCTGCTACATTCTTAATTTCGTAAGGAATGGGCGTCAAATTGGCTCTGCAGTGCTAGAAAACGAAAAAGGAAACGTAGCTAAAAAGCGACCGGATAAGTGTCTATTGACAAGCTATTTGCGCCATTAGTGTAATGAACACACGAATAATGTTAATCGACCACGGCTTAGAAATTTTTTTAATGATGTATTGCAGCCTTGAGCTGAATATTTCGCGGTTTTGCGGCCTCTGGGCCCCTTAAAATAGGCCCTTATAATAGGCCCCCTTAGCCAGTAGACCAGAAAAAAGCATACTCATGGTAATCCAGGTTCGTGTTATTGGCAGTCCCTTGGCAGTACAAGTGCGGAACTGTGGAACTTTGGCTTGTGCCCACAGAATGATATCATAGGACCAATACCCTGGTCTGTAATTTTCCGACGTCAGAAGGATAGACAGCAGGGTTGACAGTGGAGGGACAGAAGGCTTGTGCAAAGTGGTCTTGACGAGATTCGAACCCACGATATCACGATCCTTAGACTAGTCCTTGACCAGTCGGTCACAAAACCCACACAATTCTTGTTCAAAATTAGCGAGCGATTGTGATGCAGGATCGTATTACCCCGGCTAGTATTCGTCATTAAAAAGAAATGGCAAGTGGATCATAGAAAGATGGTATCTTAGAAGTTTATGTTCTATCATATATAGACTTGGGGATCTCTTGAAGATGTCTCGCCTGATTTGCTTATTGCTATTTTATGCCTCCCTTTTTCATTCCACAAGGATACCTTCCACCTTTCGTCAAACTATTGGAAAAACAACATCACTTACAACGTAGAAAATGGTTTAAAGTCATTCCAAGATGAAGAAGCGAAATTTCCCGCTTTCAGCTCGCTATCGTTCACGTCAATTTGCCTTGGAATCAAGGCGAATGATAAAACAAAATGGCTTCACATTTCGAAGAGCGAATCCTCGCTTCTGGAGATCTTCAAAAATGATAATTATCAACCGACGTTGCTGGGCAGAAGTGCTTGGATGAGCATGCTCGATGGGGCCTCTCTACAAAAGCACTGCGATCGTGAAGGCTTCAATGTCGTCGGAGGGCCTTATTTTTGCGTCAGAATTGGTATCATAGGCAATAACGAGAATGACTGCAATACTCCTGACACCTTCGTTGGTTTTGGGAGCAGGAGCTCGTATAGAAATAGCTGCGGCTCAACAAATATACCAGCTATGGGCTATATTCTCATTAAGTAGTTCAGAACCTTACTGTAATAATAACTGCTAAACCCTTAATCATTGCACGAAGTATTTGTAAGCACATTTAGTACGCCTATTGCGTATTGCAACGTCGAGTGAAGTTTAATTACTAGGATTAAGACATCCCTTAAAATAGCTGCAGTAAATTGTACCACACACTGCAAATAATAATTTCAAGCACATCTGAATATACCTAAATGCATCAAGCTTTTCTAGTAGTATTTAATGATTAGATTCAGAAGTGGCTCAAACTAGCCATAGTTTATCATATATTGCATATACTGCATATATTGCGTACTGCATGCAATGACTTTAAGCACATCTAAATATACCTACTGCAGACTGCACCAATTAGCTCGAGTAGTTTTCAATGACAAGATTCAGAAGCGTCTCAAGATAGCTACAGTATACCATATTACAAACTGCACATAATAATTGCAAGCTTATCTAAATATACCCACAGCATTTTGATAATATTGCTTCAGGTGGCCTGAAAAGACTTTCATTACTCGAAGGTGCATATTTGCCTTCCTTCCCGCTAACAAATTTTTCGAAAAATTTCCAACCCTGCTCTTATTGGGACCCCTCCGCTTGATTTGCACAGATATTGATGTTGATATTTTCATTTAACTTCTAATGTTCTTGATGTGAAATTTTAATTGTATAATCTATTTGTTGGTTAGAACAATGGATTTCCTTAGCCTATAAGTACTAGGGCCTTTAGCACTGCACTTCAGCAGTTTCCTGACAAAGTTTATCAAACAATGTCCGACCCCCTCGTTCATCCCTGCCCCCCCGCCAATTAAATCACGACTGCACTTCCATTCCCCCAGCCTATTCAGACCCCGCAATCAATTAGGAACCTAAGAATAGCGTTTTTAAACTTTCACAGCATTTAAAGATGTAAAAACAATGTGATAAAGCAGATTTTTTAAATTCGATATCCTAAAAAGAAGAATTACGTTCTCCCGATTGAGCTATTGAGCTAGAGCTCCTTCCTTGAAAACTTAAAATTTTATAACTATACGGAAAATGGTATAGCATTAACTTATAATAATTATTTTGTTATTTAATCGATGATATGATTTTGTCTATGATTTGGATGAAGTTAGATTTGGTCATTTTTCAGAGCCTTCGACGACCCGTTCCATCATTGCAACACGTATTGCCGGGGTCTATTATAGGAGAAATTGTTTATAGGAAGCGGTGCGGAGAGAAAAATTTGGTCATTGCACTTGTATGGGATACTGTATTTCTTCTCAACCGTTTGTGACAGCGACTCGACTGGTGAAAGTTGAAATCACTTATACTTTTATTTACAAAAGCTTTTCGCTCGAAACGAATTTCGCCTTATGAAGATTCGGTGTTAATTGCTTGTACAAAAATGTTTACAATAATGGGCGACCCTTTCATTGAGAATAAGAGTAAGATATAGACTTGAAATAATAGTCATGGCAAATGATTAGTTCCAGAAAGCAAAGAGAAATAGTAGATTATGAAGACCTTCTTCTCAGTGGGGTAGCCGACGATATCTACCTTAAGGTGTACAACTAAGGGTCCCGGCTGATTGGGAACCCAATGCGGGCCCCCAACCTTCAAATAGTGTCAAGGAAGTGACGGTTTCAAGATGAAAAGCGCGTTTTTTCTTATAGGATTAACTGCTTATTAAAGGTGTTGGTTTTTGTGTAGTTGTATAGTGTTACGTTTGCCAAAGAACGAGGAACTCTTGGTCTTCTTTAACGATTTGATGGATTAGAATCTGACAGACGAAAATTTACATGTTGGCTGTACTAAAAGTAAGGGAAATAGGAAGGCCCAAAACGCTTTGAAAAATGCTATTAGTTTCTTCTGATTTCTCCCTTCAATTAGATATAGGCACAAGGGGCCGCCCCAGTCCCACTATGTCACTAAGGGCCCCACACAACTCCACTACGCCCAAGCTTCTACCCCGACATCTAACAGACAGAAGACTTCGGAGCAATCCGCCTTTTAAATTTTGCAATTGTAATGGTGATGATGAATTCAAAGCGAGTGAAGAGTGAAACAGATTCAAACCTTCTGAACCTACCGTTCTATAGATGGGGTGTTTGAGGGGATCTGGAAACCGTAAAACAGCTAAACATGTGCTCAAAAACCGAAAAACATTGGAATATTTTGAACAAAACCGTATGGCACGATGTTAATTCTACGTTTTCGCTAAAATTACTTATTACAACTCTAGGTTAGTCAACTGTTACTGCTTACTTCAAGATTTTGAGACGTTTTTCTCCCATAAAAATTTTTTTTTCGTTGCGGGCTAACCTCTAGTTTCGCTAAGTAGGCATTTATTACCAAAAATGCAAAATATTCATCATAAAACGGGGAAAATTACCCAAAAATGCTGTAAAACCGTTCACGAACGAGATTTTCAAAACCGAAAAACCGCGTAATTTTTCGGAGAAAAACGAAAACCCGAGCCAAAATATTGGCAAAACCGTAAAACCCAAACACCCCCTCTTCTATAGGCCATATGTCCATCTCTGCTAAGTCTACCATTCTCGGAATTTGACAGATTTCAATTTCCCAAACAAACGCCCTGATTGCATGTAGTCTTGACAGGTAGGTCTTAGCAAAATTAACATTTAATTTTCTTTGTTTGTTAACATATTAAAACAAAAACAGTAAGCTTGCAGGTGTGAACAAATAAAAACGAAATGTTTGTCTTGTTTTCTTATGCTTCAGTTTCAAAAGCAGTAAATTAACCTGCAGAATTCGTGACCATTGGATGAAGAATTTATCACATAATAAGCCTTTCAGAGGTCTAGGTCGGCACAAAATTTTCTGGATGATGGTGGGTATCTTGAGTAAGGGAATCCTCTCCACGTACGACGACCAGTATGCATTTGCTTTAGGAAAGGTAGGGCAGCACATGTTGCTTCAAATTCACGTTTTATTTGAGTTAAAATGAAAGAAAGGATTCAAGTCCAAGCTTATCTGCGCAAGGAGGCATTCAATCAAGTATTTTCCTTTTATGAATTACTTGCATCTTGTTTCCCGAGTTGCTGCAGATATGCCCAACATTAGCTGTTGCAGATTCTTTTCTCTCTTTTTCTTCCATTATTCGTGACTTTGAAGAAAAATTTGCTGCATTACCTCTTCTGAAGTGACCGCCATTGCTCAAGATGTCCACCATCATCCAGAATTTGTCGCGCCGACCCAGACTCTTTGAATAGGTCCATTAGCAGATATAGAAATAAGGCCATCCGCTTGTCAATATGTAGCTTGAAGCGCATGTAACATTCGTCTCGAATAGTAGCTAAATTAAAGCCTAAAACAAAGTTATTTCCTATCTTTGCCATGTTTTCAAAGGAAGTTGTTAAACGGCTGGTGTCTTTCATCTTTGAAAAATTTGAATTTTAGAAAACAATATAGCAAATACCTTTGTTCTACCTTTATTTTGATTAAAAATGAATTAAACATTTTATTGCTATTTTTGCGAGAAAGGATTATTGTTAACTCAAAACGCCTAAAAATGGTTAGAACGAAAAACCTCACCCAAACATTTACAATCCAAATATTATATAACCGTACATATACGAGTATACTCTGAAAAGTACATATACATAATTAAGGCTGTCATTTTTCGGAAGCAATTCTTGTTTGGATAACTGCTTTCAAGTTTTTCATCCTTTGAGAGAGAAAATTGAATTTTTTATTACAGTTTTAATCTTTAATTTCATGCAGTTTTTTTTACTAACACTATGATTTAGATGGGAATTTGCAATTTCTGCGAGCACTGAGTTCACTGTGTCTTTAATCACAGACGCAATCAAATTTATTATTGAAGGTGCAGTAGGCTAGGGGGGTACATGACTTATGGATGGACGGGAATGTGCAGCCGAGATTTTACAGATCTTCATCTGCTATTATTCTTTACAATAACTGGGCTAGGAGCCTACTTATGTGCCTACAACCCTCGCGAAAAATGCCGGGACACTTCGAATCTTTTCAAAATTCTCGCCCTGAAGACGCATACCCCCTTCCCCCGGCTCAATGTTGGTGAAATTGATGTTGCCAGTGGTCCCAAAATTGAACCGGGGGGTGGTCAAATTATCCAAATATGTTATAATGGGACAGGGTTTTTAAGGTAAAACAAACTCGTAACATAGTGTCCCCAATAATTTTGGCGATGATTGTATTGTTTCAAAATATCAAAATGTCAGTTTATAATGTTTAAGACTCGTTTTGGTTAGTTTGCATCAGCTGCAACGACATAAACTAACTCTGCTTAACAATAAGTCACTTGACAATTTGCTGGTGGCTTACAAATTCGGCCTGCCAATAAGGTCGGTTTCCTATTAGGCGGAATAATTGATTGAACGCTAAGGCCATCAAACTCGATCATTAGCATGATCTGTGTCACAGGCCTCAAATCATCTGAGGGTCATTTAAGGGTTCCAGGGGAAGTTGGGAGCATGAGAATTGATCCAGGGAACAAGGGAACACGGCAAAAATTAAACTTTGGGAAACAGGGATCAGGAAAAATCCTCTCATCAATCCGCTTCACTAATAATCTGAAAAATATGCCCAAAAAAATCCCAGAGAACAAGGGGAATATTCTCAAGGGAAAAGGGAGCATGTAACCCCGCTAAACCGCCCTCAGATCTGGTGAGAGCGAGTTTGGGTGACCAAATGATTAGGCGAGTTTCTTTTGGCTCGAATGGATGCAACTCGCTATAACATCGAATCATCTTGTAAAAAAAAAAAAACGCACATGTTTGCAATGCTAGTTGATATGATTAATGCAGGTAGCTAATCGGTATTGATTCACACGGCAAACATCTTTGCTTGTTCACTGCATAATTTCAGAGAGTTGAACCAAGTTTTATTGAAATTTTAATTATTAATAGATAATCTAATCTTTATTATGGGAATATTAGAATAGAAAACGGTGAATATAAAGATTCAAACATAAGAGCATAAGGGAAGTTTGACAGTTCGTTTTCCGTTGCTATGATTTCATGAAACAACTAAAAGATATCCAATATGATTAAAAAAATTACTGAAAAATATGTTTTGGAGCGCTTCGTTTTCTCCGCTATATTAATTCTGGTACAAAGAAGTGTCTGCAGGGAGCTACATACAACTGAGATCAAAGAAGATTCCAAATGGCAATGCCCAAGTTCAACAAGAAGCATTTACACGGTCGCAAGTGAAATGCAGTGTTATCAACGTTGTTTAAGAAAAGAAAAATGTGAAATTCTGAATTATAAAGGATCTTCAACAAAAGAAAACTGCGAAGTTTTTGAGGCCGCAAGCGACGACAACGCCTGTGCTATAATTTTGAAAGCAAACTGGAAAGCTGTCACAATGAAGGTAACGAAAGCGCGTTGCTTCTCTTTCGCATCGCACCATACTTGAATTGCTGGCTGCTTCTGTAGCCGACAGAGACATAGCCATCTGTATCAGTACTCCATCATGTCCCCAAGGTTTGGTATTGCCTGTCTGAACTGGGTACAGTCTACTTAGGACGGGTTTTGCCTAACCCTCTAACCATGAGTCCACCTCTTTCCACGTCACTTTTAAAACGCCAAAATATAGTATTAAGTAACGTAGACGCATGTGTGACTATGGGAAAGTACTAACAAATCATTTGCCTTAAGCAGAGATGCCCGTGATGTTAATTGATGAAATGAAATTAAACTAAAATCTCTAAAGTGTTTTTAAAATGTGTCATTTAACACTGCCCGAGTTGTCCTCTTTTGGCATATTATGCACTTTTTAGCATTACAGCAGGTGAAGGTGAAATGGTTTCATTTATCGCCAGTCGCTAAGATCTCAGTGGTAGGTTAACTAATCGAGGCCTCGACCCTAGCTGTGACGGCGTCACAGTGACGCTACCGTTGTTGGGGCTCAAACCCTGACCCCACTTAGCGTCTGCCACCACAAGCTAACTCCATTAGGCCACGACGCCACAGCATCTTCAAAGCAGCACTATTGTATATTAGGTACAATAGCTACTCTCTATCGTAAAATGGCCAGATTTGTACATGTTCCTATTGATTAGCCGTGGTTCTGGCCTCACTTTTTCGTATTTTCTTCGCTCCACCTGCGAGACCCCTGTCAAAGTGGTGCGAAAATTTAAATCAACAAAGCATACATTAATTCCAAAAAATTTCGGACGATTAAATTTTCGGAAAAATTTGGAGGCTGAAAATTTAATCGTCCGAAAATTTTTACCATCCGAAATTTTTACCTGTCCGAAAATTTTACTGCCATAAAAAACTCAACTTGATGAATTAGAGAAGATAGCGTCAGCGGTTGTTTTAATGCCACTTGTGTAATGCTACTTTGAAATTTGAAGGTATTTCCGAGGCTATCAGTAGTGATTTAGAGCCTGAAGATCCATTTATGTACCCCAATACCGATTATGGGAATAACTAACGTGACAGAAACACCTATATATTGATTAAGAATTATGAATATTTTTTTTCTGTTCTTTGATGAAAAATTCAGACAAAGTTGATTTTTTCGATGATTCTGTCCGAGATTACCTCTTCATCAAATTTTTTTTGTCCGAAATTTTGTCCGAAATTTGTCCAAAATTTGTTCAAAATTGAAAATTTTGCGTCCGAACTTAATCGTCCGAAAATAAAACATAAATTTTACGTCTGAAATTTTTGGAGATAATGTCTTACTGTTCATGATAAATATTGCTATGTATTAAAATTATCAAAACGTCTTACTTTTTATTCGTGTTCTTTTGCTCGTTTCAGAGAAAAGAAAAGAAAAATATCCAAGGTAATCGGAATATAAATTGAAATAGATTATTTAGCTTGCCACAGATTTCATTCTTTTAACACCGCAAATAATCTGCAGATATATTATTTTTCTTCCCAAGAGCTTTCATTTAGGGCTGAATAGTTCTTTTCTTCATGTTCTTCATTTCCTCGGTTCTACTGCTAGCAAGAGGTTCTGCATGCATCTTTATAATGCCTTTTTCGAAGAATTCGTACATATTGGAGTGGGGGTGGAGTGTCATCTACTAACTCACTAACTAACCAACGCTTGGACAATGGAAAACGTGTAACAATAGAAATCGACTCAAGAATGCCATTAGGGCCATTGTCTCGGCCATTGATGCGCAATTTGCGGTTAGTTGTTCACAATCGCGGCCTGCAAGCACTTTTGTCAATCTGCGGTCATGTGACAATCGTTCTTTTCACACAAACTTGATTGCATGACTCATCCTTGTTTACTTCATGGAACTGGCTTGCAATGCTTTGAGATTATGAAATTAGTAGCTGATAATGCATAAGTTTGTTTTTAAAGCATTTTTACAGTTGTTTTTATCAAATTTGTTTAGTTCATAGCAGCTGCAAAGATGTCAAGGCAGAAAACCCAAGAGCTGCAAATGGCATCTATCACTTGAAGTCTGGCGATCACTATTGCATCATGGATAATTTGGAAGGATGCGGTGAAGGAGGTTGGACAGTAGCAATGAGCCTAGATGGGGACAACGTATGTGAGCTTAATCTCGCACCGTTTTTTCAATTCGCGTATTGGCATTTCATATACATCTTTCTTGTCAAATGGTCTTTCTATCGCTCGTTTTTACAAACGAGTGAACAATCTTTTGGATGATTAAGTAGTTTTGTTTTTTTATTTATTTTCAAGGACACATTTGGATCGCATTCTTCATACTGGGAAGATAACAGCACATACAATGTTGAAAATGGTTTGAAGTCTTTCGAGAATGAAGAAGCAAAATTTCCCGCCTTCAGCTCTATTTCATTCACGTCAATTTGCCTTGGAATGAAGAAGAATGGCATTAAAAAATGGCTTCGCATTTCGAAAAGTAGTTCATCATTGTTAAACGTCTTTAAAGGTGCCAAATATCAGTCCACAAGTCTTGGAAGAGCTACGTGGATGAGCCTTGTCAGTGGTGCAAATTTGCAAGCAAAATGCAATCGTGAAGGATTCAATGGCAGGGGTGATGGCAATTATCTTCATATAAGGATTGGTATTTTGGGCAAAGATGTCGATAATTGCTCATATCCAAAAACCTTTGTGGGTTTTGGGAGCTCTCAATCAGTGACATGTGGATCCACTGGGGTACCTGCTATGGGTTATATTTTGATTCAGTAGACTGGACGAACTCTCACATCAGTAAAACTGGTAAATAAGAAGCATTAACTGAAATGGTTAACACTTTTTTCGCCTCTAATTAATGCACCTCAACTGCATTAATTTTCGCGTGGTATTAAATTTCGCGCGATTAATTTTCGCGCACCTACAAAAATTAACACAATTAAGGTATTTGTAATCACGTCTCGATATACTTTGTTAATTTATTGCTGGACTAAGTATCATGTTTTGACCGTAAATTAAGCCTCTTAAACCCAATTATTATTATTATTGTATGATTTATATAATGTTAATATTTACAGGTTAGAGATGTGACACTAATTCAGACAAACGTGAAGCAAGTCTAGAGGTTGCATTTGATAACTATTTGTTGCACAAAGAAAAAAGGCATCTGTTATTATGAAACAAAACTTTTTTTGCAATTTTTAAAAAAAATCTTAGGTTTTCAACTTGTGCTTTTCATCTGTTAGGGTGTTCCGGATTTTTCGGTCCAACACAGATGGGCGTATACACGTATATCTTTTATTAAAACCAAGCTCAAGGCCTATTTTTAAAAGTTTCATAAATTTCGACCCTATTATGGCACACAGTGTTTCTGGAAGATTTCTTAAAAGCTTCTAAAAAAGTTGAATTATATCAATCTGTGTCATTTTTCAAACATACATAACAAAAGAAAAGAACTCAAGATGACAGAATCAAAATGTCAAAAAATATGCTGTAAATGAATTGTCTCACCATTATTCTCAAATTGGGGAAAGGGTTTAATACACCAGGTTTCTTAATTTTTTTATTAGTTTTTTGAATTTTATGAATTTCTGGAGCTACAGTTCTTATAAAACGGTTTCTTATATATATATAAGTGTAACTTGGGCTCGCTGATGTTGTTATTTTTGACTACATTTCGGAAAAAGTTCATCGTGAAAGGGCCCCTAGGCAAAATATTCCTGTAAGGGCTCGAACTTTTCTGTTACGCAACTGTGTATAATTTGCAGCTACCAGGTTCGCGACTTGACCAGTCGTAAGTCTTCAGAAGACCTGCTCGTATCCAAAAGAGCAATCAAAGCAATATGTTGTTAACGTTTAAATATTTGGCAGGCAAAAACAGTTTACACTAAACTGTATACAAATTCGGCCTGCCATGCTCAAAAGAAGATCGCTTACCAAGGCGGCCAAATACGTTAACGCCAAGAAAACCAACTAATGGTCGGAAAATCCTATGTGAATGAAAATTAGGCCACGTTTACACGAGCAAAAATGGATCGGTTTTAATTTGGATCCGATGTACCTTTGGTACGATAGGTCTTGCGTTTACATACAATTTCGTAGATCCGATCCATTTCTGGTCCGCGAACCAACCTACTTGTTGATCGCTTTGAAAAGCGTTCCAGTTTAGATCCGATCTACTTTTGCATCGTTTAAACAGATGGATCCGATCCAAAAAATTGCTGTCTTCGAAAATATAATTATAAGTTACTATAGAAATATTCAGTAACAACGCATGCGTCAACTACAAGATCTAAAAGTGGATCGGATCCGTGCCTCGTGCAAACGGAAGGCCAATCTGTTGAACAATTGACAATTGGTTATGATTCGTTGTTTGATATAATCTATATCAGGAACTTTGACTCATGCAAGTTATATGACTGTCGCATGGTTTTGCTCTGCTGTACTTTTGTTTTTGATCTTCGAATTACGAAATGTATCTCTAGTTTTCTCTAAGTTTTATGCTGAATATTATAGTTGTGTTCTTGTTCAGAACTGGTTCTTTCTATGTTTGTTAAACTCATAAACTTCTAATACAATCTGTACCAAAACTGGAATTTCTGGATCCGATCCACTTTAGATCCGATCCACTTTCTCTCATGCAAACGTAGCCTTACAAGTGACCAAATATCATGTCGACCAAACCGAATCGCTGTGAGGTTGAATTCAAACGTATGTGTTCAAAATGGTTTGCTAAAAATGCGCGCATATGTGTTCACTAGTATAGACATGATTATTGCAGGTTACTAATTGCTATTGGTTTTTATGACAAACATCATGGCTGGATTTAAGTCAGAGCACTGATTCAAAGTTAATTGAAATTTTAATTATTAATAGAGATCTTTATTATTATTGGAATTGAAAACGGTTAAAAAGAGTCAGAACGCAAGAGAATTAAAAAAGTTGAGGCTGTCTTTTCGTTGCTATGATTTCAAGAAAGAACATCCCGAAAAATGGCTGAAAAATATGTTGTAACACGCTTCATTTTATTACTTTCATTGACTCTAGTAGGACGAGGCGTTTGTATAGAGCTACATACAACTAATGTCTTAGAAGGTGCAAAAATTCAGTGCCCCAATTCTGCGAAAAGTATTTACACAGTTCCAAGTGAGATGCAGTGTTACCAACGTTGTTTAAGAAAAGAAAAATGTGAAATTCTGAATTACAAAGAATCTTCTACGAAAGAAAACTGCGAAGTGTTTGATGTTGCAAGCGGGGACTCTGACTGCACTGAAACGCAAGCGGTAAAATGGAAAACAACCGTTCTGAAGGTATATTTTCGATACATTTCATGTTTTTATTCGTACTGTAAATATCCGTGTACTTATGTTATATGTAAGAATACTGTAAAGAAGACCTAAGACCCCGTTTACACTATGCCAGTATGAGACGAAGACGGTACGAAACTATACAGCTTTGGCATTGCGTCTATACTTTGTCGGTGTTATATGCATTTCTGTCCCCCATGCAAAAGTGTCTCTCTTGAAGCGGTAGCCGTGTCGGTCACCGAATGAAACGTGTATCCGTTTAAGTGACCTATTGAAGAGGTTATGCGTTACAGTTCTCAATGTGTAATGTTGGTGTTCGTGCTGTAAAGCTGTGGGCTGACAATTCCGACAAAACTCAATAGTAAAATAACAAGTAGAAAATAAGTTTGGATGAATAACATTGTGAATGTTATTTATCGGGGACAAGAAATTGCCCCCATCAATCAAAATAAAAAGGCATGCCGTGTGCTGACAGGTTGAAGTTGAAGTTTTTAGGCCTACGGTATATGCCTAGGCCAGGCTATTTTCATTGCAATTACATATTGTGAGGTATAAAAGTGGACTAATTTAGGTTTTGGACCACGAGGAAAAGTATGGGATGGACCATGAAGGAATAATCTGTCCTTGGGCACAGGGTATCAGTAATCAAAGTGTTTGTTGGAAGTGTGCTGTAATGGCGGAAACGTTTGCCCGAACCCCCACTGTGACACCAGTTATGTTCATGATTTTATTAGCCATGATACTGATTTTTATTCTAAATACCTTTCTTAATCATGATCCTAAAATACTGCCCTAATTTTGACGCTATTTCTTGAAATTCGACTTTTCGAACAATTCAACTAAATTTCAGCTATTTCTATAAAAAGGGTCCACTAAAGTGCATTCTAACCGGCCTAACCTTTTCCCACTTCACTTCAAGCTCTGGCTTTTCAATGTTCAGAATTCATGTTTTGTATGAGTATAAAATAAACTTGTGATACATTCACTTACCGATTTCATCTTCGTTCGTCTCTTTGCATTGCAGCTGGTTGCACTATAAGATTTTTACACATATTCTCCACGGAAAACAAGGCAAACCTTTCTGCCACTACAGCACAATTCCAACAAGCACTTTGATTACTGATACCCTATGCTCCACGAAGGCTTATTCCTTCGTGGTCCATCCTATATTTTTCCTCATCGTCCAAAACCTAAATTAGACCACTGTTATACAGGGCCTTTTTTAACATAGTACCTAGGGGGGCAAATGCCCCCCCCTAGTCCCTATCATTGCCCACCTAGTTTCATAAAGTTGCCCCCCTAGTACAATGTCCTCTCAAAAGAAAACTGCCAAGGAAAGCCAACCTAGGCCAATCTCGAGGTTGTATTTTGAAACCTTTTCCTGGGGTGCATGCCCCCAGACCCCCTAATTAGGAAAATCTCTGTGGCCCAGTACGCCGTCGGCGCATTTACAGCCAGCTGAAGCATCAGTGTGACTTGTACGGTATACATTCTCAACTGAAGTACAGATGCCCCCTTGTTATCTCTCCAGCTCTGCGCGACTGGTTGTGCATGAATTCCTGGCAAAAGACTAAGAGAAGAATGAACATGCCAAGACTGGGCTCGCACTGTGAAAGAAAACGCTGAATATGAAACAATAGAACCCCTTAAATTTTTGCCCCCCTAGTTTTATCCCCTTAAAAAAGGCCCTGCTGTTATACCTGGGAGACATAGCAATGTTAGAGGTGAACATTTTGAAAGACATAATATCACGCAAAAGTGGACACCCATAGCGAAAGATTAGAGGGGGAATTTTCGAATGATATCATACCATGCAAAATTGTCCTTTATAGCAAAAGATTAGAGCGGGACAATTTTGAATGACATAAAATCATGCAAAAGTATTCTCCGTAGCGAAAGACAAAAAAGGTATGCAATAATCAAGAACACGGAACATCGGGGACACTTGCATACAACGGTTTTGTATGCATTTCGGTCCCCCGGACAGTTTTGCAAGGTCATTTTCCTATGCTTAAGTGTCCCCCTATTGTTCTTCATGGGGGACACTTTTGCATACGACCGTTTTGTGTGCATTACGGTCCCCCCGGACTGTCTTGCATGGGGGGGGACCGAAACGCATATTACACCGGCACAGTTTTGATATGAATAGAATGAATACGGTACGAAATGAATACGATAAGCTAATCGGCTTCATCTGAAAACGGCACAATGTAAACGGTTGAATCATAGTCAATGGTTGAGTACAGTACAGTTTGATGCCGCTTTGCTGAATGAATGAGAGAAAAATAATTACTCTTGGCTGTTTTTGACATGAAAAAAAAGCTTTTAGACAAAACCGGTGACCTTGCCCATCGTATTCATTTCATGCCGGCATAGTGTAAACGGGAAGAAATAATGATAGAAAAATAAAGTAGTGTAATAGAAAAAATCTATTGACTATGCTATTTTCATGTACATAATGACAACTTTGAAATGTAAAATTCGGATCCTAACAATTATACCATTCCAATCGGATCCAGTTCAGAAAACTCCATAATTTTTACTGGTGCTAGATTCAATAATATAATCCAACATTAGGAATTCTATACGCTTTTCAAAACAAAAGTGCAAATATTTTCAAAAAATAAGATTGAAGATTTGCTTTTCATTAACGAAAACCAGTATTTCTTCCAAATACTATTTTAAACAAAATTACGTATATTTTTAATTTCAGAGAAAAAAAGAACAAAAGCCTAAAGGTAAGCAACCTAAAATTCTGCTTCAAAATTGCATAAATGGCAGGGTATTTTTTAAGGATTTTTCAGTAGAGGGGAATGCAAATAAGAGACCCCGGACCGATCTCTAAATGTTCATAGTTTATAGAGGGCTCTGGGGGTATGCTCCCAAACAGGGGCGCAAATCGAAAAAATTATTGGGGGGGTGTCATGAAGTGGGACCTAGGGGGGTTCGGGGGCATGCTCCCCCGGAAAATTTTGAAAAATTGGGTTGCTAGAATCGCTCTGGTGACCGTTTCAGGACTCTTTTAATGTAATTTTTGCGCAGCCCAGCTGTTGAAGAAGACCTAAGAAACAACAAGTTTTGTCAAAATTTATGTCGATGTTGTAATGTCGCCTGGCGCCTGGAATTGTCCAGAAACATAAAAAATAAGGCCAGAAATGGCTGACACAACTTGTCTTTGTTGTACAGCTAGGCATCTCCTGACTAACGGCAGTATTGACTACCAATACATTGTACTGTCATGAAGGGATTGGGTTGCAATTGGCCGAAAGTTGTCCCGCCTAGCTGCTCTGGCCCTTTTGTTTGCTAATTTGTTCTTTCAAGGAAACATCATCACTATTTCCTGCTATGCAAAACAGCGTGGTGAATTAAGTTCAGTGTTCAATGATCTGCATGAGAGCAATTTTTTACCGATTTTTCTTTGGGTTTCGGGTACAACTCTGTTTATTACTATTGAAAATGAAAATAATTTAGTTCAGAGCCAGATCGGGACCGACTTTATCACTATAAAGTAGCTACTGGGACCGGTTGGAAAAATTATTGGGGGGGTGTCACACCCCCCCACACCCCCCCTCATTTGCACCCCTGCTCCCAAAGAATTTTTTTTAAATATTATCTCCAGCCTTAGATTGGCTGTTTTTGTATGTTAGTTTTCTAAAACTAAGGTATCAGAAAAGAATTGAACTTCAAAGTAATGAGTAGCTAAGAAGGTTGTAAGGGAAAACAACATGTAAATTTATATTTCTCAATCACAAGCACATGTTATTTCGATACAGAGAAGCAGAGGGACCTCTTTTTTATTTAGGCTACGGGGGCAAAAGCCCTTTTTTCAGCTCGGTAGGGGGGCAATACTAGGGGTCTTTGCAGGGCAATTGCCCACCCACTCAGTACCTTAAAAAAATCCCTTGATAAATGGGCAGCGAGAGTAATAAAATTTTTATGAAGATTCAATTTGAACTTGGCAAATTTTGTTGATTAGGAGCATAAAAACTTCTGAGGTCTTCTCCCCCGCGATTGTGAGCACCATCTTTACGCGTCTGAACTGTTTTTGTTTTCGCTTTTGCTGAGCGATATTTCTAAATTTTTAGTTTATGAAACTTGCAAGGAGATTAAGAACGACAATCCATCCGTTCCGAGTGGCGTTTATCAGCTGAGGTCTGGTAAACACTATTGCATCATGGATAATTTGCAAGGTTGTGGCGAAGGAGGCTGGACCCTAGCTATGAAGATTGACGGAAGCAAGGTATGGTTGTTATCATGTTGTTATGCTCATGATTTCAACTCACCAAATACATGAAATAATAACTATATCGCCAGGCAGAAAACTAATAACTGAGACAAATCCAAACAACTACAAACAGACACTCTCATTAATCTTTCCAACGCAGTCTTATCCGATGCTGGACTGTCTTTACTTCCCAGAGGGCAGAGGTCTTATATCATAATCAGGGTGCTGTGGAAAATGCAGCCGGGAAATCAGCGAGTGGGCAATGCAATAATCGTTTTCAAGGTTTCAACGTGTATAGAATAGTGTATGGGACCTAAATTGCGTTTCCGGACAGGTTTCATGCTGGTGAGCTTTTATTGTGCGTATATCGAATTGGTATTATCGTATTGGTATTGCGTATTATCGAATCGAATATCGAATTAGAGATAGCAAAAAATTGTGACCCGTATTTTTTATGAAGATTGATCTTAATAAGAAAACGTGCATCTTCAAAATAGCCCTATCTTCAGAACTTTGTGCTCCCCTCCCTCTCCTACGAAACTTTTGAAAGAATGAGAATTACACTGATATCACTTTATAAAGCTTTACTTCATGAATAACACCAAGAAAAAACAGAACTTTTGGCACCGTACTTTTTTAGTCAACGCAAAGAACAGTCAAATGTGTAGTTCAGAAAAGCACAACTGGCCACAAAGAATTTTTTTAACAATTTTGTCTGTCTAAATCAATCATTTTTCAAACCCTTGGGCTAAAGTTATCAATGGTTGTATCAATAAACCCTTGCTGTACCTTATCCCACCAACAGAAAATCCTCAATTGCATACAGTTTGTGGACATGCTTTATTTATCAATTCATTACAGGATATTTTTGTGAAGATGAAATATGAAAACTTTTCCTTTTACGCACAAGAGTGTATGCACACAGTATTATGAAAAATTTTATTGGCCTTGAAGCTACGGTTCGCAAATAAAACAATTTCTAAAGCGGGTTACTTTTTTCGGCACACCCTGTACAATCAGAAACCACTTCAAATGACCCAAGATCGAGTTTCTACCTTTTTGTTGTTACAACTAATTTGTCTCTAAGTGATTGACATCGACAATTATGACCAAATATTGTTGACATATCTACAGTATGACCATGACATGACTACAGAATTTTTAATTTAGACACCCCAATGATGTTTGATGGACCATTGTTCTAAACTCTAAAAAACTGTTCTCTTTACATTTCACATTTTTCATGACAATAACGAAATCCGGTTGAATCAAGTTTAATAGAGAATTGCTCGAATATACTTCTTTCAGTTATACACTTTTTTTTAATAAGCAACTTCACTTTCGTCCAGCCCTCAAAGTTGCTTAAAATTTTAGACATTTCAGCCCTCAAAGTTGCTTAAACGATGCTTAACATTTTTTGTACCTACTTACCACCCTGACTTCGCGGGTCAAAGTCGTCATCTGTTAGGCCTACAACATGAATTTTGGGAGACAGTAAGTGGAAAAACGTTAGCTAACGAACTTCAACATGCAAAACATAAGAACGGAGAACAATTTCCTAACGCAAGAAAGAAGATAAGCTTGGTTGTTTGACTTCTTAGTTGCTTACAGTAATTCAATTGAGCCCTCAAGTTGCTTAATGTTAAGGTCAGTTCAGCCCTAGTTGCTTATTGAGCCGTTGCTTATAAAAAAAAGTGTACTAATTTTTCAGAATACGTTCAAGGGGACTTCATCATACTGGGAAGACAACAACACATACAACGTCGAAAATGGTTTGAAATCATTAGAGAATGAAGAGGCGAAATTTCCCGCTTTCAGTTCGATTGCATTTACGTCAATTTGCCTTGGAATGAAAAGGAATGGTGTAAAGAAATGGGTCCACATTTCAAAGACTGAAGCATCTCTTTTGCAAGTATTCAAGGGAGCAACTTACCAGTCAACAAGTTTAGGAAGAGCCAAGTGGATGAGTCTTATTGATGGGTCCTCCCTGCAACCTTACTGCAATCGTGAAGGCTTCAATGTTAAGCCAAATAACAATAACAACCTAAACGTCAGAATAGGACTTTTGGGAAACCAAGAAAACGATTGCAATAGCCCAGATTCCTTCCTAGGATTCGGTGGCAGATACAGTAGTTTTTGCAGTGGAGCACTTAGTCCGATATCATGTGGAAACATTGCGACGTGTTCAACGAATGACAAATCTTTTGCAGCAATGGGTTTCTTACTTATAAAATAACGCCTAATGTTATGAACCTGCTATTAAAACATTCAATATATAATAGAACATTAGGAGACAAGACAGCCAAGGCAACTAACTAATTAACTAAGTAACTAACTAACTAACTAACTAACTAACCAACTAACTAAATAACTAACTAACTAACTAACTAACTAACTAACTAACTAACTAACTAACTAACTAACTAACTAACTACTGTAACTTACTAACCAACTAACTAACTATCTAACTAACTAACTAACTAACTAACTAACTAACTAACTAACTAACTAACTAACTAACTAGCTAACTAACTAGCTAACTAACTAACTAACTGACTGACTAACTGACTGACTAAGTAACTAACTAACTGACTGACTAACTAACTAACTAACTAACTAACTAAATAACTAACTAGCTAAATAAATAACTAACTAGCTAACTAACTAGCAAACAAACAAACTAACTAATTAACTAACTAACTAACTAACAAACTAATTGTCTAGTAGGAGGGTTTTCAAAACGGATTATGTGACTTATTAACCAATTTTACTAAGACCTACTCATTGACAGAAAGGGAAAAAAATGTAAGCAAAACTGCAAACAGATCGGGAAAATCTGTTCAAACTTTGTATTATTTGATCAACTGAAGATACCTCGATTGAAATATCTTTAAGCACCGGTTAATAGCCAAGTGACTGGAGCTTCTCTGCTTGTTGAGAGGTGAAGTGTGGGTTAAAGAAACACTCATATGGCAAGCGGCCAGCAAGGACATTAAATGCAAGCAGCACAAAAAGCCAAAACAAGAAGCACGGCACACTTCGTTACCATGACTCAATTCAAGCAGAAAACGGAAGCCCAATGGAAATGTCGATCAACCGTAATGTAGCTATAGCTTAGTAATGGGAACTATCGAAATGGTCACGTACCACAGCATAAGTACAACTGTGACTCTTTCTACATTGCTCTTTGTTGGGCTAATGCAGCTATTAACCCAAGCAACTCCACGATCACCAAACCAAGAAAATTTTGATGCCAAAACACTGCCTAATTAATTCCTTGTCTATTTTATCACTCAAATTTCTGGAGGCATGATCATGATTATTACTGACAAATTTTTCTTATTTGGATATCTCACAAAGTACAATATCTACAAGACAAAGAATATTAATCTTTGCTACTTAATGGTGCCAATTTTGAACAAGTTCATTTCTGTTAGGGTTGACTATTGTATGCCCTCTACAACTTCCTTTTTGAGTGCCCAGTGACATAAAACGCATGCCATTTTGCAGTAGGGCTAGAGCAATATCTGTGTACCCGTGCCTCGGTACACACAAGACAATTGCTAAATAACAAAAGCAATGCATATTGGCAATACAACAGGTGGAGTTAACAGAAGAGCCGACGAAGAATTTACAAAAGCAATTATTTAAGTACTATTACCACTGACCAGAATTCAATCACTTCGTAAATCGTATTGCTTTATTTTAGTCTTATTTTTTGCATGTCTTATTTATACCTATGTTTCTCTTTTAATGCAATAATATTCATTGCACAGAACATGCTTTTTTCATTTTGGAAGAAGAATTCAGCTGAAGATTTTGACAGTACAATCCAAGGAACTTGAACCCAGCTAGTGTACTCTTAGGTGCCTATAATTGCCCCCCACGGCTAATTAATTTTTCGAAGAAATTCCAATCCCCCCTCTCTTATTAGGACCCCCCGCTTTTTAAGATTTGCATTGATATTGATATTTTTCGCTTAACTTACTTTGACGTTCTTGATGTGAAATTTCACTTGTATACTCTATTTGTTTGTTAGAATTATAGATTTTCTTAGCCTATAAGTACTATAGAGCCCCTCACACTACGCCCCAGGAGTTTCCTGACAAAATTTGTGAAACATAGTCCGACCTCCCCGTTTATTCCGAACCCACCTCTAATTAGATCCTTACTGCAGTCCCAACCCCCCGTCTATTCCTACCCCCCAGCAACTAGGCACCTAAGAGTATTACACAGTAACTGACAACATTCGACATACATCGATTCATACTGCTAACATTATGAAATTGAATTTAACGTGTTAATATCTTTGGCTTAGGTAGCTGAACAGGCCTATCCCTATCTTAAAGGTTCCTTTCTTGTTTAATTTTGTCGAACGAACTTCAGTAAGTCGTTTATAAATGTATACTGTTATGAAATAATGACATTATAAAAGAGAATCAAATTCTCAAACAATATATGCAAATTTTGATAATTGGTAAACACCTGGCACATAACATTTGGATAGCTACATATCTCGCTCGTAATACTACAGGGTGGCCGAAAAAAGGGACCCCCTTAGGTAAAAAATTTCCGATTAATTTTTCTCAAAGAGGAGTTTTATAAAATTTATACCAGGAAATATTCAACTCAAGTACGATATCGTGTAGAAATATTATGATGATAAGAGCTTTCATCTTGGCGCAATTAGACATTAAATTCCTGATGTCCAAAAACCAGCCGTTTACAATCAACCATTGCGTACTGCAGTCGTATGTGAAGGGGAATAATTGGATTGTAAAATTTGAAAGTCAATTTATTTAGAAATGTTAAGCCATTTAATCACGATATTTACAAGAAATATCTCTCTTGAGTTGAATATCATGTAGTGTTAATTTCATGAAATTCCAACTTAAGAATAAATTATTTACAATTTATTTAACTAGGGGGTTCCTTTTTTTGGGCCACCCTGTAGGTCCGCCTGTTACTTTCCCCAATATTACAATATGTCGACATTGCGCTCAGTCAGAACTAGCTGCCAACTGCTGATCGGCGAGGCGCTTTTTGGAACATATTCATTTAGACCAGGAGGAGAGAGGGGGAAGTGTCATCCGTCTTTGAAATTTGTCAAACTATGTTGGTTAATATAATTTGGGGTGGTGATTTCGAAAATGTATGTTAGATGCACGTTAAGGGGGGCATTTACACTCTATTCGGTGAAAAAACCTCGATTCCATGCTATTTCAGCTATTGTTAGAATATTGCAATTGCAACTGCCAAGTTGACACGAGGGCCCATGAGCGCTCTGGCAAATAGTTCCTAGGTAAGGACAACTAGTAGGGACATAGTTCCAGAAAGTTGGGCATGTTATGCTTCTGCAATGAGTTGTCAACTGCGCGCTCTCACCATCGCGAGCAGCTATCCTATAAGTTTTGAATTCTTGTTTACATTTCGACATAAGTTAGCAGTTATGATTTGTCGGAGTCTGATCTATCGTATCATACGTCGACATAAGTGTAACCTTGAGGTGATACGATGAAAACATCAAAAAATGCTATTTGATATTTACATAATACATGATGATATTGTCAAAATTTTCTAATCTTACCGAGGTAAGGTAGTCATTCTTCCTATCAGTTAATTTCGCTCTGAAAAGTCTTGAAAGTGTTGGGTAAAAAGGGCAGAAAACACTTAATAATGGATTTAATATTTTATTTAGGCCGCAAGGGACTCACAGTGGAAGGCATTCTTTTTATGTACACAGATCCTAAAACGCCTCAATAAAAAGATAAGCAGCTTTCGTTTACGAGCTACATTCCTTTTTTTATAGGAATACAGTCTATAAGAATATTCAGGCTCAAAATTGCCAACGAACAATGGAAATTAAAGAATAACAATGGAAAAGTTCAAGCCTTGGCAAAAATTAGGATATTCTTATAAAAAAAGGGTGTAATGCTAGTCTCTACTAGACCCCATCTTACCACGCTTCCAAACAGTTTACAAATCTCGCGAGACACGTAGCCAACACACGTTGCATCCCGTATGAAAACTGCGCTCTGATTTTTCTATTCTATTCTATTCTATTCTATGATTTATTTAATGTTAGTTTTGACAATAGTGATGTGACACTAATTTACACTAACATGAAGCAACTCCAGAGATTGCATTAGGTCATTATTTGTTGCAAAAGGAGCAAGCGCATTTGTTACTAAGAAACCACGTTTTTAGCAAGTTTTTAAACTGCCTTGGGTTTCGAGCTGATGTTATTTCATCCGGAAGGGCGTTCCAGATTTTTGGTCCTTGGAAACTTAGTGATTTGATTCCATAGCTTGTAGTCCTGACTTTCGGAATTTCAAGGATATTTCTTTTACGGAGGTTGTGATCTACTTGCTTTGGTGAAAAATAGCTTTTCATAAATGCTGGGTTAACATTGTTAAGAGTTTTGTAAACGTCATACGCTAGAAGTCTAATGGATTGGATATGGACAGTAGTTTCTCTTGATCTTGCAAGTAAAGTTTCGTACGAGGACGTGTAATCAGAGCACGCTAGTCGCAAAGCTCTTTCATTTATTTTTTCAAGCTTGTGTTGGCTACCCTTGCTACATAGCATCAAAATCAATGGACAATAATTGAAATGACAGAGGATAAATGAATTTTTTATGATCTTTCTTTCTTTTTCACCTATATATCTTGCTAATCGTTTGAGCGAGTTTAGCTGTTTTGCAGCTTTTTTTACATATTTTGTCAATGTGGGAATCAAACTTTAAGTTGTCATCCAATTCAACACCAAGAAGGGTAACCTGATTGTCTACTTTTATGTCTAGATTTGCGTCAATTTCAAAGCCATGTGTTTATCTTTATTTCCAATAGTTATTGCTTGAAACTTATAGGTGTTCGATATCCACGGCCCCGGCCCTTGGGGCCCTCATTTTGGAGCCCCCCGGGGCCCCCTATATTTTCAGTGATATTTCAGGTCAAGGTCTCCAAATGTCGTTAAAACAAAGAAAAGAAGACGTTTTTATGGTGAGACCGAGCAGAAAGGCAATTAAGTGCACTTTTTTATGCAAAAATGTTTATAAGAATCCTAAATCTAGCCACTCTTAAAGTTTAAGAAACTTACATTGATTAAGCAACCGGTGATAGTCAACGCGAGGCATTTTACTCTTTAAAAAGCGTACAAGTTTCCTGTTAAAGCAAATTGATTTCTTAGGGATTTCCAAGAAATCAATACAATTTGCATTAGGGTGTGTGTGATTGCAAAATCTGTTTCTTTATCGAGTTTTCAGACAAAACAACTCATTTCCAACATATTCTTGTGTTGCTCTTAAATCACCCCGTGTAACGTGTGTGCAGTACCGTGGGGGATGCGCAGTACCGTGGGGGATGTTCAGTACATGTGGGGAGGCATCCCTGAGTACCGTGGGGGATGTTCAGTACCGTGGGGAGGCATCCTGAGTACCGTGGGGCGACATCTTGAGTACCGTGGGGGATGTTCAGTACCGTGGGGGGATACCATGATTTCTGTGGGAGGCATCATGAGTACCGTGGGGATGTTCAGTACCGTGGGGAGGCATCTTGAGTACAGTGGGGGGATATCATGATGTCTGTGGGGAGGCATCCGTGAGTACCGTGGCGGATATTCAGTACCGTGGGGGATACCTTGAGTACCGTGGGGGATGTTCAGTACCGTGGGGAGGCATCTTGAGTACCGTGGAGGGATATCATGATGTCTGTGGGGAGGCATCATGAGTACCGTGGGGATGTTCAGTACCGTGGGGGGATATCATGAGTACAGTGGGGAGGCATCTCTGAGTACCGTGGGGTTGCTCAGTACCGTGGGGAGGCATCATGAGTACCGTGGGGATGTTCAGTACCGTGGGGAGGCATCTCTGAGTACCGTGGCGGATGTTCAGTACGGTGGGGTTGATCAACTGTAATCAATCTTCGAATCACTTTTTCCGTTGTTATTTTTACAACTTATCGTGCGGGATTAGTACATCGTTTCTTAGTCAACACAACGGAAAACCAGACTACTATGAATGTCAAGTTCACAATTGCGTGAGATAATCTGATGTATTTCACAACACAGGGAAGTTTTGTTCTGCAGTTGATATTTCTAAATTCTAGAACCTGTTTAGGACAACTGTTCCTTACAAAAGTGTGTTGTACTGACCAAATGAGAGAATGAATTAAGATCTCGATGGATGAGAGAATGAATTAAGATCTCGATGGATGAGCTGTACTAAAAATTTTTGCAGCATGCTCCTAGAAGGGCAGGCAGCCCGTGCTCAGCGTTTGATACCTTCTTGCAACATACGAAACAGGTCGATGTGGACGACGGACCAAATAAAAAGAATTGCTGACTTCCTACAAATTATTGTAACAATTTGACAAGAGTTTATGAAAGGGGCCACGTTTTCCTATACCCGCAACTCATTTTAAAATAGCTCGAATTATCTCACGCAAAGTACTCTTGTGAATTTGACAGTTATTTTGGACTGATTTTCCGTTCGATTCACTAAGAAATGACAAGCTTAACCCGCTATGTTTTTAATATACACGTATTTTTTTATAAGAAACTAAAAAATTGATCCAGTACTAAAAGTTTCTTAAAATTTTCAGATTTTGAGTACTGAAAGTTTCTTACGAGTTTCTTAAATATCCATATTTGGCAACATAGTTATTCTACTGTATCTTAATGATGTTCCAAACCCATTTATCGATCGTGTTTGCATGCATATGGGTTCCTTTTTGTCTTCTTGTCACAGAAATGCTTTATCGTAGAGAAAACACGGAAAATAAAGAAAATTTTCTCTGTTTGAGGTGAAAAGGTTCCTACGCTATAAAATTCCACTACTGGAGTTTCTTAACGCTTTGGCCATTCGAGAGTCTGGGTTTCTTATAAAGAGTTTCTTATAAAAAATACGTGTATCTTCCTTTATTTTTTCTATTATTATCCCAACGATTCTTGTGAACTTGACATTCATAGTAGTCTGGTTTTCCGTTGTGTTGACTAAGAAACGATGTACTAATCCCGCACGATAAGTTATAAAAATAACAACGGAAAAAGTGATTCGAAGATTGATTACAGTTGATCAACCCCACCGTACTGAACATCCGCCACGGTACTCAGAGATGCCTCCCACGGTACTGAACATCCCCACGGTACTCATGATGCCTCCCCACGGTACTGAGCAACCCCACGGTACTCAGAGATGCCTCCCCACTGTACTCATGATATCCCCCACGGTACTGAACATCCCCCACGGTACTCATGATGCCTCCCCACAGACATCATGATATCCCTCCACGGTACTCAAGATGCCTCCCCACGGTACTGAACATCCCCCACGGTACTCAAGGTATCCCCCCACGGTACTGAATATCCGCCACGGTACTCACGGATGCCTCCCCACAGACATCATGATATCCCCCCACTGTACTCAAGATGCCTCCCCACGGTACTGAACATCCCCACGGTACTCATGATGCCTCCCACAGAAATCATGGTATCCCCCACGGTACTGAACATCCCCACGGTACTCAAGATGTCGCCCCACGGTACTCAGGATGCCTCCCCACGGTACTGAACATCCCCACGGTACTCAGGGATGCCTCCCACATGTACTGAACATCCCCACGGTACTGCGCATCCCCACGGTACTGCACACACGTTACACGGGGTGTACATTATACTTCGGCTCGGCTCGGCTAATTAAAATCGTCTACGGCAAATCTTCAAAACGTCAAATGCAACTTATCGAAACGGCTGACCTCTTTAACATCTATTTCTCGACTCACTCTAAAAATCCTAAAAACAAACTCTTGTTGGCTATAGTTACCTATAGCAACAACTAAACAACAAGTAAACATAATTAAAGATAAACAATAAACAAAAGCAAGTATAGTTAGAAAAGTGTTAATGAATTCAAAGTACGCTCAGCTCATGTTTCATAACAAGTTTCTTAAAGTTTATGAGTGGCTACAATCATCGCCAGCAATATTGGGGGCACTACTGTATTTTATAAGTATGTTTTATAAGTATGTTCATTAGTATGTTACTCGCGTAAGGTTGTCAGATATTTTGGTGGGTTGTATGTTCTTGATGTCTTTTTCTACGTTGCCGATGTAAGATACCAGAAATGGAAATAAGTTCTTAGGTGGAGTCCAGTTGCTAGGCTTTTTGTATTTGTTGTTAGCTGTTTGTTGATGGTCATTGTGGATAGTGTTCTTATCAGTAATGTTGCCAATAGACCCAACGTACAAGACCCATCCACAGAAACAGTTTGTGACCTTCTCGACATCATACTTAAAAATAAAAATTTTGAGTTCGACAGTAAATTTTACTTACAGGAAAACGGTACCGCCATGGGCACTCGAATGGCACCGCCTTATGCCAATCTATTTATGGGGTGCTTTGAGAAGAGAGCCCTAAATGCTACCCCTTACAAGTCTCTTGTTTGGTGGCGGTACATAGACGAAATTTTTTTTGATTTGGACTCACGGGCAAGACAAACTCACAGATTTCATATACACCCTTAACAGCACACTTCCTAACATCAAATTCATGCAAGACATCTCCACACGTTCCACGCACTTTCTTGACGTCACTGTTAAACTTAACAGTGAAAAATCTCTCTCCACAGATGTATACATCAAAACAACAGACACTCATCAATCTCCCTTAGCTCATCATCACATCCCAAGCACACTAAATGCTCCATTCCATGTAGTCTTGCCCTCCGACTACGATGCATTTGCTCAGACGACAACAACACATTTAAGAAACGCACAGACGAAATACTTAAGTGCCTTACACGGAGGGGCTACAAACGCAGACATACTAAGAACGAAATACGGAAAGCTTCTAGCGTTACCCGACAAGACAGTCTTAAGACGAATCCTAAAAGACATAACGGCAGGACTCCTTTTGTGGCAACCTACAACCCTAGTGTTCCACAATTGAAGTATATCATTACAGATAACTTTAACATTCTACAGAACTCACAGGACTGCAAAGAAGCTTGCACACAGCCACCGGTACTCAGTTAAAGACGCCCTAAAAACATAAGGGACTACCTGGTTAGTGCGAAAATCAAAACCGACACTACCAGTGGTTTCCGGGGAATCTACAAATGCTCCTCCCGACGCGACTGCAACACTTGCAAGCACATACAGAACAGGGCAAATACTGTCACATTTACTAACTCTGACAAGACTTTTAACATGACGCAAAAACTCGACTGCAACTCCACAAACGTTATCTACCTCCAACAGTACCACAAATTTATACAGGGCAATAAGACAGACTGCCAGTACGTTGGGCAAACAGGTAGACGACTACATGACGGACTTAACGAATACAGACATGACATAATACATAAAAGACATGACAAATCGGGGGTTGTAGAACACTTCTGCAAGCCTGGTCATTCCTTACAAGACTTACAAATACTGCCACTGCTCAAGATACGAGACAAAGGCGAGCCAAAAAACACTTTTTCATAGGCTTAGCCAACACACTCTTATCTAACGGCATTAGGACTACAGATCGCTAATCCCACACTACCTCGTTTATTCTAACCACATATTCGCTCTTTCTTCCAGCTACCATCTTTTAATTACAAATCTTATCCTGCTACTCCTTTAAGTTTTTGCGTATTATTATAAGCGGCCTATTCTCATATTCTTTGGTCTACAACTATCTCTCTCCTCTTGCATCGCTGTTGATCCATACCACACGTACATTTTCATCAATAATTTTTAACCTCGCTTGCACGTCAACCAATCATAATAAACCAAACTAATTCAAAATCTGTATATATTCGATTGATTTGTAATATCGGTTAGATTTTATTCTTATTAGCCCTGAAGAAGTCCTGCATGGCAGGACGAAATATTGGCAAACAAGATTGATCTTGTTGTTGTTTTTTTCGGTGCCGTTTCGCCTTGTTCCTTTTACTATATAAGTGGAACAATAATAGCTTTCTTTTCAAAATAGGGCTGTGACAAGGACGGTGATGAGTCAGACTTAACGAGTATCGCAGAGACAGTATAAACAAAAGACAAGTTGAATCTGGTGCTGTAGATGATTTTATAATCAAATACATTACCATTACTGATCTAAAGACATAACCTATCCAGAAACTTCACGCCGAACGGGAGAGGGACATTGATGGAGGAGCCAAAGAATAATATTCCATTGGTTTTGCCATAGCAAAAACTCTTGCACACTATCTAAGACTGTATGAATCCGGTCCTTACGGCAGAGTCCCGAAAAGTGTCCAAGGTTTCTCCAGAAAAGACCCCAAGCTGGAAGCTACACCCTCTTCCAACAATGTAAAATAAGCGTGTCTTGGGTGCAGCATAAGTAAGATGTTCTTTTGTTTAACTCAACCTGCCTTCGGTATGGCCAGTAACAGTGTGACCGGAATTTTTTCCTGACTTTGCTGGACGGTTGCCCGCTCTCGCTCTTCATGAACTCTTGATCCTATTCAGCACGGGGGTCCGGACAGGTGCACATTCTTAGAGCCTCCCTTGCTTATACAATACTGGTAAACGTTATATGAATAGGATCGAAACTTACACAATAGAAACCAGCAGCTTTGCTCATCTACTTGACAAAAATAATAATTATCAATTGACTGGTGACTTTAAAGAGCGCCGTAAACACGATTCCCGTCCTACTTTGGGATCAAACCAGCTTTTGCTACAATAGAAGCTTCCGCAAAAGATGGCAGCTGTTCTGTCCTTTGTTTTTATTAAAGATTTTCGGGGAATAATTTCCTTTGTTACGTTGCAGCTGAGCATAAGGACTCCGTATCTAAGGAAATTATTCCCAGAGTTCCATTCGGAAATCTTTAATAAAAACAAAGGGCACGGCCGCCATCATTAGCGGAAGGCTCTATTTGCTCCATGTTATTCTGAATAGCCATTTAGAAAAATTTGATACTAGAATTGGATTACAACCTATGCCACCGAATTGACTGGTGCCTCAACGCCTTAACCAATCCCCCTGGCATTAACCCTAATCCTACCGGGCCTTTTTTGATCTAACACACCCGGGGGGGGGGGTGATAAATTGCTGTCCAGTAGAGCTAGAGCAACCAAACTTGGCACAGGCATTGGCCAATGTATTAGGAGTAATGTTGGTAAATTGGGATATGGAATGAATGACACGGTATGATATGAAATGATATGGAATGATGGAATGGAATGATGGAATGGAATGACATGGAATGAAGGAATAGGATGGAATAATGGAGAGGAATGACAAGGGATGATGGAATACTAGAATTACATGGAGTGATATGGAATGATGGAATGTCATGGAGTGATATGGAATGATATAGAATGATGGAATAACATGGAGTGGAACGACAGGGAATGACATGAAATGACACTGAATGACATTTAATAATACAGGGAATGGAATGATGCTATCATCAACAAAACATCATTTATATTTTCTCTAATAAAGAGAGCCTTTTAGAATTAATTGACTAACATACAGTCACTTTGTTGATGGGCTAAACGTCTTTTGATACGTAAAAGGAGAGACAACTCAAGACATGTTATGAAACAACTCAAGACAACGTTATGAAACAATTAGAAATATTGAGTCTTTGGAAAAACCTTTTTTAAGACAGCGTGCAGTTCCCGTTTACTTGCTGGTGCTAACCCTTGTAAGATGTGACATTCGTAGCTACCAACGAAATGGTATGTAGATAGCTTTTTGGCTGACCAGTCTCTTCTGGAACCCATTTTGCCGTGCTTCCTTTCATGATGCATCACAATTCGCAGCAATCATGAATCATCAGTCGCACGACACAATTAGACAATGACCCTGAATGGCTGCTATGGTGCTCCACCGTTTTGACTGACAAAAAGCTCCCTAGATGGCTTATGACTAAGATGGACTTCCAGGGTATTTTTTAAGGATTTCCCACTAGTGGGACAAAGAGCAAAAAAGGGCCCCAAGTTTTTTAGCATATGGTTGAAACAATAAGGTCAAAATTAAAAAGCGGCACACAGACTCAAGATAGCATTGCTAAGCAATATTTTACAATACAAATTGTGCAGCAAAATAATATCTGAAAATAACCAACTTTATCTTGACAAGTTGATAAATTGACAAGAACTGATCAGAACAATTTGAAAATGTGATTGGATATGACATTAAGGTAAGAGGACAGCACACGCCATTCCATTCGCCACTACCACCAGCTCTGTCAATTTTCTTGTTTTGAACTTGTATCTTAAAATAACTTTTCTGCCCCTGTGCTGCTTGTTTCGATTCCTCTCTTTTCTCATTTCGCTTTTCATTGCCAGATTTATATTGTCTCTTCATTGTGAAACTCCTCACAGATTTCGAGTCACAGAGACAAGAAACTTGAAGGAAAAAAGTTCCCGCGCAAAATAAAAATGGGAATATTACAATCCAACTCAATTTTCAAATTTTCAAAAGCACTCCATTGTTTGATATCGCTCCTCCGCAACACTTGTATCACCAATCACCAGGAACAAGTTATTTAACCGTTTATGTACATTGTGTTATTTAAGGTAAAAACATGAAAATAAAATTGATTAAACAAACCAAATTGAAAAAGGAAAGGAAAGAGGCCCACTTTTAATTAGGCCACTGGGACAAAAGCACTGATTTTCCCTTCACTGGTGGGACAAGGGAAAGGGCCCACTGGGGCAAATGTCCCACCAGTAAGTGCGTTAAAAAATACCCTGTGGGCTTCAAAATCAACCACAACGATCATAACCCAATCTTAGGTGAATTTTCTAAGAACCAAAAAGAGCATAAAGCCAAGGAGAACAGGGAAAGTTTGTGCGAAGATGTTTGTCATCATAGTTTATTACAGTTTGAATCGTCAGTGTCAACATTATTTTCAACAAAAATACATGGAACAAGATTACACTTCACTTTCAAAAAGTCGTTAAATCTGTCCATAATATCATGCAGACAAGATGGTAGACTATCATGCTTTATGATAAAAACATAATAAACTGGAAATGCAGATAATGAAATAGCTAAGCTTATACTAGATTCAACTGGTTTCTTAACAAAAGGAATGACAACAAGAAACAGTGCAACTACACTTGTGAAAACTGGATTTGCGATCCATACTTTAAATGGCCTAGGCAAGTCAGGTTTACGTATGCGCATGACAATTACACTAAATATTGCTAACCCATATTGCAGCCAAACAGCAAATGAGAAAAATGCAATTAAGCTTTGCATATCTATGCCTGGTATTACTAACCAAATTGCCGTTAAAATAAAGAAAGCTATTACGGCCGGTATAGGAGTGCGCCTGTTTTTATGTATGAAAGAAACAAAATAAGGAAGATGTCCTTCTCTAGCAGCAGATAGTAATACTCGTGATAAAACGAACAATGTTGCATTGACTGAGCCAAAACAGCAAAATGATACCGCAAATGGCATTATAAGTGCAACCTTTTTCCAAAAATATTTTCAACAAATGTCGTAGCCACCGTAGACGATTTGGCCATTTGGTCACGTGACAGAGCTGACATCAAAGCGAGGTTAATGAGAACATAACATACAATGACAAATGGTATTCCAGTTATGATGGCCAGCCATAGATTTTTCTCCACATTTTCGATTTCTTCGGTGACTGACGCAATTAGGCCCCATCCATCATACCCCATAGTCCATTGTAAAGTGCTATTCCAAAACTTCCAATGTCGAACTTACTTGTGCTGTTAAACATGTTGATGTAGTTGTCCGTGTGACCTATTGATACTTGCCATACACCAAGGACCACCAAGAAAACTACAGTTAGAGTCTGAATACCAGTGAACCACATTTGTAATTTACCAACAAAAGACGTACTAACGCAGTTGATAATTGTTGATATAAGCATCGCCACCAAAGCAATCGCCTTTGTTGACCAAATTCCAGTATTACTCGTTATGTTACAAAAAGGTTCGACCACATGCTCTCCAATGGCAAGGACTAATATAGCCATTACAAGCGGAATGACAAGAAGTATTTGAGTCCACATTGAGAAAAACCCAACGACTTTACCATATGCCTCTGAAATGTATATATACTCTCCACCAGCTTTGCCATACATGCAAGAAAGTTCACAAAAGCACAGAGCACCAAATAGACATGGTATTCCAGAAATAATCCAAACTATAATTGCCATTCCCATGTTGTTTGTTTCTTTTGCAACTAAACCAGGAGAAACGAAGATCCCAGAGCCAAATAGGATGCCGACGATGAAAACGAATGCATGCTTGAATCCAAGGCTTCGTTTTAATTCTTTTCCACTGTGGATGAAGCTCTTAATTTGTAGGCTGAATTCAATTGATGTTGTTGACTTCATTAACGGCGAAGATTCGTTAAATGATGTCTTCCATTTTCTGACTGATACTTTATTCTCATCGATATTGAAGTCGTCTTTTTTACTCAACTCGTCCATCTTAACTGAAATTGTAGAATCAGTAATAACACAAATAACAGAATAAAGATGTATTTACCTATTTCAAGCCCAAACAAAACAGGGTCAAAAAATATCAGACCATGCAAGTTTGCACACCAAATGCTAGACTAAAAGGACTGTAGTATTAATGAAAGCTTGATATTTTACAACAGGTTTTTCTTCACCAGACAACGTACGTAATTGTTTCCTGTAATGCGGAATTAAAAAGCAATAAACGGTTCCTTGAGTGGAATTAATCTATTATCTTGATTTAAAGAGACATTTGTACTTGATCAAAATGTAATTTTGGGCATACAATTTGGTACATATGTTTCTGCAGGAAAAGGAAGGATGCTGACATCACTCTATAATGCTTTATTTCATCAATAGCGCTAGGAAGAAACAAAACTTTTTACGCAATACTTTTTAGCCAACACAAAGAACGGTCAAATCAGCACTTCAAAAAGCAAAACTCGGCAGAAGCAATGTTTTCAACAATTTTATCCAGCTAAATCTATCATTTTTCAAATTTTTGCCTCAACTGGTCAATTTTAGCAACATCTCTGCATCAAAATAATTTAGAATCGGTGATATTGAACGAGGGGCATTTAACTGTTAAAAAAAGCGTACAAGATTCCTGTTGCAATAAAAGGATTTCTAAGAAATTTCCATGAAATCAATAGAATTTATGGCATGGTGTGTGCGATTCCTATATAAGGAGTGCATTGTCCTTCGATGTATTCAAAATCCATTTCTTACTCGAATTCATATATAATGATGATTTACATCCTTTTTCATAAGAACAATTTTATGATGGAAGAACACGAGACTGGATTTTAAGAACACGAGACTGGATTTTGTCCAGATTTAAAAACAAAATAAGAACAAGCTGACGCTGGGCCTTTTCATAAGCCCTGATAAATATCAGCTAAATGTTAAAGTACGACAGTCAGACAACGTAAAAAGCAAGCAAGCAATGAAATGGACAAGCATGCTCCATTTTTACACAACCCTATTACCACTAAAGACATTCACTGACCCATAAGGAGGACCCAGGACCAGGACCAAGGACAAGGACCCATAAGGAGAACCCAGGGCCAGGACCCAGGACTAGGACCCAGGACCAGGACCCATAAGAAGGACCTATTGGAGTTTAAATTGTGCACGAGTTTCTTTACCCATTTTTCTTGTTGGATTTTGAAGGATCTGATCTAATACGCACGTGCTTGTAAATTGTTCTCGTGCATATATCCGACATTTAAATCAATACACGGAAGATTGTAATGTCCTAACAGTATTCTAAGTGGTCCTTTAAGATGCAAACATTAAAACAACCAATAAACGAGGAAGACAAGGAATGATGAAGAGAGCCAATCCGTCAAACTTTTCTTAATTTTTTCCATTAACAAAACATAACAGTAACATTGACATCACAAAATTAACATTAACAGCAGCATATGATGGATCCTAGTCCTGGGTCCTGGTCCTGGGTCCTGGTTCTGGGCCCTGGTCAAGGGTCCTGGTTCTGGGTCCTTCTTTTGGGTCCTGGGTCATCAAATTCCGGTATGCCCATGTTTTTGCTCTCCGTGTGACATGCGGTCAACACTCATCATTCCAGAGCCAGAATTTTGCAATCCGAACACTGAAGAAGCTCAAGTTTCACAAACAACACACAGATTTGATTTACAGTGATAATATTTGAGTACAAATTTCGTAAACTACATACACGTTTTTTTTGGCTATCTTTAAAACACGGAATACGGAATGACGGAATACGGAATGACGGAATGACGGAATACGGAATGACGGAATGCGGAATGACGGAATGACGGAACGACGGAATGACGGAATAAAATAAATTCATACAACATAAATTCAATTTCTGAAACTGTATTTATCCTATTGTTATTATTATTATTAGTTATTAACTTGTTGAATAAAACTAAGTTTACTCTATACCAACACCTATTATACATCCACCCTTCGAGGGGCATTTCACTTCTCCGAAAGGCGTAAGAGATTCCATTTGAAACAAAAGGATTTTTAATAGATTTCTTTGAAAACAATAAGATTTTCAGCAAAAGATGTACCGTGTACGAGATCCAAAGCAGTGAATTGCCCCTCGTAACGTTTTGGCTTTGAAACAGTGCATCTCCCTATGCTGCTCGATCCCTTCACATAATAATAATGTGAGTCCTTCTGTTTACATCTTTGCAGGGATATCTGATCTCTTAATTGGTAAAATTGCGTTCAGTAATTGTTATAGCTATAACCGCCCCAACTGAAATACAATCTGTTGATATTGCCCATTAAAGTAATTATGCAGATTCGAATGACTTTTGTTGATTTTTGTAGATTGAGTTTTCAAGAAATGAAACATACCTATCATTCTCTATTATCTCAAGTCTTATTGAAGTACACTGCAATGCATGGTATTAGTCTAATTGGCCTATTCATAACTTCTTTCTATATATTTTAAAAACTTTGGAAACCAAACAAAACAAGTGTCAGTTCATTTGCAGCATTCCTAGCTGGCTATTTATTTTATAGTGCCCCATGTTGGTACAAACGCGGTTTTATTCAACAAGTCAATAGATATTAATAATAATGGTAATAATAATAGGATAAATTCAGTTTCCGATATTGAATTCATGTTGTTCTATTTCAGTTTATTTCAAAATTCTAAATTTAAAATGAATATTTATACGAATTTATAATAATTAATAAGAAAAACTGCGCTATAAACAACGTGAAACAAAATCGACACGCAATAAAGTGAAAATTCTTCTTAATGGTTTTATTTTTTCGAGGGGCGATTCATTCCTTCAAAATCTCGTACACCCTTGCTGGAAAACCCTACTTTTTTCACGAAAATCCCTTAGAAATCCTATTGTTTTAGCTGAAATGTCGTCCATCTATTGGAAGTGTGAAACGCCCCTCTTATTTGTACATTCTTTTGCATTTTGGATGTCTTTTTATTCGTAACTCAAATAGTAACTTTTTTATTCCGTCATTCCGCATTCCGTCATTCCGTATTCCGTCATTCCGTATTCCGTCATTCCGTATTCCGTCATTCCGTATTCCGTCATTCCGTATTCCGTCATTCCGTCATTCCGTATTCCGTCATTCCGTCATTCCGTATTCCGTGTTTTAAAGATAGCCGTTTTTTATGTCCGGAGGACATATTAAGAGGGTGTCGTGGAACGCATGTACGCATAGAAAATAGATAGGCAGGCAAGCATATAGACGCTTTTTCGTGCCAAACCGCGTAACAAAAGATAAACCACAAATAACAGGAATTAAACTTTGAAATCGCCGTTAAGTGTTGTCGTTAGTGAGCATAATTAGCAAAATGCAATTGCTTGCCAAAAACATCAATTAGTATTAACTGTTATTGTAGCGCAATGGAATAATGCGCTTGTTTCTTGTGCTAAGGGTTGCCAGTTCGATCCAAGATGCAGGAAACTAAAAATTTGACACCAAGATTTTCTCGCAAAAAAGCCGGCTCAGTCGGTCTTCAAAAAAAAGTTTGACTACAATATTGCAAAATGTTGCTCAAATCTAGTTTGATTTTATTTTTTATTTTAAATATTTTCATACAATTTTTGATTGGGTTGTTATTCTCAGAGGTTTCTAGAAGTCCTATTACATGTAAGATATTTTCGTGTGAAAAGAAGAGGAGATTGTGGCGCAGTAGAAATTGTTGCCAAGTTAGACAGAAGAAATTTTTTCAAAACAGTTTGCGGCTTCAAAAATGATCTGAAAATAAATGGTTCAAAGTTGGCAATCAATTCTTCAAAGTGCTATTAATTATCGAATATAGTCATCTGCATAGTATGCGAATTGTTATGATAGCTTTTGGAGATTCTAGAATTAAATTCATCATTTGTAGCGAAGATTACAGGTTTCGGTGCACTGAAGGGAGTTATTTGTTACACAGTTTAACCTATGAGCTCAAATTTATTAGTACATATACGTTACTAGAGGTTTTCTATTTTCGATTCAAAGTTTTGGGATTCTTCCAGGAAATATTCATCTGATCACATTGTCAACAATCGCATCATCATCATAATGGATCATTATCATCATCACCATCATCATCACAATCACCAATCATTGTCAGAATGACTGGTACCCTTTAAAAAAACCTATTTTAGCTTTTTTCTTGATTTTTGATGCAATTCACATGCTTGCAATGATGTAGAAAGAAAGCTATCTCAACCAAAAATTTGACAAAATCTCAGCCCTAGTTGCCATTGGCCAGTTGCTTATTAAAAAAGTGTACCGCCAGACACATACACATGTAAATGATTGCCAAAAAGAGCTTACCCTGGAGTGACAGTAGACAGCTTGCTGTGTTTGATATCCCTCAATTCATCGATGCAAGAGGTATGTCTCACACTGATGTTCAACTATCGAAAGGGGTATCAGATTCGCTTCCTTCCTTTTATCGTTGCTCGATTAACGATTGGTTTGGGCTGAGAAAAGACAAAAGATTGCTCAGTCACGTGAGATTTCTGCTGAATAATTTTCGATGTCTTTCAGTTTTTCGGTTTCTTCTCCTTGTAAAAGTCGGGTATCGGTAGCGTTTTCTCCGTGAAAATTTGAGTCTTATAAGTACAAGTGTCCCTTACGACTTTACGAGAATTGTGCTTTTCCTAAAAAACGCACTTTCAGAGATGTAACGCCCAAGTTTAGCTAAGTAAACAATATCCCACGTAGTTGATATTTTATAAATAAAAGAATTTCTAGGCAGTCAATATATCAACCATGATTTGGTTTGCCCATTATACTTTGCAAGCAGGGTTCAGGGAATATTTCCTATACGGATACCTGTGACAATAGAATAAAATCCCTATGACAATTCTATTGTACCTGTCGGTACAGACAATGAGGGAAGCAAGGAACATGCAGTTTCTAGATTATCATTCCAGGTAACAACTGTTCACTATAGGGTATGACGAATTCACATGCAAAACAGAAAGAAACGGGAGAAACCGCATAAAGCTACAAATAAGCTTCAATTTAAATTATTAAGCTAGAGTACTAATAATCCCTTCAGATTATTATGTCAAACGTGCTAACGAAACGAATGGTGTCTTAGTTTTCTTCAAAACTCTTGCCTGTAGAAGCTTATAAAATCCCTTTTCCTTTGAAATCAGTTGTAAATATATCGGTCATACATAGAATGGCTTTCGTGTGATCGACGTCCACAGATTCCTCGATTTTACTCTCTTAGGCCGTTTTCAAGCGAAAAATTTCTTCCACGATACGGCCCGTCTACTTGATAAAACTTAACTATCTGGTACCCTTCTTTCAAAGTAGGATGACCGACACTAGAATCACTAGAAAAGCATTGTTGGCGTGGGTTCGAATCCTACTCCTATCAAATCGTTTTTTTCAAAAGCTCTTCAGAAAAAAAAAATGAAAAACATCGCTGCAAAAGCAGGTCGTTTTCCACTCAATGTCCAGGTAGAATGACCGAGCGGTCTAAGGTGCTGGTTTAAGACACCCGTCTCTTCTGTGGCATGGGTGCGAACACCACTCATATCAAATCGTTTTTTTAAAAGACCTCTTCAGGACAAAATGAAAACATTGCCCCAAATGCTGTTTGTTTATCACTCAATGATATAGGATAGCCGAGCGGTCTAAGGCAACAGTCACTTCGTTGACGTGGGTTCGAATCCCATTCCCATCATATCGTTATAAAAAGACCTCTTGAGGACAAAATGAAAACATTGCCGCAAATGCTGTTTGTTTATCACTCAATGATATAGGATGGCCGAGCGGTCTAAGGCAACAGTCACTTCGTTGGCGTGGGTTCAAATCCCAATCCCATCATATCGTTATAAAAAGACCTCTTCAGGATAAAATGAAAACATTGCCCCAAATACTGTTTGTTTATCGCTCAATGATATAGGATAGCAGAGCGGTCTAAGGCAACAGTTGCTTCGTTGGCGTCGGTTCGAATCCCATTCCCATCACATCGTTATAAAAAGACCTCTTCAGGACAAAATGAAAACATTGCCCTAAATGCTGTTTGTTTTCCACCCAATGATATAGGATAGCCGAGCGGTCTAAGGCAAAAGTTACTTCGTTGGCGTGGGTTCGAATCCCATTCCCATCATATCGTTATAAAAAGACCTCTTCAGGACAAAATGAAAACATTGCCCCAAATGCTGTTTGTTTATCACTCAATGATATAGGATAGCTGAGCGGTCTAAGGCAGCAGTCACTTCGTTGGCGTGGGTTCGAATCCAATTCCCATCATATCGTTATAAAAAGACCTCTTCAGGATAAAATGAAAGCATTGCCGCAAATACTGTTTGTTTTCCACCCAATGATATAGGATAGCCGAGCGGTCTAAGGCAGCAGTCACTTCGTTGGCGTGGGTTCGAATCCAATTCCCATCATATCGTTATAAAAAGACCTCTTCAGGACAAAATGAAAACATTGCCGCAAATGCTGTTTGTTTATCACTCAATGATATAGGATAGCCGAGCGGTCTAAGGCAACAGTCACTTCGTTGGCGTGGGTTCAAATCCCAATCCCATCATATCGTTATAAAAAGACCTCTTCAGGATAAAATGAAAACATTGCTGCAAATACTGTTTGTTTATCGCTCAATGATATAGGATAGCCGAGCGGTCTAAGGCAACAGTTGCTTCGTTGGCATCGGTTCGAATCCCATTCCCATCATATCGTTATAAAAAGACCTCTTCAGGACAAAATGAAAACATTGCCCCAAATGCTGTTTGTTTATCACTCAATGATATAGGATAGCCGAGCGGTCTAAGGCAACAGTAACTTCGTTGGCGTGGGTTCGAATCCAATTCCCATCATATCGTTATAAAAAGACCTCTTCAGGATGAAATGAAAGCATTGCCGCAAATACTGTTTGTTTTCCACCCAATGATATAGGATAGCCGAGCGGTCTAAGGCAACAGTTGCTTCGTTGGCATCGGTTCGAATCCCATTCCCATCATATCGTTATAAAAAGACCTCTTCAGGACAAAATGAAAACATTGCCCCAAATGCTGTTTGTTTATCACTCAATGATATTGGATAGCTGAGCGGTCTAAGGCAGCAGTCACTTCGGTGGCGTGGGTTCGAATCCCATTCCCATCATATCGTTTTAAAAAGATCTCTTCAGGATAAAATGAAAACATTGCCGCAAATACTGTTTGTTTTCCACTCAATGATATAGGATGGCCGAGCGGTCTAAGGCAACAGTCACTTCGTTGGCGTGGGTTCAAATCCCAATCCCATCATATCGTTATAAAAAGACCTCTTCAGGATAAAATGAAAACATTGCTGCAAATACTGTTTGTTTATCGCTCAATGATATAGGATAGCCGAGCGGTCTAAGGCAACAGTTGCTTCGTTGGCGTCGGTTCGAATCCCATTCCCATCATATCGTTATAAAAAGACCTCTTCAGGACAAAATGAAAACATTGCCCCAAATGCTGTTTGTTTATCAATCAATGATATTGGATAGCTGAGCGGTCTAAGGCAACAGTCACTTCGTTGGCGTGGGTTCGAATCCCATTCCCATCATATCGTTATAAAAAGACCTCTTCAGGACAAAATGAAAACATTGCCCTAAATGCTGTTTGTTTTCCACCCAATGATATAGGATAGCCGAGCGGTCTAAGGCAACAGTCACTTCGTTGGCGTGGGTTCGAATCCCATTCCCATCATATCGTTATAAAAAGACCTCTTCAGGACAAAATGAAAACATTGCCCTAAATGCTGTTTGTTTTCCACCCAATGATATAGGATAGCCGAGCGGTCTAAGGCAAAAGTTACTTCGTTGGCGTGGGTTCGAATCCCATTCCCATCATATCGTTATAAAAAGACCTCTTCAGGACAAAATGAAAACATTGCCCCACATGCTGTTTGTTCATCACTCAATGATATTGGATAGCCGAGCGGTCTAAGGCAGCAGTCACTTCGGTGGCGTGGTTTCGAATCCCATTCCCATCATATCGTTTTAAAAAGACCTCTTCAGGATAAAATGAAAACATTGCCGCAAATACTGTTTGTTTTCCACTCAATGATATAGGATGGCCGAGTGGTCTGTGGCGCTGGTTTAGGGCACCAGTCACTTCGGTGGCGTGAGTTAAAACATTACTGCAAATACTGTTTGTTTTCCACTTCATGTCCAGGTAGGATGGCCGAGCGGCCTAAAGCGCTGGTTTAAGGTACCAGTCACTTTTGCGACGGTGGTTCGAATCCCACTACTATCAAATCGTTTTTTCAAGACCTCTTCAGATCAAACGAAACACATTGCTCTAAAAGCGGATCGCCCTACACTAAGTGTCCATGTAGGATCGCCGCAGGTGTGAAACTAGAGGGTTTTGGTTGGGGGTGTAGTCATGACTGTCCTGCGAAATGGGGTTAATGCCCTGCCAAATTATTTTCGCAATACATTCAGGAAACCATCAGTTAATAAAGTTAAACAATTGCTACTAAGCTATGTCCACAACGAAAAAAATTTTGAAATAAGTTTTCAAATTAAGTTGAACGTCAAAATTGTTGGGTTCAATTTTAAATAGTCTTTTTATGGTATATGTAGATGCAGCTTTCCTGACTTTATTCGACCATTTGGTTACAATGTTTTTATAATGTCTATGATATCTTTGATATCATTTTCACATGCCAAAACTTTTAAGTTGTTTAAGCGTTCATTTTTCATTTTAGAACGGAGGCAACTTTTCACAAACTTTAGTTTACTAAAAGATCCGTTCATCTTTTCCCACAGATGCTGGAACAGTTAGGAGAAGGTGGTAAAACTTGCATACGGTTGGGAAGATTGTGGAATTCTCGTAGGCATATCTAGCAGCCTCTTGGATTGAGCTTGAGCTTGAAATATATCTGCTATCATGATAGCAAAGATCCCCAAAGATATCGAGCTGAGATATAAGAACTTCAGCTTCCACAATGCAACTCGGGGGAGACAATGCGCAAATACCACCAACTGTAGTTTGAATTGGTTTTCCGACTGGTGGTTGCATTGCAATCCTTTTGCAAGAGGCTTTTTTTCTAAAAGCAAACTTGTATGTCCTCTGAATACTGAGAACTTAGAAAATCCAACACCAAGCACATCTCTTTTCTATAAAAATCTCAAAAACTAAGAACGGTGTAGAGTCAGGATTGTCATCTTCTTTCTGCGAATGTGATCTAGCTCTGTGATGTGCTGGTATTGTGCAACAACATCGATGCTTTCATTTTTTGCAAATAATTTCATGGCATCAAGTTGAGCATTCATCGCAGAGTCGTCATTTCGTATTCCCTTTAAGGTCTGATCATCAATAGCATCAATGACGCTCAAAGCATCGATAATATGAATGATATAGCTAACAATGGCCAGGGAATTCAGCTGGACCATTACCTGGTCTTGGGATTAAAGGTACACAGGAGAAAAAGAATCAAACCTGCAACCTTTAAATATTCTCAAACCAGTTTTTTTGAAGAGCTTCTTTACTTCATTGCAAAATACGAGTTTACCATGAGAGATTTAGTGATAAAAATTATAAAATAAGAAATAAAAATGCCCTGCAAAACTTCAGAATTGCCCTGAAAAAAAAAGCTTTATCTGATTGGAAGGGGGGGGGGGTGTCACACCATCCCATACCCCCCTTAAGTTTCGCCCCTGCCGCCAAGCTTTCTAACGCGCTGGTTTAAGGCAGTAGTGACTTGGTGACATGCGTTTCCCAATCCTATCAACATTTTTACAGTCTTTTCAAATAAAGAAATGACAACACTGAACTGGTCACTTTTTACATGAAAACACGTTGTAAGGAATTGCCTTTAGTCATAAGTATATTACTGGTGATGTGGTGGTAGTTTTTGCGTATAATGTGGTAGATTTGTTCAGGGTATTTTTTAAGGATTTCCCACTAGTGGGACAAAGAGCAAAAAAGGGCCCCCAATTTTTTAGCATAGGGTTGATAGACAGGGTTTTTTCCGCAACAATCTAGCAAAGAGGGTAACCTAGGGTTTTTTAATTGAAATCTACTAAGAAATGGTCGGAGAACACGAATCCAAGATGGGCCCTCAAAAATTTTCGCCGGAAGTACCCTTAATTAACGCCTAATTATGCCTAATTAAGTCAATTAAAAAAGTCGCACTTTTTGAAATCTGATTACTGCAATATGTAGATCTTGAAATGCTGAGTAAAATTGTCTTTTACTGTATTTCAATACAATCCACCAGATTCGAGGAAAACTCGTTTGAAATAATGATGACGTCATCGTCCTAAGGCTCAGTATGGGTTTTTGTCAACTCGCGTAACTTCACAAATAGGGGTCGGATCGTCAAAAAACCGCTTACAATGCGATACGTGTATGTATGACAGCATAACAAGCATAATAAGCCCCATGGCAAGTTTGGAAAAACGAAGAAAGGGGGTTCACTGCATAAACAATAGGAATCTCATTATGAATACTGTATAACAAATTGAACCTCTAGCCATTTCCAGCAGGTTTAATATTAAATCTGCAAATCTCGAACATGAGTCGTCCTTCACAACGCCTTTTGGCTCATGGATGAGTGGGCATCATTTTGGTACCATTTTGACGTCAGTTGCCCCTATGACGTCATCGGCCCCCTTATGATGTCACAAACACACCCAATCATCATCATTCTGCTGTCTTAGCATACATCTATCGCATAATTAGCTGTTTTGTGACTTTTGCACCCCAACTCATGAAGTTATACAATCTGAAATATAGAATCCAGGTCTGTACTGATCATAATGGTGATGACGTCATCATAATTTCAAACGAGTTTTTCTCGAAATTGGTAGGTCGTATTGAAATACAGTCAAAGACAATTTTACTCAGAATTTCAAGGTCTACATATCACAGTAATCAGATTTGAAAAAGTGCGACTTTCTTGATTGACTTAATTAGGCCTAATTAGGCATTAATTAAGGCTACTTCCGGTGAAAATTTTGGAAGGCCCATCTTGGATTCGTGTTCTCCGACCGTTTTTTAGTAGATTTCATTGAAAAAACCCAAGGTTACCCTCTTTGCTAGATTGTTGCGGAAAAAACCCTGTCTATGAAACAATAGGGTAGAAATTTAAAAAACGGCACACAGATTCAAGATTGCATTGCTAAGCAATATTTTACAATTCAAATTGTGCAGCAAAATAATATCTGAAAATAACCAACTTTATCTTGACAAGTTGATAAAATGACAAGAACTGATCAGAAAAATTTGAAAATATGATTGGATATGGCATTAAGGTAAGAGGACAGCACATGCCATCCCATTCGCCACTACCACCAGCTCTGTTAATTTGCTTGTTTTGAACTTGTTTCTTGCGAAATAAACTTAAAATAGATTTATTCCCCTGTGCTGCTTGTTTCGATTCCTCTCTTTTCTCATTTCGCTTTTCATTGCCAGATTTATATTTTCTCTTCAGTTTGAAACTCCTCATAGATTTCGACTTACAGAGACAAGAAACTTGAAGGAAAAAAGTTCCCGCGCAAAGCAAAAATGGGAATACTACACGCTTTTTTTATAAAGAACCGCTTTATAAGGAACCTACATGTAGAGGGCCCGAAAGTTTAAAGAATTTATACTACTAAAGGCCGGTTCCATTCATTTGCAGTCGAAAATCACATAAATTGTACGTTTAGCATGTATCAAATGTTTCCCTGAGTAGTCTCGAGCTTTGCTCACATGCAAGTGTCTATTGTTAAGACCACTGTATGTGCATTTAAAATTAAGGAACTATTAAGGAATTTTTGGAACTACAATTGTCTCAAAAGAGGTCCAAAAATAAGGAACTTTAAGAACTAGGCCTTGAGGTAGGTTCCTTATAAATAAAAAGCGTGTACAATCCAACTCAGTTTTCAAATTTTCAAAAGCACTCAATTGTTTGATATCGCTCCTCCGCAACATATCACCAATCACCAGGAACAAGTTATTTAACCTTTGACGTTTGTCTTTGTGTTATTTAAGGTAAAAACATGAAAATAGAGTTGATTGTATAAACCAAATTGAAAAAGGAAAGGGCCCCACTTTAACTTAGGCCACTGGGGGAAAGGCACTGATTTGCCCTTCACTGGTGGGACAAGGAAAAGGGCCCACTGAAGGGCAAATGTCCCACCAGTAAGTACGTTAAAAAATACCCTGGATTTGTTGTTTCTTCCCGATCCCCGATCTATTTGTTTTTTGCTATAATTTCGTATTCACCATACTACACAAAAAATACCACCACATCAAGCAAGATAACCGACCATGTCATGCATAAATTGTCCACCACAGTAGTGCTTATCCACCATAGTACGCAACAATACCGCAACATCAAGCAGAATAACCCACCACTTCAAGCAAAATAACCACTGTAGTTGTGCTTATCCACCACAGTGCGCAAAAACACCACCACAGTACGCAAAATATACCACCACAGTGGTGCTTATCGATCACAGTAGTGCGTAGATATATATTTTCTAGCATGATCAATCACTGTGAGTTCCAATTACACTTTTAACAACATGCTTTTTCATTACTATCATTACTAGTTTTTGGACATATTTTCAAATAATTAATGGAAGGAAGAGCTATTTTTTAGCACAATTGATGTGAATGTGACGTACGTCCGGCATTTATTTCAATATAACCGTCAAATACAATGACGTCATTATAACGTCATCCAGCGTACACTTCTAGCAGCATGCTTTATCATTACTAGTGTTTAAAATATTTTCAAATAAAAAGGAAAGAAAAAGCTATTTTTAGTATACAGGACAATGACATATGTCAGTTATGTAGAGTAGTAGTTAAATGCGACATATGTCCGTCATTGGTTTCGATATGTTCGTTGAAAATAAAGAGGTCATTATAACCGCGATAAAAACGTCATACTAATTTGGTAACTCTACTTAGACTTATTAAACGAGTCCTTGTTATCGCTAACGGCTACCGAGTGTACTCAGAACCGCTCAAACAAGCAAACAGCTGTTTGGTAGTTGTTGTTGTTGCTGCTGTTTGTGAAGAGAGGGACTCCTGTAACAAGTCTAAACTCTACTTTCTTTTCCAATTTTGTTTAACATATTTCGCACTTTTGATAATAAGTTCTTAAATACAATAAGTACCTTAACTAAAGCAACAGCAATCTTGTAAAAGTAAATTTTCGAATTTCAATCCATACCTTCGTGGAGACACACTCATGGTCTTCTCTTATAATTTGTCGGTATCTGAGTTGTACAAGCAGGTGTTGCCATCAACTTGACTTTGCTTCTCAATGGTCTTGCCTACAACTTTATCGTTTGTGTTTCTCAGAAACGTAGTCACAGTTATCTGGAAACAAAACCTTTTTTTGCATAAGAGAATCGAGGAGAATATTCTGCAATAAAAAAACGAAAGCAGAAGGTTTCAGACCGCTAACCTTGTAATTGATAATCAGTGCCATGATAGATTCCCAATGACGAAGAAAAACACCATAGGGTCTAATAAGATGAGTTATTGTTCTACTACGGAGGCCTTCGGAAGTGTTTTAACACATCCGTTATTCTGTCAGCCCCTGTTAGTTCTTCTAAAGCAGAAGGCTAATGTGGATCAGTGAGTTAGAAGCGTAGCCCTAGTCGTGGGCCTAATAATCAATATTTGCTTCAAAATATTCGCTTGGGAAATGAAAACTAAACAATTACTATTAGAGCTACTTTCCAGTTTTTTTGTTTTTCCTCCCCATCCAAGTCCCTTGGGTATACGTTTTTTTGTCGATTTGAATTTTAATTTCAAGCACCATGCTTGTTTACATCTACCGAATGGTTGCTGGTCGTTTCGGCCAACAGTCAGTTCGGCCAACCTCCTTTTCGGCCAACAAAGACGTTTCGGCCAACATGTGTGATGATTCGGCCAATGTTCCCGAGACGATTCGGCCAACCCTTGGGGACCTTTCGGCCAACATAACTCAACACCTTCGCCGATGTTAATGGTTAATGGTTAATGAAATAATTATAAGACTGCTAAAGAAAACAAGTCGGGATAACGAAATAAATAAATCGTTATAACTAAATCGGGTTTCATCATAAGTTTTAGATCGGATTTTATCCGAATTAACCGAAACTCTTTATAGATGCAAACGAGATGCAAAGTAATAATTTCAATAAATGTATGTCAATAGTTTCTAGTAGAAACTTTCTACAAAACTTCAGAATTGAGAAAACAGTAACACTTTCGGTCATACTTAAATCTTTTTCGTCTGACACTCTTCAGAGTATAAACGTCAGAAACAGACCGAAACAAATCACAAAGGCTGAATGTGTACCCAGAGCAGGGGCGTCGCTAAGAATTTGTCTTGGAGGTGTAAATGCTTTGGTTCCCGAGTAGAATTTATTTTTTTAATCATACGACAATGCCACAGAATTTAAATTATCATAGCGTCATAATGCAACGAAAGAACAAGATCAATTTCGAGCAGACGTTGTTTATCAAAAATAACAACAAATGTTTTATACATTACCTCTTTGTTCTTTTAGCATAAAAATTAAGACGTCTTCTCTTTAACTGGACCCAGGCCCAGTGTTTGACCATCCCCATTGGAGGTGCCAATATAACTTGCAGGGTTATTATCGGTACAGCGGAGGGTGCCAATGCAATGTGGAGGGTTATCATCAGTACAGTGGAAGGTTATCATCAGTAACGTGGAGAGATATCATCATGACAGCGGAGGATGCGGAGTATCGTGGAGGGTTATCATCAGTATAGTGGAGGGTTATCATTTATAACGTGGAGGGATATCTTCAGTACAGCGGAGGGTGCCAATGCAACGTGGAGGGTTATCATCATGAAAGTGGAGGATGCGGAGTATCGTGGAGGGTTATCTTCAGTACAGTGGAGGGTTATCATTTGTGGCGTGGAGAGATATCATCATGAAAGTTGAGGATGCGGAGTATCGTGGAGGGTTGTCATCAGTATAGTGGAGGGTTATCATTTGTAACGTGGAGGGATATCATCAGTACAGAGGAGGGTGCCAATGCAACGTGGAGGGTTATCATCATGAAAGTGGAGGATGCGGAGTATCGTGGAGGGTTATCATCAGTAACGTGGTGCCAATATGAGGGTTATCATTTGTGGAGTGGAGGGAGGGTATCATCAGTACAGTGGAGGGTTGTCATCAGTAACGTGGAGGGTTATCATCATCAAAGTGGAGGATGCGGAGTATCGTGGACGGTTATCATCAGTAAAGTGGAGGGTTGCAACGAATACTGAAATGTTGCATGGAAATTGCGTGGACGTTAGAGAGGATATGGCCTATTCTAATATTCACAAAAACTCTGCTTGTACTGTATTCGAAGAAATTGTCGTAGTTGGACCACGATTTTTTTCTTTTTCGTCGTCAACCAGAGCGAGCAGTAAACAAACGACTGCTTCCCTTTGGCCATGTTTGCAAAAGATCCTTTGTAGATGACATCAGCATCCCAAACATCTCAGATGTTGTGATAGTATGGCAAACCGTACCAGCATGTTGGTCTATTTTCGGCCAACATGTTGGCCAACAATGTTGGCACGGTTTGCGGAGGCCTTAAGCTTTTCATACCTCTCACAATAAGATCCTTTCAGGACTTTGTCCCAACCGATTTAATCAACGCACAATTGCTTAAAAAAGGTCTTAAATTTATAGTGAAAACGCTAAGGCAACCTAGAGGGTCAATATTTTGGCAACGATTTAAAGAGGAACTCTTTATAAACAATCCGTACTGCCGAACGGCGAAAAATTGATCATCCAGAAGCGGAAAAATTTTACCGAGTTTTACCGAATTTACAAAATTTCCGAGCAGCAGTTAGCAAAGTCTATCATAGTGAATATTTTACATTTCTAGTGTATGTACAGTATTCTAATGAATAAATATGATTTATCACATCGACCATTTCTTCTAATACAGTACAAGCAGAGTTTTTGTGAATATTAGAATCGACCATGTCCTCTATATTGTCCTTATAATGCCCATGCAACATTTCAGAATTCGTCGCAACCCTCCACTATACTGATGATAACTATAGTTATCATGTATCAGTATACTTTCATGATGATATCCCTCCACGTTGCTGATGATGATGATGACCACTTTCATGATGATATCACTCCACGTTGCCGATGCTAACCTTCTACTGTACTGATGATAACCCTCCACGATACTCCGCATCCTCCACTTTCATGATGATATTCCACCACGTTGCTGATGATAACCCTCCACTGTACTAATGATAACCCTCCACATTGCATTGGCACCCTCCGGTGTACTGGTGATAACCCTCCACGTTGTCTTGGCACCCTCCGTCCGGTGTACTGATGATATCCCTCCACTTTGCATTGGCACCCTCCAATATACCGCACATCCTCCACGTTACTGCACATCACGTTGTACGGGGTGATTAATGTACTTTGCCAGTTTTGTCATTTAAAATTAGCACACGTAAAATGCTCTCAAGCGGTTGTTGATCGACAACATATCTGACGACACTGGAAAGTTGGTATTTTTTGCTTACGCCCGGAGTCGTGTCAGCCATTACAGAAAATGCCAAAGCGTAATAGACCATTTCAACTAAGAGCCTCGTTTTCAAAAAAATTGAAAATTAGGTTATAGAGAAATTTCGACTTCAGATTCGAATTCAGCACCTTCTTTTTGGCGTTGAGGTAAATTTTTACGCTTCTAGTCCTTACGATGTTGATTCTATAGCGATTAAAAGTTTGAAAATTTATAAGGGATTTGACCGTGTAAAATGATTGAGGGTGTAAAATTTCACCCCAGCAATTTTCACGGTCAAATCCTTTATAGAATTTCAAATTTTAACACCTATAAAATCAATATCTTAGAGACTTAAAGTGGTTATGACGCCAAAATTTTTTTCTTGATTATGGTCAATTTGAGTATGCTGATAACGAAAATCGAAACCAAAAATCTCAAAATCCTTAGTTCATTAGTAATCGGGGTTTCAAACTCGAATTTCCTCCAAAAAGTGTCCCAGCGGCCTGGGTCGAGTGACGTAAAGTGTTTGTGTCGACGAGGAAGTGCAAAGGCGAGCAATAAGAAATGGAATATATTTTGACAAGAAAATCGCACGAGAACAACAATTTATCACTTTTGGAACAAAATAAAAAGCAGATGACCAAGAAGAAAGCTTTAGGCTATTTTTGAGGCCTGTAGCGGCCATATGAAGCTGATATTTTCGTAAACTTTGATGAAGAAGCTGACAGTGCAGTGAATCCAGGATGAAACGGTAGTGGAGTAGGCTGAAGTCAACTTATTTATTATTCGACCCAGAATATGGAAGTATTCATTTTCTGGACAAACCGCAAGTAAAATTATAGCTTTATTTAACATAAGAACTGGAAATCCTTTCTTCAAAAAAAATTATGTCTAAAATTAATCAAGCGTCCGTCGGTTCACATCTTGATCTCGCAAAAAACGAGCGGTCAATGAAAGGTACTCCAAATGTTATAAATAAAAACAAAATAGGTAACAAACCTAAATTGTAAGCAAGACATTGTGTAAAAAAATTTTTGCAATAATTTACTCTTAGAAAGCACCTTTATAGTTAAATTTTCACGTACAAGATCTTTTGTGGTGTCTTTCTTGGTGAAGATAGAGAAATTATATCTTCATTAAACGTTTATTAGGACTTTGAAGAGTTTTAGAGAAATACTATGTATTTATAAATATTTGGAAACAATATTGAAAATTATATCTTGATTTTATTTGGCATCCTTAGAGTTTCTTCGACTTCAGGCGAAGGGCTTTTTAGTTATTTATTGGTTTCTTATAAGAGGTTTCTTAGAAAAGAAAACGAAAAATTGAGTATTTTTCTTAGTAATAGAGAATGTTTTCATAATAATGAATTTAAGACTTTCGCGTGAAATGATGTCTGTTCTGCACTTTATAAGAGCAGCAGCGGAGAGGATATTCTGTTCTGCTTTATTTCCTTGAAATTCAGAACTTTTCTTCGATTGAATGTCAATGTAATTTGAGTATTGAACTCAAACAGTTCATGCAGATCAGAAAAACAATTGTAACATCAGAAAGAACAATGAAACCTCAGCGTGCTTTCATCACATTATGGCTTGGCACTTACCTTCGCTGAACTCGAGAGGAGTGTCGTTGGGAAAACGCTTCTCTCGCCGCACAGACAAAATAAAAAATAAGGAAAAATCTTTTTGGTATATTAAAACATTGTTACAGAGGTTGAAGTTAAAATTTTTTAACTTCTGCTCAGCTGACGGGCGTAAACAAGCCTTGGAATCTGGAACTTCTAAGGCTTCTCTGTTGATGCTGAGATCCGACACAAACACTTTACGTCACAGAGATCTGGGACGCAGCGGTCTGACCGCGTTTTTCTTGGGACACTTTTTATGCAGAGTGGGTGAAATAAAACCCACATTTTGTAATAAAATAATTTGCAAATCAAAAAACAAACTACACCATCGTTATCAGCGATGTTTGTTTCATAAAATAAGCCAATAAAAATTTTGGCGTCATAACCACTTTAAGACATACCATAAACGAGAAAAAATTGTCCTTTTTTCCCGCATTAATTCCTTTTTTGAATGGAAAGGCAACACGTTTTGGCAACATGGTACATTCTCTGATTGTCAGTCAAAACTGACCGTCTTTTTCCAGGATCATGTTCCGGCATTGATTCAGCTACGTTATTTATAACTGTTCTTTTTTGTTTCCTTATATCGTCAAGGCATTGTATGGCAATATCCTGTAACCTCTGACACTCTATTGCTACATTACCTGAGATTTCTTTAATAGAGACAAGAAATTGTTCAATATTTGGCACAAATTGTTCTTGTACAGATGCTATAACATCATAGCCTAATTTGCTGAAATTTTCTATGATATGTTTCAATTTTCCAGCACAGACAAGCCAGTTGTTATCATTGTCAATAGCGTGTTCTTCTTTTTCTAATGATGTTGTCGGCTCTTTGCTATCTGTTTTCGGAGCTGCTACTTCAAACTTGTTAGCATTTGTGTTCCTTCAACATTTTCTTCATTTTTATCACTATTCCTCCTTAAGTTGGTATAATGGTCAAAGTTTTTTTGAGACTGATTCTCAAAAAAACGTTGACCATTATACCATTTGACTGTGCAAAACCACTTGACTTGTTGAAAACGTCAACCAATATTTGCTTCATTTAACTTGAAAAACTCTTTCGTTCTCAGATAGGTTGACACACTAATTCTGGCAACGTCAGGATTAGGCAATTGTATTCAATAAGGCTCTGCTTCAGCTGTTAAAGTTTGGTTTTTCGCTTTCAAACTAGAAAAGCTAAGTCTATAAAAAAATATGCAAGACAATCCTGATTTATTCTTTAATATTCATGATAACAGATTTAAATCCTAATACAAAAAAATCTATTGTTTCAATTTCATGTAGCTACGAAGTTATAAACAATATTTTCTTGAAAGAAGTGTGATCATTACCAGTTGAGTCAAACAACTAGCAATGTTTGAAGTTGGTTGAAAATTCTGTAACGCTTTATTTTTGCAGTCAGGTCTCCGTCGCTAATTGGTAACACTAATCCTTGCAGGATCAAGTTTATACAATTTATATAGTACCTATTCAACAAAGCTCTGATTCAGCTGCTAAAGGCTGCTTTTTCGCTTTCAAACGAGAAAAGTAAGTCGCTCAAAAAGTATGCAAGTTCATCTTGAGTTATTGGCTAAGATGATGATGACTGATTTATACCATGATATCAAAAATCATATTGCTTCAATTTCAAGTAGCTACAAATCAATAAAGATATTTTCTCGAAGGGAATGTGACCACTGTAACAGACTGACCTAAAGCACTTTATTTTTGCAGTCGGCTCTGTCAAATCAAATTAGATGAGATAAGAGAAAGTTGCATATTTTGCAAAAGCCTAAATTTGCGAAGAGAAAGCCTCTGCATTGAAGACTGTATTGCAAATACAGAAAGGCCATGTCCAGAGTCTTGGTGATGGTGCGTTACCGAAATTTGTTGTCAAAGGATTCATAATGATGCCTTTTAATAAGATTTCAATTTTGTTTTCATTTCTTGTTGTATTGATGAGCAAAAATACAAAGCCAAAAAAAAAAGAGTTTACAGGAATGGCGTCAGGCCTTCCCCTAAAAGAGTGCTTGTTTCCTCGATTGGGCTTAACATGTGCATCTAAAAAGACTTCGTTTTTTTTGAAAATATTCTTCTCTGTGTTGGACCAGATTTTGTTATCTTTCCGAAACTGTTGGTATTTATTTTCTTCGTTGCGATGCGATATACATATTTCAAATCTCACATGGATTTTCGGAGGGAGGACTAACAAAGCTTTTTATATTGAGATTTTTTAAAAGAGCGAGAGTCTTGTCCTTTTTCAAGCATATCAGTTGCATAGTCCCAAGTACAGTAAGCCTATTTAGAAATACAGAAAGTGTACAGTAACACCAGCAAGGGGGATGGCGTCTCGTCTTTGTTGACTTGAAACAGCTCTGCTAAAGCAGCTAGTGTTTTTTCATCAAGGAAGTGCGCAGATGATATTACTTTTATAATTAATTTCAGAAGCAAAAGGGGGAAAGGAAAGAATAAGAGTATAGGCTGAAGATCTATTTCTTGCGTCAACGGACAAGGAATAATGCCTGCCATCTCCTAAGAGTAGTGACCATGATCAAAAAATAAAACGTAAAGGGTAATCTAAATCAGCGCAACATCGATGAGAGAGGATTTGCTTTTAGTGTGGTCTGCATAATTTGATGAATGCACTGTTTGCACATCGCAAGACCGCATTCCTTGCGTGGCTTAGTTGGACGAATGCACTAAAGATTATATAATTATATTGTTTGGAGAACCGCTGGACATCATACCGATGCCTTGCTGACTTGGATATCATACTGAGTTGTCATGACAACAACTTGACATCATAGTGTTTTACTGTCGGCTATTGTTAAATACTGTCCATGCCCACCAGCGCGTTGGATTTTCGCTTCGCGGGTTTCTTACGACCTCTCCTTGCTGTTATTGTTCATGTACACAATTTTCAAAGAATACCTCAGATTAGGAGTATGAAAAATATTTTTAACAACAAACAGGAGGGAGTATTCTGCGGTGAAAAACATCACCTACCCTCTGCTTACATGTACACGAAATAGCTTGATTTTCCAACCCTAAAAAAATTTGAAAAGGAAGGGAGAATTTGGCCCTTCTAATCACTTTTCCTCTTAAATCCTGGTTAATGCTTATCTATATGAGGGTGGTTTCTCTATCCTGTGTAGTTTAAATTGGGGATGTGGGAGGTGAGGTACCCCTGCCACTGTGGCCGTCAGCCATTTCTGTTTGATATTTTTAGGGGAAGATAGAAAGGAAAATACTGGTAGGGTTTTTCGAGACTAGATATTAAGAATCCTACCCTGTTTCAACAATAAACACTGGCAAATTGCTAACACTTATCTGATTTATCTGCCTATGTGCAAACTTGGTAACGTGACGTTAGCTTGGATGCAGATCCACTTTTGTAACCGAAAAATTGCACTCAGGATTCGATCCCTTTGCCTTGTTTAATTTTTGAATGAGTTTAAAGGAGCTTTCTGAAAAGTAACGTCAGCATCAACACACACAATGGCGAAAACATTTAAGTTGCAGGTTTTGGTAGAGCACGATGATGGAGGCAAATTTCCTCATAGAACCTGACAAAGTCGGCATACTGGTCAAAGTTTGTCGAATATTTTGACAAGAAGCGGAGAAAATTTCCAGATTAGGTAAAGTGCCACTTAACTTCTTGAAAATCCTCAAGCAAAATTTGCTCGTTCATATGTTTTCAGATTTCAGAAACTCTCGTTCTCAGACTCGTCGACACACTAATCTTTGCAAGGTCAAGTTTAAAAGCAATTGTAGTACCTATTCAACAAAAATCTGCTTCAGCTGCTAGAGGCTAATTTTTCGCTTTCAAACGAGAAAAGCTCGCTCAAAAAGTATGCAAGATCATCTTGAGTTATTGGCTAAGATGATGATGACTGATTTATACCATGATATCAAAAATCATATTGCTTCAATTTCAAGTAGCTACAAATTAATAAAGATATTTTCTCGTAAGAAGTGTAATCATTACAAATTGAGTCAAACAAATAGCAATTTTTTAATTTGTTGAAAATTCTGTAGCAGGCTGACCTCAACCGCTTTATTTTTGCAGTCAGGTCTCCGTTAAGTCAAATTAGATAAAAGATATGCGATAATTATTAATTTTGACAAAGCCGAAATTCACGAAGAGAAAGCCTTCTACATTGCATTTTGCTTTCGAAACGAGGACTTAGCAGCAAAAACAGAGCTCGGTTACACTGATTGTAAAGGATCCCTGTCAGATTCGATTTTGCGAGACTTTGCGTGAATTCTAGCGCCGTAAAAGTGTTTCAAAGTCAACCAAATTCATACACATAGGCTTTTTCCTGATATTCATGCAAATAGATCATAAATCCTTGAAAATTCTATCATACAAATGGGGGGAGGGGTTCAAAGATTAAGCTAATCGTGTACATATAAAAACAGGTCAGGCGAAGATTTCCGCCGCTGAATACTCACTCTTGTTTGTTGTCAAAAATATTTTCCATAATCCTAATCTGAGGTATTCTTTGACAATTGCGTACATGAACAATAACAGCAAGAAGAGGTCGTAAGAAACCCGCGAAGCAATAAGCCAACGAGCTGGCGGGCATGGACAGTAATTAACAATAGCCGACAATACAACACTATGATGTCAAGTTGTTGTCATGACAGCTCTGCAAGTCAGCAAGGGAAGCATCAGTATGGTATGATGTCCAGCGCTTTTCCAAACAATATAATTTTATAATCTCCAGTGATTTGTCCAACTAAGCCGCGCTGGGAATTTATCCTTGCGATATGCAAACAAATTAAATAGACCACACTAAAGGCAAACCCTCTCTCATCGATGTTACGCTGATAACTTCTCTATGTTTTATTTTTTCGATCATGAACACTACTCTCAAGATATGGCAGGCATTATTCCTTGTCCAATGAGACAGAAATAGATCTTCCGCCTATACCCTCATTCTTTCCTTTCCCCCTTTTGCTTCTGAAATTAATTATTAAACTATATCATCTGCTCACTTTCTTGATGAAAAAACACTAACTGCTTTAGCAGAGCTGTTTCAAGTGGACAAAGACGAGACGCCATCCCCCTTGCTGGTGTTACTGTACACTTTCTGTATTTCTAAATAGGCTTACTGTACTTCGGATTATGCAACTGATATACTTGAAAATGGACAAGAATCAGATTTTTCTAATGGCCTCTCGCTCTTTTAAAAAATCTCAAAATAAAAAGCATCGTTAGTCCTCCCACCGAAAATCCCTGTGAGATTTGAAATATGTATATCGCAACGAAGAAAATAAATACCAACAGTTTCGGAAAGATAACAAAATCTGGTAGAAAGGTTGTCAGCCACTTTGCAGTAAATCATTATGGGACCTATTGGTAAGAAAATCCTAAATTGCCAGCCCATCAACCGGAATAAAGCATAATATATGACCCATGCGTAGAGAATTTCAGTTGAGAAAACCCACCCATACGGGCGGCACGTCCGGTATGTCTACATATTGAAGTACCCCCCGGGCTTTTGACACTTAAAAAATTTTAGAAGGAAGGGAGCACTTGGTTTTGCTAGTCACTCTTGTTCGTAATTCCTCGCTAAACTTAATCACAATCCATATGAGGATGGTTTTCGTATCAACGGACGTTTCTACAAGGGATGCAAAAGGTGAGGCATCCCAGCCACTGTGGCTGTAACAACTCAGCACTTTATGCTTGCAAATTCCTGATCGAACAGAAAAACAATTCCTATTAATCGGCAGTGCAGTTGTGGTAGAGGGAAGCTAGGGGGGCAACATTACTGAATAAAATATTATTGGTTTTGAATGAGCCTGAGACAGCGATATCTGTTTAGATATTTATAAATATAAATATTTAGTGAAAGCATGAAGGGCAAATACTGGTAGGGTTGTTTGGTTATAGAACTAAGGAATCCTACACCATTTCATCACAAAACACTGCCAAATTTGATGAAAATCCTATTTTTTAGCCAAAAGAAGTACGCACAGGCAGGATTCCATGCCTTGTCTAATATCTGCATGATTTTTAAAGGGGACGGTACCTGGGAGATTCTGGAAAGTAAAGTCAGGACACTTAAGGTCGCGAAAAATTCATTTGCAGGGAGTATTATGACAAGAAACGAAAAAAATTCCAGACTGTGCTAAAACCTACTGAATTTCTTGAAAATCCTCAACAAAATTTGCTCGTTCATTTATTTTCAAAAATTCCTTCGTTTTCAGAGAGTTTAACACCCTAATTTTGGCAAGGTCATGATTAAACAATTGTTGTACCTATATTCCATAAAGCTCTGCTTCAGCCGCTAAAGGTTGGTTTTTCGCTTTGAAAACGAGAAAGCAAGGTCGTTCAAAAAGTATGCAAGATCATCTTGAGTCATTGCTTAAGATGATGATGACAAATTTAAATCCTGATACACAAAAATCTATTGTTTCAATTTCATGTAGCTACAGTGTAATAAAAATATACTCTCTTCTAAGAAGTGTGGTCATTAAGAATTAAGTCAAGCAGCTATCACTTTTTGAAATTTGTTGAAAATTCTGTAACAGGCTGACCTCAAGCACTTTATTTTTCTGGTCAGATCTCCGTCAAATCAAATTAGTTAAGAAATGCGAAAATTATTGATGTCGAAAAAGCCTAAATTTGCGAAGAAAAGCATTTGCTTTGACGACTGTATTCCAAATACAGTAAGGGCATGTCCTGAGTACATGAGTCTTGTTGATGGTGTATTAACGATATTTTTTGTCAAAGTATTAGATAATTGTTCATAATAATGCATTTTTATTAATATTTCAATTTTATTTTCATTTCTTCTCGTATTGGTGGACGAAAATACACAGCTAAAAAGGAAATAGTTTGTTTAGCTCTATATCTTGAGCTTTGTAAAAGAGCCGGAGGCCATTACAAAAATTGAGTCTCCTGGCTTTTCCAGGTATATCAGTTGTTCGAGTTTAGTCCCAAATGCAGAAGGTCTATTTACAAATTACAGCAAGTACACAGTCAAAACTTCATCAAGGGAGTTGGTGTCTCACCTTTGTCGACTTGAAACAGCTCCGCTAAGGCAGTTAGTGAGCAGATGGTATTACTTTTATAATTAATTTCAGAAGCAAAAGGGGGAAAGGAAAGAATAAGAGTACAGGCGGAAGATCTATTTCTTGCGTCAACGGACAAGGAATAATGCCTGCCATCTCCTAAGAGTAGTGACCATGATCAAAAAATAAAACGTAAAGAGTAATCTAAATCAGCGCAACATCGATGAGAGAGGATTTGCTTTTAGTGTAGTCTGCATAATTTGATGAATGCACTGTTTGCACATCGCAAGACTGCATTCCTTGCGTGGACGAATGCACTAACGATTATATAATTATATTGTTTGGAGAACCGCTGGACATCATACCGATGCCTTGCTGACTTGGATATCATACTGAGCTGTCATGACAATAACTTGACATCATAGTATTGTATTGTCGGCTATTTTTAAATACTGTCCATGCCCACCAGATTTTCGCTTCGCGGGTTTCTTACGACCTCCCCTTGCTGTTATTGTTCATGTACACAATTTTCAAAGAATACCTCAGATTAGGATTATGAAAAATATTTTTAACAACAAACAGGAGGGAGTATTCTGCAGTGAAAAACATCACCTACCCTCTGCTTACATGTACACGAAATAGCTTGATTTTCCAACCCTAAAACAATTTGAAAAGGAAGGGAGAATTTGGTTTTACTAGTCACTCTTGTTCGTAATTGCTCGGTTAACTTACTCACAATCCATACGAGGATGGTTTTCCTATCCAGGGCCGTTTCTACAGTGTATGCAAAAGGTGTGGCATCCCAGCCACTGTGGCTGTCATAACGCATCCCTTTGCTTGCAAGTTCCTGATCGAACAGAAGCGCAATTCCTATTATTCGGCAATTCAGTTATGGCAGAGGGAAGCTAGGGGGGCAACATTACTGAATAAAAAATTATTGGTTTTGGATAAGTTTGAGACAGCGATTTCTGTTTGAAATATTTAGTGGAGGCAAGAAGGGCAAATACTGGCAGGATTTGTTAGTTATAGAAGAAAAGAATCCTATACCATTTCATCACAAACACTGGCAAATTGCTAACATTTATCTGTCGTCCCTGTAAGTTTGTGGGCATTATACAGTGATGTTAACTTTGATGAAAATTCTCATTTCCTGCCAAAAAATTACGAAAAGTAAAGTCAGGACACTTGGGGGCGCGAAAAATTCAATTGCAGGTTTTGGTAGACCACAAGAGGAGACAAATTGCCCCATAGAACCTGAAAAAGTCGGTATACTGGTCAAATTTCTTTGACAAGAGAGAAAGTACAGAATGAGAGTATTAGGCGAGATTTCCAGCTACTTCTGGTCTCATTGGACAAGGAATAATGTCTACCTAAGTGGCTTTATCTAAGGTGCAGTTATGACTGAATAGTGAAGTGATAAATCATAATTGTGCATCAATAAATTCAAATTTTGTGCAGTGATAATTTTCTAAGCGAACAATTTGAAAATTTCAATAACTTCATAAATTCTAATCATACGGTTATACTAGTTGGAAATATCAGAATTGCGATAAGCAGCGGAAACATTTTCGGGCATACTTAAAAGCTTTATTCGTCGGACACTCCTCAGAGTATGAAAGTCATAAGCAGACCAAATGAATGAACTAAGGTGGAATTTATACCCAGGTGCGGCTCGAAATGCACCAATCGGAATGAGAAGCTGATTTGTTATTATATTTCAAACACCAATCAGCTTGCCGAATACAGCGGGAGGATCAATAGAATTAATTGAAGAGTCCAAGCGAGAAACGAACTCATTCTATCTACACAGAATTGACCTTTTTGTTTTCATGTGGAGAGATTCCAAAACCCCTAAGTGAAACAAAGATCTTGCTTTGCCAATGATTGAAAATACAGCTGAACAAGAATAAGTCGCAATAATAACCCCTTTAGACCCCTTAAACGAACTCATCCGACAGTTGCAACGTTCTTTTTGCCAAAACATCTTCCTAAAGAACGTACATTTCCCTCACCAAAACTTTTCATTGATGTTTCTTAAACGTTAATGTTACTGTTTCCCAAAGGTATTTAATTTATGAAATTAAATCTACTCTTTTAATATTGCCAGCTTATAGCATTTTCTGGAATATCACGAGAAGAAACAATAGATTTGAAAAATACACATGAACTACAGGATATCTTTATTAGAGTTTCCAAATCCTTCGGCTTGCTCTCTGTCAGATCTTTCAGATAAAAACGGAAGAGGATACCAATGCTCTCCATGGCGAAAGAATTGAGTCTAAGAAGCAGTGAACTGTGCCTACTGTCAAGTATAATAAACAGATCAAAGAAAAAGGGCGTATCTTGCGTTTTCTGATTTGCAAAAGGGTGTGGCAGGAAACAAACATTTCTCAGTTCCAATATTCATGCATTGATAATAGTTACTCTACCATTTCCGACTAGTGATCATGACGGATGTACTGGAAATCATTAGTTAAAAATATTGTTTGGAAACCAATGCACGACGAATAGTTTAGTTTTCGAACCTTTACGATGGAAGCACGCACATACTTTGGTGGTGACCCTCGACTTTCACTCTTAACCATAATCCTAGCACTAACACATGAGAGGGTGGTGTTGCCTACCCTCTTGAGGTCTATTGTTCTTGGAAAATTAAGGAGGATCGAAAAGGGGCTTTTTGAACGATGTTGATTGGTGTGAGAATATATATGAGAATATCTTGTCCAGTAAGTGCGGTTGAGAAGTTAAAGGGGGAAAATCTTTACGGTACACCTGCCTTTTTATGGTTTGCATCTTCTTAATGATATCTCCAAACGGACATGGTGCCGTTTTACAATTCCATTTTTTCAGTGATTATATTTGGCAAGGGCAATCAGGGGCCATACAAACTCCAAAAAATTAAAGAAAAAGACAAATCAGGAATGGCAGAGCTAGGGTAACTTATCCAATTACGGTGCAGCAAGAGGGAGAGCTATGTGACACATATTTTGCTGTACAATCCATTTGGAAGCAAAACACGTGGAAAAGATAAGAGTTTGCGGAAGATTTATTTCATGGTGGGGACAAGACATTATCTTGCTTCTCTCGAGAGTAGTTCTAACGATCAAATGAAACGAAGATGAAGAGATGATCAACACAATTCGACGAGAGAGTGTTTGAAGGCCTTAAGAGAGGGTTGCTTGATTAAATATGAATGCACTGTTTTCATCCTCCATCCTCCTAAGGCTGATTAATTGGACGAATGGGATGGACATCATACATAAATTACATTGTTTGGAAAACCGCTAGATGCCATAAAGATGACGAATCCATAAGAAAACCACAGACCAACTCCAACAATTTAGAGCCATGAAGCACGGAAAAATGACGTGCAGTGGGAGCTGTATTATCTCTTCAGGCATTGGAAGGGGTGCTTCTGGCCCTTTGGTATTATCGGACTGCTATTTCGTGAAATCAATTAATTCCACAGAAGGGATGATACTGATCATGCCTTTGTTGGACGAGATGATTCGAAGGGGATTTATGTGGTGAACAAAGTAAGAAAATGGACACGGGAAACTGTAAGGTTAGCTACAATTGCCAAGACAGAGCATCAAGCAGCTTTTGAACATGGGTTGCATAATAGTTACACCTATGTCGCAGAAACATCATTGTCACATATTGTAGAATATTTAGTTCCTCGAAGCAAGTTTTTGCCTGCGTTTTTTGGAGACTATCAGTGTTACGATATTGCAATACTGTAGCTCTGTTTGTGTTCCCCCAACAATTAGGAGTAATTAAAAGATATCCAATGCATCATGGATAGAAAGAATATAGTTGGTAAATTCAAAAAATACTAAGAGTCTATATCCAGTTGCTACAACCCAACATTTCGTTTCCCTAAACAGTCGAAATCCTTTCATAATTTCATTATTATGACACCTTATTTCCAACTAATGAAGTTGGAGGAAGCTTATTTGCCTATGCACCATGCAAAGTACAATTATAGACAATAATGCAACAGGCCTCTACAGTACAGTTCAACATATAGTTGTGTTGCAAATGTTGTATAGTACAAATATGGTTTTATGAGTTTAATATGGCATCTGGTATACTGAAGCATGTATTGCAGTTATAGATCCAGACAAACAACAACTATGCATTGTTTTGCAATAAACTATATTATAGGTTTTAGGCTCTACGGCTTCGGCCACTATTCTGCGTGCGGCTCATGGCTTTCGCAATGCCTTTTCTACCGTTTGTGGCTTCAGAATAAGTTGCGTCTTGCGTGTTTTGGTGTGTATTGACATCAGTTTACTGAATTATGCATGCAGATGCGATTTTTAACCGAAAAAGGCTACAGTTTCATTCTTAATTCTCAATCGGAAATAGCTCTGTGCCGCTAGAAATCGAGGAAGGAGAAGTAACCAAGTGACCAAGCTTGGTAACTTTTGTTCTATTTTCTGCACAAACAGGTATAAGAATAGCTGAAGATCTCCTCATCAACTCAAGCGAATCTTCAGCTGCGGATGTGAGGAACTATCCGGAGCAGGTAGGTAAGCGATTTCCGATTTGATTATATTTGATACTAAGAAAAATATGAAGATCAAATAAAGATGCAGAAAAACTGTAGTTTACCTTTTTGATGCACGCTTTTCTCTATAATTAAAAAGCATAACAATTAAATGATTTTTTTAAATTCTCTTTCCAGTTATTCAAGATGAAGAATCCTCTTTTTCTGTTACACGTCGCTCTTTGTGCTGTTGCATTGACAGAAGCAGGTAATTTTTCTATTTATCACTGCATAGATCTCAAACCTTCGCTTGGTTTTCTGATTTTCGAACCTTTTCTTATTTCCGGCTATTTCGGCAAAGTTTTGTAAAAATCAGAAATCTAACTCAATGAGATTGCTATTACACCCTCACCCTATACGTTCTGTTATGAGGGTTTGACTACTAAAAAGAAGCCTTTTCCTAATTCATTTGCATGTTTATCACATTTTAATTTTCTCCACTTGAATAACTGAAAAACATAGAGGCATTGTGCAAAAATCAATTTCGGCTGTATTTTGAAATAGAAATCATCTACATCGAGATAAATCAACAACGCTAAGCAAATGGAACGGCATATCAGCTATTAGCATTTTGTTTAAATAACATGGTTGAGAAGATGTCATCAACACTTTAACTTCCTTTAGTTGCCAAAAAAATGTCGAATGTCCTTAGCTCTTTTTTTAGCAACTATGCTTTAATTCCCGCCAGATGACGGGTACCGTAACCAGCAATAACATTAATTTTTGGTCTTTTTTAACAACTAGCTACGCTATTCACTTCTACAAAACTACTAATAAAATATCATGTTCCTTCAAATTAATAGGAAATGCTAAATGTTTTAGAGGCAAGGCGTCCAAGGTGAAGTTTCTACAAAACTACCAATCAAATATCATGTTCTTTTGAAATTGATAAGAAATGCTTAATGTTTTAAAAGCAAGGCGTCCAAGGTGATATTTCAATTTTTAACAGCTAGCTACGTTCTTCCGTTCTACGTAACTACCAATGAAATATTATGTTCTTTCGAAACTGAAAAGAAATGCTAAATGTTTTAAAAGCAAGGCGTCTAAGATGACATTTCAATTTTCGACAACTAGCTACGTTCTTCCGTTCTACAAAACTACCAATCAAATATCATGTTCTTTTGAAATTGATAAGAAATGCTTAATGTTTTAAAAGCAAGGCGTCCAAAGGTGATATTTCAATTTTTAACAGCTAGCTACGTTCTTCCGTTCTACGAAACTACCAATGAAATATTATGTTCTTTCGAAACTGAAAAGAAATGCTAAATGTTTTAAAAGCAAGGCGTCTAAGATGACATTTCAGTTTTTAACAACTAGATACGTTCTTTCGTTCTACAAAACTACCAATCAAATATCATGTTCTTTCGAAATTGATAAGATATGCTAAATGTTTTAGAAGCAAGGGGTCCAAGGTGACATTTCAATATTTAACCACTAGCTACGTTCTGTCGTTCCACAAAACTACCACTCAAATATCATTTTCTTTCGAAACTGAAAAGAAATGCTAAATGTTTTAAAAGCAAGGCGTCCAAGGTGACATTTCAGTTTTTAACAACTAGCAACGTTCTTACGTTCTACAAAACTACCACTCAAATATCATGTTCTTTCGAAATTGATAAGAAATGCTAAATGTTTTAGAAGCCAGGGGTCCAAGGTGACATTTCAGTTTTTAACAACTAGCAACGTTCTTACGTTCTACAAAACTACCACTTAAATATCATGTTCTTTTGAAATTGATAAGAAATGCTAAATGTTTTAAAAGCAAGGCGTCCAAGATGACATTTCAATTTTCGACAACTAGCTACGTTCTTCCGTTCTACAAAACTACCACTCAAATATCATGTTCTTTCGAAACTGAAAAGAACTGCTTAATGTTTTAAAAGCAAGGCGTCCAAGATAACATTTCATTTTTCAACAACTAGCTACGTTCTGTCGTTCTACAAAACTACCACTCAAATATCATGTTCTTTTGAAATTGATAAGAAATGCTAAATGTTTTAGAAGCAAGGGGTCCAAGGTGACATTTCAGTTTTTAACAACTAGCAACGTTCTTACGTTCTACAAAACTACCACTCAAATATCATGTTCTTTTGAAATTGATAAGAAATGCTAAATGTTTTAGAAGCAAGGGGTCCAAGGTGACATTTCAGTTTTTAACAACTAGCAACGTTCTTCCGTTCTACAAAACTACCAATGAAATATCATGTTCTGTTGAAATTGATAAGAAATGCTAAATGTTTTAATAGCAAGGCGTCCAAGATGAAATTTCAATTTTTAACAACTAGCTACGTTCTGTCGTTCTACAAAACTACCAATGAAATATCATGTTCTTTTGAAATTGATAAGAAATGCTAAATGTTTTAATAGCAAGGCGTCCAAGATGACATTTCAGTTTTTAACAACTAGCTACGTTCTGTCGTTCTACAAAACTACCAATGAAATATCATGTTCTTTTGAAATTGATAAGAAATGCTAAATGTTTTAGAAGCAAGGCGTCCAAGATGACATTTAAATTTTTAACGACTAGCTTCGTTCTTTAGTTCTACAAAAGTACCAATCAAATATCATGTTCTGTTGAAATTGATAAGAAATGCTAAATGTTTTAATAGCAAGGCGTCCAAGATGACATTTCAATTTTTAAGGACTAGCTTCGTTCTTTAGTTCTACAAAAGTACCAATCAAATATCATGTTCTGTTGAAATTGATAAGAAATGCTAAATGTTTTAATAGCAAGGCGTCCAAGATGACATTTCAATTTTTAACGACTAGCTTCGTTCTTTAGTTCTACAAAAGTACCAATCAAATATCATGTTCTGTTGAAATTGATAAGAAATGCTTAATGTTTTAGAAGCAAGGCGTCCAAGATGACATTTCAATTTTTAACGACTAGCTTCGTTCTTTAGTTCTACAAAAGTACCAATCAAATATCATGTTCTGTTGAAATTGATAAGAAATGCTTAATGTTTTAGAAGCAAGGCGTCCAAGATGACATTTCAATTTTTAACGACTAGCTTTGTTCTTTAGTTCTACAAAAGTACCACTCAAATATCATGTTCTTTCGAAACTGATAAGAAATGCTTAATGTTTTAGAAGCAAGGTGTCCAAGATGACGCTTCAATTATCAACAACTAGCTACGTTCTTCTGTCCTATAAAACTACCACTCAAATATCATGTTCTTTCGAAACTGATAAGAAATGCTAAATGTTTTAAAAGCAAGCCGTCTAAGATGACATTTCAATTTTTAACAACTAGCTACGTTCTTCAGTTCTGAGGGTCGTTTAGTGGGGTAACATACTCCCCTGTTCTCTTGAGAAAATCCAATTGTTCCCTGGAGTTTTATAGGATTATTTGTAAGACTGATGGTCAAGCAGGTCGAAAATAAGGATTAAACCTGATCCCTGTTTTCCGATCTTCCCTGGTTACCCTTTTTATTTTGATCATGTTCCCTTGTTCCCTGGATACAGTTCGCATGTTCCAATGTTCCCTAGAACCCATAAGCGACCCTCAGTTCTACAAAACTACCAATCAAATAACATGTTCTTTCGAAACTAATAAGAAATGCTGCATGTTTCACACGAGCAGGCAAGGTGTCCACGGTGACACAGGGCCTCCGACGAAGGGGGGGGGGGCCTTGGCCCCCCCACTTTTTTTGCAAAGTATGCCTTTATGAAATTTGTTTCGAACTGTTTTAATGCCTTAGACTAGTATCACAGAGTAAGGGAGAGGAGTGAAGGGGGGTAATGGCGTCACGGCCTCCCATAGGCCTCCCAAAAGTTAGATTTTGTTTTCAAGGGTATTTTCTTGATTCAGAGGGACCCCAGCAAACATTTTACAGAAAAGATGTACAGAAAGAAAGTACCTAAAAGAAAGTACCTAAAACTGAAGCCAGCCATATTTTCAAAAAACAAAAATGTTAAGTCCAGTTAAAAAGGCACATTTTGTTGTAGGGAAAAATGATGTTTCGGTAAATGTAAACACAATTCATTCAAATGCAGCGCTTGCTGTCATTTTCTGCTAATGGGTGGATATTCGGGGGCTGTATATCTATTAGTATGTCTATTTGTGGTGTTTTTTATCATAGCGCACAAGGAGAATTTTCAGCATCCAAACCCATTTTAAGGCCTCAAATATGAAAAAATCTCGTAAGCTTCCGGGGGCTCCGCCCCCTGGACCCCTCCCAGGGATCTGCCCTGGACCCGCTTGGGGGCTTACGGTGCCCCCAGACCCCCAGCTGTTTAGGGCAATGACCTTACGATCATTGCTTGACCTTACGGTCATTGCGTGCGACCCTACGTAATTGGTATTTTTTTATGAAAGTTTGCCCCCCACTTTTCAGATCTCCTTGGAGGCTTTGTGACATTTCAATTTTTAACAAGTATATTCTAGCCAGTCTTGGTCATCAGGCCTTCAAGATACAATGGAATGATTTGAAATATTCATTATACACGTATTTTTTTTATAAGAAACTAAAAAAATTGACCTATACTGGAAGTTTATTAAAATTTTCCAATTTTTAGTACTGAAAGTTTTTTAAGAGTTTCTTGAATATCCATATTGGCAACATTGTTATTATATCCCAATGATGTTCCAAACCCATTTATCGATCATATTTGAATGCCTATTGGTTTCTTGTTCATCAGTTGTCACTGATGTGCGTTATTGCAGAGGAAACACGAAAATTAAAACAACATTTTTCGATGTCTGAGGTGAAAAGTTTCTTACGCAAAAATTTCCAGTACTGGAGTTTCTTTAATTTTGGCCATTCGAGAGTCTGGGTTTCTTATAAAGGGTTTCTTATAAAAAAATCACGTGTAACTCTAATCTCAAATAGCTCACGCACATATTTTTGACATGCATGCGTTTTTCTGTCACCGATGGGGGGACGCCTAAGTTTCTGAAGAATTTGATAATGTATTTTTTCAAATGATGAGCAAGAATGGTATAACAGTGCTGACACTTTAACTCTTCTTTTTATTCCCTATAACAAAAGCTCCGGTGAATCCACCGTTGGACAATAAATATTCGACGCCAAGTTCTCAGACAGGTAATTTTCCCATTTATAAATAATAAAGTTATTCCTAAACTAAACTTATTTTCATTTTCCAGCTGCAATTGTAACAGTGGATTAGAGTAAAAGAATAGCGCTGAAGAGTAAATTATTATCATATTGCCTTTTAAAATTACACTTGCAATATCAGAAAAAAATCTTAAGAAAGACAGTCAACAAACATTATTAGTCATTGCCTTAATTTCTTAAATTCATTTTTTACCCAGTTGATCATGCCCTGTCATGTGTTGTGCTTTTTTAATTAAATACAAACATGATTCTGTGAAAATTTAAACAAAAACTCTAGCTTCTTTAGCATAAAAGCTTCAACTGCACCAATATTTTAATGGTTGATGTTTGGGAATAGAATATATCTTTACACTATAAAATTAGATATAGGCGATTTAAAATTTGAATTTTTTCAATTGTTGGTTCCTGATATGACTTGAAATTGAATCAATTCTTTTCTTGCAATTTTTAAACCTGATTTAAATATCTTTTTCCTATCAGTAAACTTGATTAAAAACAATCTTGTATGATTTAACATTTTCAGCAACAGGCCGTTGCTTGAGCTGTCCAGCAAGAGGGTGCGGAATTTAACCCGGGGGTACATAACTTGTGGTTGGATGAGGACCTGCCGCCCAGATATTTCAAACCCCTCCCCCACTAATAATGTAAGCTTATGCAAAAGCATACCCTAAATTCCGAGTAAAAATATGCGAAATATGAGAGTAGTGAGATTTCTAGGCCTTAATGTTGCTTTCAATCTTTCTACGAACATCTTCGACGCGATTTTCACACTTTTCTGACCGAAATAGAATTTAATTTTTAAGGTTTCCTCAATTTTCCATTCACTTTAATGGGGTTTTGGTTAAAATCATACCCATGTTTACAGAATTTAAGGGCAAAAAACCCACCCATATGGGCGGCACATACCCGTACCCAAATTATAACACAGAATAGGAAGAATTTCAACACAGAATAGGGATTCCTATTCCTTTAGCCCTTTAGATTCAATGATGTTAATTAATGTGGCCTGGGGGTGGCCTTGATGTTTCGAAAGACATATCTAAAGATTTTTCTACTTAAGCAACAAAAGGTAGAGCTCTGCAAGTAAACAGGTGCGTAAAAGAACAAGATTAAATAGCTAAAGGAACAGCGTAAGAAAACTTTCTTCATTCTATTTGACGTGAGAACAGCATCATTGTCTCAAGACGGGAAACTTAGTGTGTCACGGAAATGCGCAAGTATATTCTTTTAGTCATCAGAAATGAAATGCTGTTTCGCAGCTTTGACCAGTAAGCTGAACATGTGTAAAAAAGTTGTATGGACAGTTTCATTCCGCTAGTACGATGTCAAAAACTTTATAATCTTTTCGTTTTGCCAACTACTTGCGTGCACTATGGCATAAATTTGATGTTTTGCGGTAACGCAACATTTTCTTGATTTGCTGACTTCCAAGATTTTCCAAATACTGAGGTTTGGGGGTACTTCAGTATTTGTTGAGACTTATTATTCGTCAAACATTGCAAACACGTGTACATTTGATAAACGATATAGAAAGAAAGCTCAGGTCTTTATGCTACTGTCATTCTTCATCACAGAAACAAACACAGCACAATGAGAATAGAGCAATAAGAGTCGATGAACGCTAAGATAAAGTTACAACACAATCTTGATGATTGTAGTGGCGCGAAAGTCACACTACTTGTCTTGCTTGCTGAAAACACTCGAACCAAAAACAAAAATTTTCATAAAATTTGCGCCGGGCTATTATTCTTAAATTTCAACAACTTGCACCTTAATATTGATATGAAATATATTCTTATTAGAAAATCACAAGGCACAAGTAGGTTCATGTGTTATGTTCACAGCGTATTTTCATAGTTGAAGAATTAAGTCAAGTTAGTTTCAATTTTTGCATAAAATAAAAACCCACAGCCGCTATAATATCTTGGTACAATTTCGGGTATACGTTTTCAGAAATTGTGAATGAATAAGCGTAGACATTTCGTTTCCTAGGCAGCACATTCCAATCCTCAACTAAATCGGCCCCCCTTGTAGTAAGTCTAATGTTAATGTTAAGTTTAGCAATGTAGAGATAAAGTAACTTTATATTCTTCAGAAGATGCTGTAAAATTTTTTATAATTTCGTGAGATTTGCTTCGGAGTCGATTGTTACAATTTCAAAACAATTGTTTCGTATTTTCCATTATTAGAGGCAACAACACCTAACACCACGTACACGAGTACTTCTACTACTGTTACTACGGAAGCAACTACAACTACAGCGCCAGGTAATTCTATGCTTAAGTTCTAAAACGTATTCAATAAACGGATCTTACACTGAACTGTAACACCGGAAACTTCCATGTATTTACAACACTCCTTAGAACCATCGTTTGGAATACTAACTCGAGCACTAAGCTCCTTACGTTTCATCGTTAGAGCATTATTTATGAGAAGTGTAAAATTTTTGTTCTTAATTCCAGAGACTTTTCACTGCAACTAGATTCACTTTTTATGGAAAATAAACATGCATAGATAGCCCAAAAAAGGCTTTATTGATTAACGATACACTATTTACTTTTTTGCCTCCAAGGAAGATTAAATACAAAACCAATACAAAAACTAGAGATGGATCTCCACACTAAGGATTTCTTCATTTGATCTGAGAGAACATCAAATTCCAGCCATACTAAGGAAATCAATCAACAGGAAAGACGTGTAACAGAAGCAAAAGTCTGATTAAATTAGGAGATACAATTCTGCATATATACAAGTGCAAACGAGTCTAATGATTGTGTGCGTACTTAATTAGGTGCAAATTAGACCTTCTGTAGACACCCAGGGGGTGTGTACTTAATATATTTTTGGTACTGGGGACGTGCTGCCCAAAAGGGTGTCGTTTTTCATGACTTTGGTACAAGCACGGGTCTTCATATCTATAAACTTCGGTATAAACTTTATAAACAACTGTCTTATTTTCGTTTTTTTTTTCACTTTTCCTTGTGAAATCTCATTCGAATTGACATACTGTATTATTGCATAGCATAATTCAGTGTATATATTTTAGTGTACGTTAACAAGGTTGGATGTAAATTTTTGAAATTTTGGTAGAATTTTGGGTATATGTTTTCAGAAATTTAGTATTAATAAGGGCAGGCATTTTGCGTCTTAGGCGGCACACCCCTATCCACATCTAAGTCAACCCCCATACTAAGTCTAATCTTAAGTTTAGCAATGTAAAGATACAGTAACTTTACATTCTTCAGAAGATGATGTAAAATATTTTGTAATTTCGTGAGATTTGTGTCGCAGTGGATTGTTACTATTTCAAAACAATCTTTTCAATCTTTTCGTTTTCTCCATTACTAGAGACAACGACAACTACCACGAGTTCTTCTAGTACTATGGACACGGGTATTTCTACTACGGTTACTACGGAAGCAACTACAACTACAACGCCAGGTAATTCTATGGTTAAGTTCTAAATCGTATTCAATAAACGGATCTTGCACTGGACTGTAACAGCAGAAACTTCCATGTAACTATAAATTTAAGACACTCCTTAAAAAATCGTTTGGAACACTAACTTGAGCACTAAGCTACTTACGTTTCATCGTTAGAGCATTATTAATGACAACTGTAAAATTTTGATGTTCTTAATTCCAAAGACTTTTCACTGCAACTAGATGAACTTTTGATGGAAAATAAACATGCATAGATAGCCCAAAAAAGGCTTTATTGATTTACCATACTCTATTTGCATCCAAGGAAATTTAAATACAAAAACAATACAAAAACTAGAGATGTATCTCCACACTAAGGATTTCTTTATCTGATCTGAGGAAACATCAAATTCCAGCCATACTAAGGAAATCAATCGACAGGAGAGACGTGTAACAGAAGCAAAAGTCTGTTACTTTTGAGTAAGCCACGGACAGCACGAAGGAGACACGAGTCGAACAGAGAATAAAAATTGACTAATGATTAAATTAGGCATGATTAAATTACAATTCTGCATATATACAATAATAATATAATAATAATAATACGAATATTTTAACAGGATTAAAGCTTCAACAAAAAAATATCGCTGTTTTCAATGCCTGTCCTGCTTAAAAAGAAAAGAAAAGAAATATTAAAAACCTAATTTACAATTGTATAACTATGAATAAATATCACGATAAAAGTCCATAATGATTTTTAAAAAGCTTAATTTATTTTATTTTACAAGTGCAAACGAGTCTAATGATTGTGTGCGTACTTAATTTGGTGCAAATTAGACCTTCTGTAGACACCCAGGGGGTGTGTACTTAATATATTTTTGGTACTGGGGACGTGCTGCCCAAAAGGGTGTCTTTTTTCATGACTTTGGTACAAGCACGGGTCTTCATATCTATAAACTTCGGTAGAAACTTTATAAACAACTGTCTTATTTTCGTTTTTTTTCATTTTTCCCTGTGAAACCTCATTCGAATTGACATACTGTATTATTGCATAGCATAATTCAGTGTATATAGTTTAGTGTACGTTAACAAGGTTGGATGTAAATTTTTGAAATTTTGGTAGAATTTTGGGTATATGTTTTCAGAAATTTAGTATGAATAAGGGCAGGCATTTCGCGTCTTAGGCAGCACACCCCTATCCACATCTAAGTCAACCCCCCCATACTAAGTCTAATCTTAAGTTTACTCTTAGGTGCCCAATTGCCGTCCCCCCCCGCTAATTAATTTTTGAAAATTTTTCCAACCCCCCCCCGCTCTTATTAGGACCCCCCCGCTTATTAAATTTTTCAACTTCGCGTAAGTGACGCGTATTGAAAATTCATATCAGAGTATTCAAGATCACAAAATAAATAGATACCAGTCTTGCATAGACAAAATAAGATAAAATTGAGTCTGGGAAGGAGAACAACTTTGAAATAAATTCAACGAAAATCCAACCCCCCGCTAATTGGGACCCCCGGCAATTAATTTTCAACACAAAATCCAACCCCCCCCCCCATACTAAGTATAATCTTAAGTTTAGCAATGTAGCGATACAGTAACTGTACATTCTTCAGAAGATAATGTAAAATATTTTGTAATTTCGTGAGATTTGTGTCGGAGTGGATTGTTACTATTTCGAAACAATCTTTTCATCGACAGCTACCACGAGTACTTCTAGTACTACGGACACAAGTACTTCTACTACGGAAGCAACTACAACTACAACGCCAGGTAATTCTATGGTTAAGTTCTAAATCGTATTCAATAAACGGATCTTGCACTGCACTGTAACGCCGGAAACTTAAAGAATACTTTACACCAAATGACTCTTCAGTTACGACACTCCTTAGAACTATCGTTTGGAATACTAACTCGAGCACGAAGCTACTTACATTTCATCGTTAGAGCATTATTTATGAGAAGTGTAAAATTTTTGTTCTTAATTCCAGAGACTTATCACTGCAGAGACGCACAGGGGGTACTAAATATATGTTGGGTACTGGGGACGTGGCGCCCAAGAGGGTATCATTTTTCATGATTTTTGTATAAAAAAGTGTCTTAATTTTCTGAAATTTGATATAAATAATGGTATTGATTTCTCGAGAATCGGTATAAACTTTGCAAACAATGGTCTTATTTTCCTGATGAAACTTGATTTGAATTGACATATAATAGCATAATTTAATATATATATATAAAGAAGTGTACGTTTATAAGTTTGGATGTTAATTTTTGAGACTTTGTTATAATTTTGGATATAAATTTTCAGAAATTAGGTATGAATATGGGTAAGCATTTAGTGTCCTAGGCGGCACGTCCCTATCCACAACTACAGTGAGTCGATCCCCGGTACTAAGTCTAATGTTAGGTTAAGCAATGTAGAGATAAAGTAACTTTATATTCTTCAGAAGATGCTGTAAGATATTTTGTAATTTCGTGAGATTTGTTTCAGATTAGATTGTTACCATTTCAAAACAAAATTTTCCATTTTTTTCCGTTATTAGAAGCAACGACAGTTACTACTACGGACAGGAGTACAAAGGTAAATAGAACCCTTTACACTTTCTCTTCCTTTCTTCATTTTTGTAAATTTCTTAAGTGATAATCTCCTCATAAATTTGCACCTACTCTTAGTAGACAGGGAAATATCTGCAAAAAACCAAGAAATTGCCAAATCTCAATCTCTCTTCAGATTCTGACATTTCAAAAGTTGAAGGTCCATTTTCCAAGATGTGTCATCGTGAATTATTTTCAGATAGCACGTGAAAAATATAATAAAAAACACAGCATAAAAATGTTAACATAAAGGCCCATATTTCTCATCTCCTCATGTGTTGTTTTTTAATAGATTGTATATTCATTTTGTTAGCTCTAAGAAAGATCTTTCGTTGTATTAATATCAAGATCAATTTTTGCGACATCAGTGATTCTATAGTGAAGACGCCATCAACTTTGTAAACTACAGTTATATGTCGCTTTTTCACGCACTTCTGGTTTAAAACCTGTTTGTTGTCCCTTTTATGCTTAAGTCAACAAGAATGGTTTCATCTCAATTTTTGAATCAATTTATATAGATTTGTAAGCAGTTTAGTCATGCTGATGTCAGCAATTTGTCTGGTAACGTCATAAAACTCATAAAAAGAAGTATCTGTCGTGTTCACAAGTGTTTGAATCACCACGGGGAATGTATATACAGTGGTGGGTGTGCAGTACGGTGGAGGATATTCAGTACAGTGGAGAGATATCATCAGTACGGTGGAGGGATATCATCAGTACAGTGGAGGAGGTTCAGTACAGTGGAGGGATATCATCAGTTCGGTGGAGGATGTACAGTGGAGGGAAATCATCAGTACAGTGGAGGGATACCCTCAGTACAGTGTAGGGATACCATCAGTACAGTGGAGGGATACCATCAGTACAGTGGAGGGATACCATCAGTACAGAGGAGGGATACCATCATTACAGCGGAGGATGTTCAGTACGGTGGAGGGATATCATCAATTAAGTGGAAGATGTTCAGTAATGTGGAGGGATATCATCAGTACGGTGGGGGATATCATCAGTACAGTGTATAGGGATACCATCAGTACAATAGAGGATATTCAGTACAGTGCAGGGTGTTGTTCAGTACGGCGGAGAGATATCATCAGTACAGTGGAGGACTTTTTAAATTTCTGCACGAGTCCGAGTTTTCTACACTTGGTTATCAAAAGAAATTAAAATATATAGACCCATATTTGAACGTTTTAATCTTATAATCTTCATCAGCAAACTTCATCATCTTGGTTGTCACATTCATTCAGTGCTGTTGACAAAACTTTCTGTGTCAGATTTGTATCTCTCAATACGATCTATATCGAAGGGCCGGGGAAGGGCCAGTCACTCTTCAATATGGTGTATGTTGCTTTTAGACAAGCAAAAGTATTTCTAAGGGATTTGAATGAAAACATTAGGTTTTCCAGCCAGATTGAACGAGATTTTGATAAAGAACAAGTGAATTGCCCCTCTATCTATATGCAGTTTATCACTCATTTTATTATGAAAGGGCTGGTGTAATTCAGCTAGCTAAGAAATAAGCCAAAATTTTTAGCCTAGCACCACTTTCAACATAATATTTACATAAAATTCTCTGGTTGTCATGAAGAGTGTATCTCAATTACGGTTTCAACAGAAATGCGATTCGGTATTTTTACCTGTTTTGACTTTGGAGTTGTTAATTGTTTTCCTTCACGTTGGACTCATTTTTTATAAGCAACTGACTCTAAGAAACTTTATATGCATTTTCCTAAAAATCAAGAAACTCTTCTCTCGGGACTCTTCTGCATGGAATAAGAAGTGAAAAAGCTAAGACACTCTTTCCGTCTATAAATTCAGCCTGGAATTCAGCACTCAATTTTACTGATGTGGTTTGTGTAATATTTGTGTAAAAATAATTCCAAGAAACGATTACACTTGAAAAATGCTCATATTTTAACTGCTGAGAACATGATCCTGCACATTAAACAGCTTTGGAGAACGAGTTTCATGAAGAACGAACAACCTGTTGGCTCGGTTTCCCTTGGCCGCATACCGCACCACTACTGATATTTTTCTCATTTATATATTATTATCATTATTTTAAATATATAGAATATATATTCTTTATAAAGCTTTTTCATTTGTAGGTAACCACTACAGGGTCAACTTCTTCTGGCTGTCCGACCAAATTTCACTACGATGAGGTCTTGCGTAAGTCTCTTCTGTTTTACGAAGCACAAAGGTCTGGGCAACTGCCAGATTCAAATAGAATATCATGGAGAGGAAATTCCTCTCTTGGTGATCAAGGTCACAATGGTGAAGACCTTACAGGAGGATACCACGATGCTGGGGATTACGTTAAGTTTAATTTTCCGATGGCATCGTCTATGACCGTATTATCATGGGGTGCAATTCAGTTTGAAGATGCTTACAAAGCTGCTGGTCAATATTCATACATACGAGATGCAATAAAATGGGGAACAGACTACTTCATCAAATGTCACACAGCTCCAAATGAATTGTACGTTCAAGTGGGTAATGGTGACATTGATCATGCTTATCCAGGAAGACCAGAATCTATGAACGTGCAAAGACCAGCATATGCATTGAATCCAGATAAACCAGGTATGTTCTCTTGTTTCGTAGTATCTCTTTCCAGTTGTCTGTACTGATTATTTTTTGTGTACTGTATTCTTCATGTTCAGGATATTCCTTTCTGTCATCGTTATACCCTGATTTTCTTCTTCTGATAATTTTCTTATTCTATATATCACAAAAAATCTTCTTGCTTACTTTTTCATGTTCATGAAAAATTGTTGTCATTAAAGGGAAAAAATGTACCATACGTTCGGTAGAGCATAGTATTGAAGCAATGTTTAAACATTACTATAAGTAACATGACATATCGAGCACCAACTCGTTCTTCGAAAACGGTCGACTCGTCGTTGCTAATGTTATTTTTGACGGATAAGGGTGTCTCCTTGTGTAAGATATTTTACTTTGTTGAGAGCTGCTCCGGTGATATCTTAAGGATACCTATGTAAGACGTCATATCTGCTTCTTCAGAGCTGAAATCGCAAAAAATGGAACAAATTCTACGAAGACTGGGTGTTGTGATGTGAATAGAGGATTAAGTCCCTCCATTTTCTTTGATGCGATGAGTCATAAGGAAGCTGTTAGCATCTGTTGGTTTTTTTTTGCAAGTATATTGCATTAACGAGTAAAAGAAAACTTTCTTCTTTGATGGTATGAGTGAATTGCCAGATAACCATCGTTGGCTTATTGAAAGATATTTTGGAGATCAGCCAAAGAGAGAGACAAGGAAGGCGACCATTGTAAGACTCGGAAATAAGATACCCTTCTTCTATAGGGGATTCTTCTATAGTAAGGGTACCTAGTGTTGTTCCCGCCCAAGGGTATACTGTCTCGGACTCAAGTCTAGCCAAAGGTATATTTTTGCAATTTTAGTCTAGCCAAGGGCATCATATTATTTTGACTATGTTGGTTTAAGAAATGGTCATGCTTTCAGCTTGAGTCGCTGTTGAAAGTAACTTTATCCGACAGATTTTTAATAGCAAAAGAAACAAATCGACCTTTGAAATTTCCGACCAAACAAATGGCTTTGAAATGAATCTAGCTAGGAGTATCATTTTGTAGATTGTAGAATGTCAATCAAAGGGTGCAATACTCGAAAAAAGTTAGCCAAGAATCCCCCAGTGGCTTGCATCAAGTTTGCTTTGAAATGTCACACCGGAGGTTTTGAAAGAAAAACTACCTTTTTTGAAGTAAAAAAAGAATAGCTAAGTTGGTTGTGAGCACTAATTTAGCAAGATGGAGTAGCACTAAAGTTGACGGATCTGGTTGTTGTCATTTACTAATAAAGAGAATGCTTCGAAGCCATGGTTGTGAGGAATGCATGTGTACAGGGATTCAACATCAATGCTGAAGAAGTATCTTTTTGGTCCTCTAAATTGAACGTCTTTGGAGTTACCTAGACCATTAGACGACTCTCAAACAAAGGATGGAAGGTTTAGAACAATGAGAGCCAATATAGAATCGAGGTAATTGCCATTTGCGATTCTAGAAAGGAAACAACTGATACGATTAAACGATTTGGGTTGTTAATTTTATGAATCTTCTTTAAGCATTTAGAAAAATTGAGTTCAAGAACGTTAGAGATAAAAACGTTGATGCATTGGTGCCAACGCTGTGGCTTTTAATTTCTTCTATGACTGCACGACTTGTTTGGGTACTTTGACAGGACTTGGTAGGAGTCTGTAAGAAGCTTTGAATTTCTTGAATGAATATCTTCTCTCCATACCATAGAACGACCACCTTTGTTTTGTTTGAAAATTCAATCAGAATATCATCACGGTCATTTAGTTGTTTCAAAGCAAACAACTCTTTAATCTTGTGATGTTAAGTATTGCTGTTATTGTATTGCTGAGCAGGGAGATATTATATCTGCATTTTTTGATGTAGAGTTCCAGTGCTTGATATTTGCTACCTAAAGAGGTCCAGGTAGACTTGACGTGACAGAGTTTTGCAATTTTCATATCTTGCAATCGCGTTTTTATCATTGTTACGTTTTGATGTTTCCTATTTATTGTTGTTTTTAAAATATAGTTGTGGAAAAGAGTTGTTTAACGAAGGCATCGGATGTCGAACGCTTCTCTGTCAAGTTTGATTTGAAATTCGCTGCTTGATAAAGCTCTTCTAGATAGGCGTTTTCGATTATGTTATCTTTGGCAACAATACCCTTTCTTGGGAAGCAGGATCGATTCGAATTTTTACATCGTTTCAAGCTGTCAATATTTTATCACATGAATAAACGATGACAAGAAACGATATATACGAGCAAGTCTGTTCTAGCGTCCGGTTCAGTTTCCAAATGTCAATATAATAGAACGCATGACAGTACTCAAGTAATCCGTCTTCAGCTTTTGAGGGGGGTCCCTCACAGTTTCTTCTTCTTTAAAAATGTTCTGCACAACATCTGCAAGGTGCGAAGAAAAATTGAAAACAATTACTGTTTGATTCTTGAAACAACTCCTAAAAACAACAACAAAGTTAAAGTCCTACTCTGTAGTCACAAATACACGGCGAAAGCCAAGCTTGGTGATGGCCAGTCTCCAATTTTCTAAATTCAATAACAACCACATATTCCTTGTGCTGTCATACCAATTGTATCTTTATCAAAGACAATGAAAATTGCATATTAACATGAACGAACTGAGCGAAGAACGTAGCAACGTAGATACAGTTTAAGACTGGTAACATGAAACATAGAAATTCCTCAAGTATATAATGGATGTAGCATGTAGACTTGCAATGGTTGAACATTTGCATGCTTTAGCTACATTGTATGGAACACCAAGATGTCCGTAATTCAAGAAGACAGGCGCATTGCGATGATGTTATAGCCTTTTAGTTTGTTGATCCTGCGACATTTCTGAATTTTCTGAGTCCACAGAAGGACTACACGATGAAGCTAGTGGCGACAATTGACTTGGGCCAGGTAAACCATAATCCGAATCAGTTTCCGGTGATGTTGTGTATGTGTTCTTGGCTGATCGGTGTCAGTAGTTTGCTCTGAAGAAAGTTCCTTATTGGAGGGCTGAGTCGGAATGCTGTACTGGTAGAAATGCTGGGAATTTCCTCAGCTTCTGAGTCATTATCACTTACACAAGATGTTTCTTCAGCTGCTCTTTGAGCAGCACGTTTTTTCATTATTCCTTCTGGCTGAGCTCGTTGAGCATATTGCAGAGTAGAGGTAAATTCCGATGAAGTGTACGGGTGCGGCAACAATTCTTATCTTCAGGATAAACAACGTTACTTGGACCATCTCCTATACGGCTTTGGATACTATGCACTTTATCCTCCCAGTACGAGCAAAGCTTATTAGATGCTTGACGAGGTGTTAAATTGCGCATCAAGACACTATCACCTGGGTGCAGTCCAACTCCAACATGATGAATGTGTTTGTCATACTGCTTCTTTGCAGATTCTCGAGATTTGAAGGCATAGTCAGCAGCGATACGGTGTGCTTGCTTCATTTTATCCAACCATTTACTGACAAGTTCTGCCTTTGTCGGTTTAGCAGTTTCCGCTGTTCAAATATCGTTAAATAGCTTGTTCTCAAACTCCTTACCTTGGTCACGTAGAATTTTCTCGGGGAAACAAAATAGTAGGAAGAAATCATTGAACAATTAACTCTCTACTGTTCTAGCTTTTTCTTTCTGGTCGGGTATACTTGCACAAATATTGTAAAGTTATAAACCAAGGACAAGGATATATTGATATCTACATTGATGTCCATCAACAGATCTTTCAAGATGGATGAAATTGATTGAAACTAGTTCCATCGGCATTGAGGAAGAGTTACAAATCTTACATCTTGGAATCGTGTTCTCCGACCTTTTTTTAGTATATTTCAATTTAAAAACCCTAGGTTACTCTCTTTGCTAGATTGGTGCTGAAAAACCCTGTCTAATACTCTGCAATGGAGCTTAAATACCATGTTTTACGTAGTACAACTGTTTTAACGCCAAGGCCATATTTGGTCATAATTGCGGTTAGTCTCTCGGGTCCATGCCCCCTACATCCTCCGTTGCGTATTGGACCATGCTGTCCATCCGCCTTCCTTGTCTTCACAAATTGTTAGGGTTCTGCCTACATTACTTTTCGTTCCGAAGTTACAGTCAAGATTAGTCGTATTAGCATCATGCCTCCAGCCAAGTCAAAGCGGATTGGCAATGAGCAACAACGCTCTAGGGAATCTGATAGCAAGAAATCCTATGAAGATTGGTGCCGCCTTGCTAGAGACACTCTACGTCTTCGAGCTGCAAAATATGGCCTACCGACAACAGGAGGAAGAAACATACTCGCATTACGTCTGCTGCATTATTTCCACCCTGGGGCAGAAAACAACTCAGCTTCGTCAGTTAGATCTACAAGCCCAGAACCAGAGCGTACATCATCAAATGAATCAGATGTTGTCCAGCTATCTAGGCAGGATTTACGGGCCTTGATCCAAGAAGAAATCAGAGGCAGCGGAAGAATTTCAACAAGCGACAACACTGTTAGGCCTGTGTCTTCAATACAGAATGCCCCTCTATCTCCAGCTTCCGTTATTGCGGAGCCAAATGAGCTTCCCTGGAGCCATCAAATGCAAATTCAGCACCTATCCAGTCCTTGCAGACCAGCTCACTCCAAGCAGGTAATTCAAATGCGCCGATTTTCTACTCAAGTATTAATAACCTACCCCCAATGTCCCAGAAGACCATAAAAGCTTTAAAAAACCAGGAATACATCGAATTTCACTCGCTGCTAACTAGCTCCCTTTATGATTCAGCTATAAACCCAGGCCAAAACATTGCTGTCAAAGTTACTGATAATGACAGTATTTCCTCACCACCACAAACAAGAAAAGTCAAAAGATATCCAACTTTCAGTCCTGGCTAGAAGCTTGGAACATCTTCATTCGGGGGATGGTCCACTTTCACCCTTCAAAGGCAACTGAGCTTCTGGCCTACCAGGAGTCAATCTGCTTCTTTGCCCGCAATTACAACTTTCATCAGTGGCATAGTTATGATATTGCATTTCGTATGACAATGGCCATAAATAAGTCTTTGTCCTGGGCAAGAATAGACGAATATGCATTGACAAAGTTCCTCAGAGCCCTCAAAATACGTCAACCAACCCTACCTGTTATAAATGCTCACAACCAGGCCATTATGCAAACAACTGCCCAAATGAGTCTTTTCGTCCCCAAACCTTTCGCAACCCAACAAGTCAAAATTTCAACAGGCCACAGTTTCTCTACACTAACAACAGCGCAACTAACAACAGCCAAAGAACCAGCACAGAGAGGTGCAGATTTTTCAACACTGGGGCCTGTAGAAACGATCAATGCCCCTTCAAACACATGTGCAACAGATGCGGAGGCCCTCACGCAGGAACATTATGTAAACGAGCTGAAAATAAACTTTAATCCCATTCCTAGGGATCCAATTACACCTATCAAGATTGATCAATTGTCGTTAGAACTCATCGATTATCCTGATAAGGCAAAAGCAAATAACTTATTATGTAGCTTAACAAATGGTTTTAAAATTGGTTATAAGGGTCCAGACTTTTTCAATATTACAAAAAATTTGAAGTCTGCTGCAGACAATCCCACAGCGATAGCAGATAATATACTCATTGAACTCAAAGCAGGCCGGGTTGCAGGCCCATTTACTTATTCACCCTTCCCAGATCTACGTACGTCACCCATTGGTATAGTACCCAAGAAGGAAGCCGGTAAATTTCGAATTATAACAGACTTATCTTCTCCGAAAGGTCTTTCAATTAATGACTTCATCGATGATTCCGAGGCAACAGTTAATTTTAATCATTTTGACGAGGCCGTGAATATTGTATCAACCCTTGGTTCTGGAGCCCTAATGGCTAAAGTTGATATAAAGAGCGCGTTTAGAATTTGCCCAGTGCACCCAGATGATTGGCATTTACTGGGGTTTTCGTTTATGGATTATATTTTGTTGATCTTTGCTTGCCATTTGGCCTAAGGTCATCTGTTAATCGCTTTACTCAACTTGCTGAAGTCTTGTTATGGATTATGAAACACAATTATAACATTATTGATAGTACACATTATTTGGATGATTTCTTCCTAGCTGGCCCCCCGGATTCCTCATTGTGTTCCGATCGTTTGCAAACGACTATACGCATTTTCAACAAACTAGGCGTACCTCTGGCCCCAGATAAGATTGTTGAACCGACGAAATCGATAACCTATTTAGGTATAGAGATAGTCAGCGAGCAAATGCAGCTGAAACTACCAGCTGATAAACTAACAGACACACTGTCATTGTTACATTCTTGGTCGTCAAAAAAGAAATGCACTAAGCGTGAGTTGTTATCATTAATCGGGAAACTGTCATTCATATGTATCGCCGGCTGATAGATTTATCAACCTCAGTGCAGAAATTAAGCCATCATATTTCCCTAAACAAACCAGCACGTGAAGATATCAGCTGGTGGATCGAATACCTCCCTACTTGGAACGGGAAATATTCCATCTTGGACAAGAACATCACATACTCCCCGGACATCAATCTATTCACGGACGCCTCAGGCACGGGTTTCGGGATATTCTTTGATGGCAAGTGGATTGCTTGTCCGTGGCCTGACCATTCACAATCAAAATCAATTCAGTGGAAAGAGCTCTTCCCGATATGGGTAACTTGTTTCATCTGGGCCAAATCGTTTCACAAAAAGCGTTTATTGTGTCACTGCGACAACGAGGCAGTTGTAAAAATTTGGTCTACAGGCTCTTGCAAGTCTGCGGATATATCCAGCTTACTTCGAAAAATGTTTTTCTAACTGCGACGCATGAATTCACGTTGAATATAAAGCACATTCCGGGGGTTCAAAATAGCATCGCTGATAGCCTTTCTCGTTTGCAGATGCAAAGGTTTCGTCAGTTAGCACCTACAGCCGAAACGGTTGCAACTCAAGTTCCACATCAGGTATGGAATTGTTAAAATTAGATATGCAGTTCCTACAACGCATGTCAATCTCAACATCAAGCAGACGCACTTATGAGCAAGGCCAGCGAGCATTTCAAGACTTTTGTGAAAGATTCCAATTGGTGCCCTACCCGCTTCAGGAGTACTCAATGCGCTTATTCACCACCTTCTTGGCAAGTTCCGTCAGCTATAAAACCATTCAAACGTATCTTGCAGCATTACGTCACCGGCATATTGAACTAGGCTATAGATCTGAATTTCAAAGTATGCACCAATTACGCCAGCTCCTTAGGGGTATAAAACGAACAAAGGGTCCTTCCACGAGAGGCAAACGGCTGCCAATTACAATACACCACATGAAGATCCTCAAAGAGAACTTGAGAGCATCGGAAATGAATAACTATGATCAAGTCATGCTATGGGCAGCATTCACAACAGCGTTCTTCGGTTTTCTCCGTTCTTCTGAATTTTGCTCGCCGAATAAAGATCATTATGATATTCAATCTACGTTATTAGTTCGCGACATCAAGCTCTTGGCAACCGAAGCCGTTATAACACTGAAAATCTCAAAGACAGACCCATTTCGAAATGGTCAAGAGATCCGTCTAGCAGCATCTGGAACCAGTATCTGTCCTCTTCGCGCATTACAACATCATCTGCAAAACTGTACGGAAAGTTCCAAACCAGCCTTCATGTTTAGTGATAACTCTTACCTTACACGTCAAACCTTATCAGATATACTTAAACAATTACTTAAAACTTCCAACATTATAGGTCAATACTCTTCCCATAGTTTTCGTATTGGTGCGGCCACAACAGCCGCAGCAGCCGGGACGCCAGACTGGCTGATTAAGTCCCTTGGTCGCTGGTCAAGTGACTGTTACCAGCAGTATATAAGAACCCCCATATCGTCTATACACTCGATCCCTAGTATCTTAGCTACAACTACAGCTATTCCCAGCCGCCCATGGAGCGCCTACTAACTCACAGCAGTGGTCGGGGTCAATTTTGGCGTCATTTGGCGTTATGGTCGCATATTCGCGACTTCCTTCTCGGCATCTTACTAGATTCAGTCCGCTTTATTTCATCATCACGGTATGCCCTATGTAGCTGCAGTTTAGTCCGGCAAGAATGAATTCCGAAGTGTTGTTATTGTATATATATATTAGCTTATCGTTTTGTTTAGTTCATGTACTCGCGTGAGATAATTATACTCAGCGAGAAATATGTATACTTCAACGACGAGGAATCCCTACTCGCTAGGAAACTCTACTAGCGTGGAATCCCTACTCGGCGTTGATGCCCCGTATATCACTAGTTTCTTATGTATACTTCAACGACGAGGAATCCCTACTCGCTAGGAAAATCTACTAGCGTGGAATCCCTACTCGGCGTTGATGCCCCGTATATCATTAGATTGTTATGTTGTTTAAATATATTGTGTTTCGTTAATACGACCCCAATACCGCCACTGCTGTGTCTTTTCTTCGTTGCATCTAGAGGCTTTACATTATTACCAGTCGGTAGGCAATGTCTAGCAACGCATTTACCAGGTACCCTTATTAGGCTAGGTTCATTGATTGCACCGGGTTGCCTGGTGGCCGCTAGGCGTTAATACCATGTTTTACGTAGTACAACTGTTTTAACGCCAAGGCCATATTTGGTCATAATTGCGGTTAGTCTCTCGGGTCCATGCCCCCTACATCCTCCGTTGCGTATTGGACCATGCTGTCCATCCGCCTTCCTTGTCTTCACAAATTGTTAGGGTTCTGCCTACATTACTTTTCGTTCCGAAGTTACCCTCTCCCACCCACCCTATTCGTTACCCTCTACCCCCAATGGGTCGTATTAGTCGTTATGGTCGCATATTCGCGACTTCCTTCTCGGCATCTTACTAGATTCAGTCCGCTTTATTTCATCATCACGGTATGCCCTATGTAGCTGCAGTTTAGTCCGGCAAGAATGAATTCCGAAGTGTTGTTATTGTATATATATATTAGCTTATCGTTTTGTTTAGTTCATGTACTCGCGTGAGATAATTATACTCAGCGAGAAATATGTATACTTCAACGACGAGGAATCCCTACTCGCTAGGAAACTCTACTAGCGTGGAATCCCTACTCGGCGTTGATGCCCCGTATATCACTAGTTTCTTATGTATACTTCAACGACGAGGAATCCCTACTCGCTAGGAAAATCTACTAGCGTGGAATCCCTACTCGGCGTTGATGCCCCGTATATCATTAGATTGTTATGTTGTTTAAATATATTGTGTTTCGTTAATACGACCCCAATACCGCCACTGCTGTGTCTTTTCTTCGTTGCATCTAGAGGCTTTACATTATTACCAGTCGGTAGGCAATGTCTAGCAACGCATTTACCAGGTACCCTTATTAGGCTAGGTTCATTGATTGCACCGGGTTGCCTGGTGGCCGCTAGGCGTTAAACCTTTAGATGAAAGAACATGACCAAAGCACACTTGGCTTTGAAACATTTTGCATTTACTTGCCTTAAGTTTGACACCGCGGCTGTTGAGATGTTTCAAAATAGTGCTTATGTGCAAAAAATTGATAAAAAAGCATTTTGCCTCTTCCTAAAGCATTTTCAGAGCAATCGATTCCTGATCAACAGTCAATCCATCAAGATTAACAACTTTAACAACATCACAGATTGCTTACTAAAGAAAGAATTCACCTGTGCTTGATAAGTCTCACAGATACCAGGGGTACTATCTGAAATTTCGTTGTAGTTGGCATCTGTTGGGGTCATGGATCTAACAGGTTCTAACTGTAATGATTCAATGTTCAAGACTCTATGATTAACTCGTAACCAACCCAACTTACTCAACTAACTAACTAAAAATACTTACATAAAGGATTATAAGTACAGTTCTACCTTTCATTAAAATATATTATCTGTAACAGGATTGGCGATTGAATAATAAAAACTCGTGGATTTGATGAGTTTAAATGTGTTATTTGCTGCTCTAATGCTAATCCAGCATGCCAGTTTTCGATACCATTCGGCTCAAATAACAGTAGAATTGGTGGCAAAACTGTGCCTAAGGCCCTGGCCAAACGATCAAATATCGTTGGTCAAACACTTCAAATTTGCTTTACAAAAATGTTGGGCCGTTTGCCACGTCCAAAAAACATGGCCCGTCCAACATTTGCAAATAACGAAATCATTGCGCAAGTTCCCGTTCAAGAAACTCACTGGCACAAAGGGAATTTCATTACAATGTTTGACAAGCAATTTAGGAAAGGCGGCCAAACGATCAAACATTGCCTAGCAAGCAAAAGCCATTTGTGATGTTTTTGAAAAAGTTCAGAAACATTTTTTGCTTGACGCAAGCAAAACATGCCGTACGAGCAATGTTTTTGGACATGACCAAGCTGCAATTGACAAGCAAACTTCAAATGTGTGACAAACAATGTTTGATCTTTTGTCCACGGTCTAAGTGAGCACGGCTCAGGCCATCAAGATATATATACAAGGCGCCGTAATGTTATATTGTGATATTCGTTTTTTTTGCTTTGTTTTACATGAATCTGGATTTACGTATTGTACACCAGTTTAAGCATCCTTGTCCCGAGAATACAAGTTCATTTGAAATCACTGTGCTCTTTCCCTTTTCCTATTAGGATCTGATGTTGCGGGTGAAATAGCAGCAGCTTTGGCAGCCGCATCTGTCGTCTTTAAAGATAGAGACCCATCATACTCGGCAACATTGCTTCAACATGCCAAAGAGGTGTTCAGCTTCGCAGACACTTACAGAGGAATCTACAGTAATTCGATTCAAGTTGCAGGGAAATTTTACAAAAGCGACTCCTATGAAGATGAGCTCATGTGGGCAGCAGCTTGGTTGTACAAAGCAACAGGTGAAGCACAATATCTAACAAGAGCAGAATCTTACTATAGTTCGGCTTCGCAAAAATGGACACCTTGGTCCTTCGATTGGGACAACAAAAAAGCTGGTGTGATGGCTCTTTTGGCACAACTCACAGGCAAGAGCTTTTACAAAGTTGATTTGGAAGCATTTTGTGATTACGTGTTAAGTGTCGAAAGGACTTCTACTGGGATAATGCATCTTACACAATGGGGATCAAACAGGTATGCTGCAAATGCTGCCTTTATATGCCTTCTTGCTGCTGATCTTGACATCAAGAAACATGAATACCGAGAATTTGCACGATCACAGATCCACAACATGCTCGGCGATTCCGGACGCAGTTTTGTGGTTGGGTTTGGTAACAATCCACCCGTGCAACCTTATCATAAAGCAAGTGCTTGTGCCAGCCCTCCTGCACTATGCACTTGGGACACCTTCAATGACATTTCCAAACCTAACCCACATGTTCTGTACGGTGCATTGGTTGGGGGACCGAAAGATATAAGTGGCACATACGTTGATGAACGAACTGATTATATCACGAATGAGGTTACCTGTGACTATAATGCTGGGTTCCAGTCTGCTGTTGCTGGTTTGAAACATCTGGCATTGAAAGGTAAATTTTCGTAATTCAATTTATTCTGTTATATTTTAACATTCCTATATTGGGGCACAGACTATTTGCACCTTTTGCCATTATAAACGACGTTAGTTTGTTTTTCGTGCATCAAAGCGCTGAAATGTCTCACTCGAGGCGATAACTATTGCCATTGCTGAGACCTAGGGGACCGGTCATTAATTATCTACTAGGGGGGGCCGGAGTGATTTGGTATGGGCCATGAAATTTATTCCAGCCTTGAAGATGGGCTACGAAATTTTTGTCTTCCAATTGGAAGGGCCATGAAATATTCTTAAAAGATTTACAAAACTGTTTGCTGAAATCCTCAAATCTTCAAATTGAAAAAGTCCTCAAATAACACACAATTAAGAATCCCAACCCACTTTCATCCACTTTATCTTTATTTTCTTTATACAACAGTGCGATGGTACATTATTTTGTGCTGGGGGGCTCATGACACTATTGCATACTGTCCTAACCCCCGAAACGCAGTCATGAGTGGATAGCTGATGGTTCGCACTACTTTTCACCATGCCGCAGTTTTATGCGCAACTTCGTCACCATTATACTCTATCCTTTCTACTTCCGTTTCCATCATTGTGCGGTCTCGGATGGGGTGGGGTGCCTCCCTCCTGGCTGGATCCCCAGTGCTGCGTGCCGTGCGACTACTGGTATATTTCTTATTTTTACATTATTTTTTTATATATATACATCTCGGATGGGGTGAGGTGCCTCCCTCCTGGCTGGATCCCCAGTGCTGCGTGCCGTGCGACTACTGGTATATTTCTTATTTTACATTATTTTTTTATATATATACATCTCGGATGGGGTGAGGTGCCTCCCTCCTGGCTGGATCCCCAGTGCTGCGTGCCGTGCGACTACTGGTATATTTCTTATTTTTACATTATTTTTTTATATATATACATCTCGGATGGGGTGGGGTGCCTCCCTCCTGGCTGGATCCCCAGTGCTGCGTGCCGTGCGACTACTGGTATATTTCTTATTTTACATTATTTTTTTATATATATACATCTCGGATGGGGTGAGGTGCCTCCCTCCTGGCTGGATCCCCAGTGCTGCGTGCCGTGCGACTACTGGTATATTTCTTATTTTTACATTATTTTTTTATATATATACATCTCGGATGAGGTGAGGTGCCTCCCTCCTGGCTGGATCCCCAGTGCTGCGTGCCGTGCGACTACTGGTATATTTCTTATTTTTACATTATTTTTTTATATATATACATCTCGGATGGGGTGAGGTGCCTCCTCCTGGCTGGATCCCCAGTGCTGCGTGCCGTGCGACTACTGGTATATTTCTTATTTTTACATTATTTTTTTATATATATACATCTCGGATGGGGTGGGGTGCCTCCCTCCTGGCTGGATCCCCAGTGCTGCGTGCCGTGCGACTACTGGTATATTTCTTATTTTTACATTATTTTTTTATATATATACTTGAAAGTTGTTCAAGTTTTTTTTTATTATTCGACACAATATCCTAAGATACATGGTCTTCAATTAATTAAACAACAACAACAGAACAAAATTTTAAAGCTAATACCGCTGCAAGTTAGGCAGGGCCATGAAGTTTTTTCCATTTTATCAGAGGGGTTCCGAAAATTGTTCTTGGTGTTTTAGAGGGGTTAGCAAATTTTTTGATAAAATTTGCCAAATCACTCCGGCCTCCCCTAGTAGATAATTAATGACCGGTCCCTAGCATGGAAAAAAGAAAGGAAAGAGGGCAAAGGCAGAAGAAAATGAAATTGACAGGCCTCAGTATGGAAGTTGCCTGGCAAAGTCCTTTCCAAAGGCATTTCGTTCCTTTCTTTTCTATACGGGGATGCTACATTCTATGCTAAATGATTTAGAAGCAAGGCGTCCAAGGTGACATTTTAAGTTTCAACAACTAGCTACGTTCTTTCGTTCTACAAAACTACCAATCAAATATCATGTTCTTTCGAAATTGATAAGTAATGCTAAATGTTTTAGAAGCAAGGAGTCCAAGGTGACATTTCAATTTTCAACAACTAGCTACGTTCTTTCGTTCTACAAAACTACCAATCAAATATCATGTTCCTTCGAAATTGATAAGATATGCTAAATGTTTTAGAAGCAAGGGGTCCAAGGTGACATTTCAATATTTAACCACTAGCTACGTTCTTTCGTTCTACAAAACTACCAATCAAATATCATGTTCTTTGGAAATTGATAAGATATGCTAAATGTTTTAGAAGCAAGGGGTCCAAGGTGACATTTCAATATTTAACCACTAGCTACGTTCTTTCGTTCTACAAAACTACCAATCAAATATCATGTTCTTTCGAAATTGATAAGATATGCTAAATGTTTTAGAAGCAAGGGTCCAAGGTGACATTTCGATTTTAACCACTAGATACGTTCTTTCGTTCTAAAAAACTACCAATCAAATATCATGTTCTTTCGAAATTGATAAGATATGCTAAATGTTTTAGAAGCAAGGGGTCCAAGGTGACATTTCAATATTTAACCACTAGATACGTTCTTCCGTTCTACAAAACTATCGATCAAATATCATGTTCTTTCGAAATTTATAAGAAATGCTAAATGTTTTAAAAGCAAGGCATCCAAGGTGACATTTCAATTTTCAACAAGGAGCTACGTTCTTTCGTTCTACAAAACAAACAATCAAATATCATGTCCTTTCGAAATTGATAAGAAATTCTAAACGTTTTAGAAGCAATGAGTCCAAGGTGACATTTCAATTTTTTAACCACTGAATTAAGCGCTGAAGAGTAAATTATTATCATATTGCCTTTTAAAATTACACTTGCAATAGCAGAAAAAAATCTTGAGAAAGACAGTCGACATTATTAGTCATTGCCTTAATTTCTTAAATTCTTTTTTTACCCAGTTGATCCTGCCCTGTCATGTGTTGTGCTTTTTCAATTAAATACAAACATGATTCTGTGAAAATTTTGGAAGAACAAAAACTCTAGCTTCTTTAGCATAAAAGCTTCAACAGCACCAATATTTTAATGGATGATGTTTGGGAATAGAATATATCTTTACACTATGAAATTAGATATAGGCGGTTTAAAATTTGAATTTCTTCAATTGTGAGTTCTTGATATCACTTGAAATTGAATCAATTCTTTTCTTGCAATTTCAAATGTAAGCTTATGCAGAAGCATACCCTAAATTCCGAGTAAAAATATGCGAAATATGAGAGTCATGAGACTTTCCAGGCCTTATCATTGCTTTCAATCTTACTACGAAAATCTTGGACGCAATTTTCTCACTTTTTTGACCGAAATAAAATTAAATTTTCAAGGTTTCCTCAATTTTCCATTCACTTTAATGGGGTTTTGGTTAAAATCATACCCATGTTTACAGAATTTAAGGGCAAAAAACCCACCCATATGGGCGGCACATACCCGTACCCAAATTATAACACAGAATAGGAAGAATTTCAACACAGAATAGGGATTCCTATTCCTTTAGCCCTTTAGATTCAATGATGTTAATTAATGTGGCCTGGGGGTGGCCTTGATGTTTCGAAAGACATATCTAAAGATTTTTTCTACTTAAGCAACAAAAGGTAGAGCTCTGCAAGTAAACAGGTGCGTAAAAGAACAAGATTAAATAGCTAAAGGAACAGCGTAAGAAAACTTTCTTCATTCTATTTGACGTGAGAACAGCATCATTGTCTCAAGACGGGAAACTTAGTGTGTCACGGAAATGCGCAAGTATATTCTTTTAGTCATCAGAAATGAAATGCTGTTTCGCAGCTTTGACCAGTAAGCTGAACATGTGTAAAAAAGTTGTATGGACAGTTTCATTCCGCTAGTACGATGTCAAAAACTTTATAATCTTTTCGTTTTGCCAACTACTTGCGTGCACTATGGCATAAATTTGATGTTTTGCGGTAACGCAACATTTTCTTGATTTGCTGACTTCCAAGATTTTCCAAATACTGAGGTTTGGGGGTACTTCAGTATTTGTTGAGACTTATTATTCGTCAAACATTGCAAACACGTGTACATTTGATAAACGATATAGAAAGAAAGCTCAGGTCTTTATGCTACTGTCATTCTTCATCACAGAAACAAACACAGCACAATGAGAATAGAGCAATAAGAGTCGATGAACGCTAAGATAAAGTTACAACACAATCTTGATGATTGTAGTGGCGCGAAAGTCACACTGTCTTGCTTGCTAAAAACACTCGAACCAAAAACCAAAATTTTCATAAAATTTGCGCCGGGCTATTATTCTTAAATTTCAACAACTTGCACCATAATATTGATATGAAATATATTCTTATTAGAAAATCACAAGGCACAAGTAGGTTCAATGGTTATGTTCACAGACGTGCTGCCCAAAAGGGTGTCGTTTTTAATGACTTTGGTATAAGCAAGGGTCTTCATTTTCTATAACCATCGGTATAAACTTTATAAACAACTGTCTTATTTTCGTTTTTTTTTTCACTTTTCCTTGTGAAATCTCATTCGAGTTGACATACTGTATTATTGCATAGCATAATTCAGTGTATATATTTTAGTGTACGTTAACAAAGTTGGATGTAAATTTTTGAAATTTTGGTAGAATTTTGGGTATATGTTTTCAGAAATTTAGTATGAATAAGGGCAGGCATTTCGCGTCTTAGGCAGCACATCCCTATCCACATCTAAGTCGACCCCCCCCCCCCGCCCAATACTAAGTCTAATCTTAAGTTTAGCAATGTAGAGATAGCTACAGTAACTTTACATTCTTCAGAAGATGATGTAAAATATTTTGTAATTTCGTGAGATTTGTGTCGGAGTGGATTGTTACTATTTCAAAACAATCTTTTCATCGACAGCTACCACTAGTACTTCTAGTACTACGGACACAAGTACATCTACTACGGAAGCAACTACAACTGCAACGCCAGGTAATTCTATACTTATGTTCTAAATCGTATTCAATAAACGGATCTTGCACTGCACTGTAACGCCGGAAACTTAAAGAATACTTTACACCAAATGACTCTACAGTTACGACACTCCTTAGAACTATCGTTTGGAATACTAACTCGAGCACGAAGCTACTTACATTTCATTGTTAGAGAATTATTTATGAGAAGTGTAAAATTTTTGTTCTTAATTCCAGAGACTTATCACTGCAGAGACGCACAGGGGGGTACTAAATATATGTTGGGTACTGGGGACGTGGCGCCCAAGAGGGTATCATTTTTCATGATTTGTGTATAAAAAAGTGTTTTTATTTTCTGAAAATTGCTATAAATAATGGTATGGATTTCTCGAGAATCGGTATAAACTTTGCAAACAATGGTCTTATTTTCCTAATGAAACTTGATTTGGATTGACAAATAATAGCATAATTTAATATATATATATAAAGTAGTGTACGTTTACAAGGTTGGATGTTAATTTTGGAGATTTTTGTAGAATTTTGGGTATATGTTTTCAGAGATTTAGTATGAATAAGGGCAGGCATTTCGCGTCTTTGGCAGCACACCCCTATCCACATCTAAGTCAACCCCCCTCCCATACTAAGTCTAATCTTAAGTTTAGCAATGTAGAGATACAAGTGATGATGTAAAATATTTTGTAATTTCGTGAGATTTTTGTCGGAGTGGATTGTTACTATTTCAAAACAATCTTTTCGTTTTTTCCATTACTAGAGACAACTACCACGAGTACTTCTGGTACTGTTACTACGGAAGCAACTACAACTTCAACGCCAGGTAATTCTATACTTATGTTCTAAATCGTATTCAATAAACGGATCTTGCACTGCACTTTAACATCAGAAACCACATCTAAGTCAACCCCCCCATACTAAGTCTAACTTAAGTTTAGCAATGTAAAGATACAGTAACTTTACATTCTTCAGAAGATGATGTAAAATATTTTGTAATTTCGTGAGATTTGTGTCGGAGTGGATTGTTACTATTTCAAAACAATCTTTTCAATCTTTTCGTTTTCTCCATTACTAGAGACAACGACAACTACCACGAGTTCTTCTAGTACTATGGACACGGGTATTTCTACTACGGTTACTACGGAAGCAACTACAACTACAACGCCAGGTAATTCTATGGTTAAGTTCTAAATCGTATTCAATAAACGGATCTTGCACTGCACTGTAACAGCAGAAACTTCCATGTAACTATAAATTTAAGACACTCCTTAAAAAATCGTTTGGAACACTAACTTGAGCACTAAGCTCTTACGTTTCATCGTTAGAGCATTATTAATGACAACTGTAAAATTTTGATGTTCTTAATTCCAAAGACTTTTCACTGCAACTAGATGAACTTTTGATGGAAAATAAACATGCATAGATAGCCCAAAAAAGGCTTTATTGATTAACGATACACTATTTACTTTTTGCCTCCAAGGAAGATTAAATACAAAACCAATACAAAAACTAGAGATGGATCTCCACACTAAGGATTTCTTTATCTGATCTGAGGAAACATCAAATTCCAGCCATACTAAGGAAATCAATCGACAGGAGAGACGTGTAACAGAAGCAAAAGTCTGTTACTTTTGAGTAAGTCACGGACAGCACGAAGGAGACACGAGTCGAGCAGAGAATAAAAATTGACTAATGATTAAATTAGGCATGATTAAATTACAATTCTGCATATATACAAGTGCAAACGAGTCTAATGATTGTGTGCGTATTTAATTAGGTGCAAATTAGACCTTCTGTAGACACCCAGGGGGTGTGTTCTTAATATATTTTTGGTACTGGGGACGTGCTGCCCAAAAGGGTGTCGTTTTTCATGACTTTGGTACAAGCACGGGTCTTCATATCTATAAACTTCGGTAGAAACTTTATAAACAACTGTCTTATTTTCGTTTTTTTTCATTTTTCCCTGTGAAACCTCATTCGAATTGACATACTGTATTATGGCATAGCATAATTCAGTGTATATATTTTAGTGTGCGTTAACAAGGTTGGATGTAAATTTTTGAAATTTTGGTAGAATTTTGGGTATATGTTTTCAGAAATTTAGTATGAATAAGGGCAGGCATTTCGCGTCTTAGGCAGCACACCCCTATCCACATCTAAGTCAACCCCCCCCCCCATACTAAGTCTAATCTTAAGTTTAGCAATGTAAAGATACAGTAACTTTACATTCTTCAGAAGATGATGTAAAATATTTTGTAATTTCGTGAGATTTGTGTCGGAGTGGATTGTTACTATTTCAAAACAATCTTTTCAATCTTTTCGTTTTCTACATTACTAGAGACAACGACAACTACCACGAGTTCTTCTAGTACTATGGACACGGGTATTTCTACTACGGTTACTACGGAAGCAACTACAACTACAACGCCAGGTAATTCTATGGTTAAGTTCTAAATCGTATTCAATAAACGGATCTTGCACTGGACTGTAACAGCAGAAACTTCCATGTAACTATAAATTTAAGACACTCCTTAAAAAATTGTTTGGAACACTAACTCGAGCACTAAGCTACTTACGTTTCATCGTTAGAGCATTATTAATGACAACTGTAAAATTTTGATGTTCTTAATTCCAAAGACTTTTCACTGCAACTAGATGAACTTTTGATGGAAAATAAACATGCATAGATAGCCCAAAAAAGGCTTTATTGATTTACCATACTCTATTTGCATCCAAGGAATTTTAAATACAAAAACAATACAAAAACTAGAGATGTATCTCCACACTAAGGATTTCTTTATCTGATCTGAGGAAACATCAAATTCCAGCCATACTAAGGAAATCAATCGACAGGAGAGACGTGTAACAGAAGCAAAAGTCTGTTACTTTTGAGTAAGTCACGGACAGCACGAAGGAGACACGAGTCGAACAGAGAATAAAAATTGACTAATGATTAAATTAGGCATGATTAAATTACAATTCTGCATATATACAAGTGCAAACGAGTCTAATGATTCTGTGCGTACTTAATTAGGTGCAAATTAGACCTTCTTCAGACCCAGGGAGTGTGTACTTAGCTAATATATTTTTGGCACTGGGGACGTGCTGCCCAAAATGGTGTCGTTTTTCATGACTTTGGTATAAGCAAGGGTCTTCATATCTATAAACTTCGGTAGAAACTTTATAAACAACTGTCTTATTTTCGTTATTTTTCATTTTTCCCTGTGAAATCTCATTCGAATTGACATACTGTATTATTGCATAGCATAATTCAGTGTATATATTTTAGTGTACGTTAACAAGGTTGGATGTAAACTTTTGAAATTATGGTAGAATTTTGGATATATGTTTTCAGAAATTTAATATGAATAAGGGCAGCCATTTCGCGTCTTAGGCAGCACACCCCTATCAACATCTAATTCAACCCCCCCCCCATACTAAGTATAATCTTAAGTTTAGCAATGTAGAGATACAGTAACTTTACATTCTTCAGAAGATAATGTAAAATATTTTGTAATTTCGTGAGATTTGTGTCGGAGTGGATTGTTACTATTTCGAAACAATCTTTTCATCGACAGCTACCACGAGTACTTCTAGTACTACGGACAGAAGTACTTCTACTACGGAAGCAACTACAACTGCAACGCCAGGTAATTCTATACTTATGTTCTAAATCGTATTCAATAAACGCATCTTGCACTGCACTGTAACACCGGAAACTTAAAGAATACTTTACACCAAATGACTCTACAGTTACGACACTCCTTAGAACTATCGTTTGGAATACCAACTCGAGCACGAAGCTACTTACATTTCATCGTTAGAGCATTATTTATGAGAAGTGTAAAATTTTTGTTCTTAATTCCAGAGACTTATCACTGCAGAGACGCACAGGGGGTACTAAATATATGTTGGGTACTGGGGACGTGGCGCCCAAGAGGGTATCATTTTTCATGATTTTTGTATAAAAAAGTGTCTTAATTTTCTGAAATTTGATATAAATAATGGTATTGATTTCTCGAGAATCGGTATAAACTTTGCAAACAATGGTCTTATTTTCCTGATGAAACTTGATTTGAATTGACATATAATAGCATAATTTAATATATATATATAAAGTAGTGTACGTTTATAAGTTTGGATGTTAATTTTTGAGACTTTGTTATAATTTTGGATATAAATTTTCAGAAATTAGGTATGAATATGGGTAAGCATTTAGTGTCCTAGGCGGCACGTCCCTATCCACAACTACAGTGAGTCGATCCCCGGTACTAAGTCTAATGTTAGGTTAAGCAATGTAGAGATAAAGTAACTTTATATTCTTCAGAAGATGCTGTAAGATATTTTGTAATTTCGTGAGATTTGTTTCAGATTTGATTGTTACCATTTCAAAACAAAATTTTCCATTTTTTTTCCGTTATTAGAAACAACGACAGTTACTACTACGGACAGGAGTACAAAGGTAAATAGAACCTTTTACACTTTCTCTTCCTTTCTTCATTTTTTGTAAATTTCTTAAGTGATAATCTCCTCATAAATTTGCACCTACTCTTAGTAGACAGGGAAATATCTGCAAAAAACCAAGAAATTGCCAAATCTCAATCTCTCTTCAGATTCTGACATTTCAAAAGTTGAAGGTCCATTTTCCAAGATGGGTCATCGTGAATTATTTTCAGATAGCACGTGAAAAATATAATAAAAAACACAGCATAAAAATGTAAACATAAAGGCCCATATTTCTCATCTCATGTTTTTTTAATAGATTGTATATTCATTTTGTTAGCTCTAAGACCTTCTGTTGATTTATATCAAGATCAATTTTTGCGACATCAGTGATTCGAGTGATGACGACACCAACTTTAGAAACTGCAGTTATTTGTCGTTTTTTCGCACACTTCTGGTTTAAAACCTGTTACTTTTCTTTTCTATGTTTATATCAACACGACACGAATGGCTTCATCTAAATTTTTGAATCAATATTGTAAGCAGTCTAGTCATGCTGATGTCAGCAACTTGCCTTGTAACGTCATAAAACTCATAAAAAGAAGTATCTGTCGTGTTCACAAGTTTCTGAATCACCCCGGGTAATGTATGTACAGTACAGTGGTGGGTGTGCAGTACGGTACAGGATATTCAGTACAGTGGAGGGATATCATCAGTACGGTGGAGGATGTTCAGTACAGTGGAGGGATATCATCAGTACAGTGGAGGATGTTCAGTACAGTGGAGGGATATCATCAGTACAGTGGAGGGATACCATCAGTACAGTGGAGGGATACCATCAGTACAGTGGAGGGATACCATCATTACAGCGGAGGATGTTCAGTACGGTGGAGGGATATCATCAGTACAGTGGAAGATGTTCAGTACTGTGGAGGGATATCATCAGTACGGTGGAGGGATATCATCAGTACAGTAGAGGGATACCATCAGTACAATGGAGGATATTCAGTACTGTGGAGGGATATCATCAGTACAGTGGAGGGTGTTGATCAGTGCAGTGGAGAGATATCATCAGTACAGTGGAGTACTTTCTAAATTTCTGCACGAGTCCGAGTTTTCTACACTTGGTTATCAAAATAAATTAAAATATATAGACCCATATTTGAACGTTTTAATCTTATAATCTTCATCAGCAATCTTCATCATCTTGGTTATCATATTCATTCAGTGCTGTTGACAAAACTTTCTGTGTCAGATTTGTATCCCTCGATACGATCTATATCGAAGGGCCGGGGAAGGGCCATTCACTCTTCAATATAGTGTGTGAGGCTTTTAGGCAAACAAAAGTATTTCAAGGGATTTGAATGAAAACATTAGGTTTTCCAGCCAGATTGAACGAGATTTTGATGAAGAGCAAGTGAATTGCCCCTCGATCTATATGCAGTATATCACTCATTTTATTATGAAATGACTGGTGTAATGCAGCTAAGAAATAAGCCAAAATTTTGCATTTTTATTTAACCAAGCACCACTTTCAACATAATTTGTACATAAAATTCTCTGGTTGTTATGAAGAGTGTATCTCAATTACGGTTTTAACAGAAATGCGAATCGGTATTTGTACCTGTTTTGACATTGGATTTGTTCATTGTTTTCCTTCACGTTAGACTAATTTTTTATAGGAAACTGACTCTAAGAAACTTTATATGCATTTTCCTAAAAATCAAGAAACTTTTCTCCCGGGACTCTTCTCCATGGAATAAGAAGTGAAAAATCTAAGACACTATTTCCGTTTATAAATTCAGCCTGGAATTCAGCACTCAATTTTACTGATGTGGTTTGTGTAATGTTTGTGTAAAAATAATTCCAAGAAACGATTACACTTGAATAATGCCCATATTTTAACTGCTGAGAACATGATCCTGCACATTAAACAGCTTTGGAGAACGAGTTTCATGAAGAACGAACAACCTGTTGGCTCGGTTTCCCTTGGCCGCAAACCGCGCCACTACTGATATTTTTCTCATTTATATATTATCATTATTGTTTAAAATATATAGAATATATATTCTCTATAAAGCTTTTTTCAATTGTAGGTAACCACTACAGGGTCAACTTTTTCTGGCTGTTCAACCGCATATGACTACGATGAGGTCTTGCGTCAGTCCCTTTTGTTTTACGAAGCACAAAGGTCTGGGCAACTGCCAGATTCAAATAGAATTCCATGGAGAGGAGATTCATCTCTTGACGATCGAGGTAACAATGGTGAAGACCTTACAGGAGGATACCACGATGCTGGAGATTACGTTAAGTTTAATTTGCCGATGGCATCGTCTATGACCGTATTATCATGGGGTGCAATTCAGTTTGAAGATGCTTACAAAGCTGCTGGTCAATATTCATACATACGAGATGCAATAAAATGGGGAACAGACTACTTCATCAAGTGTCACACAGCTCCAAATGAATTGTACGTTCAAGTGGGTAATGGTGACATTGATCATGCTTATCCAGGAAGACCAGAATCTATGAACGTGCAAAGACCAGCATATGCATTGAATCCAGATAAACCAGGTATGTTCTCTTGTTTCGTAGTATCTCTTTCCAGTTGTCTGTACTGATTATTTTTTGTGTTCTGTATTCTTCATGTTCAGGATATTCCTTTCTGTCATCGTTATACCCTGATTGTCTTCTTCCGATAATTTTCTTATTCTATATATCACAAAAATCTTCTTGCTTACTTTTTCATGTTCATGAAAAATTGTTGTCATTAAAGGGAAAAAATGTACCATACGTTCGGTAGAGCATAGTATTGAAGCAATGTTTAAACATTACTATAAGTAACATGACATATCGAGCACCAACTCGTTCTTCGAAAACGGTCGACTCGTCGTTGCTAATGTTATTTTTGACGGATAAGGGTGTCTCCTTGTGTAAGATATTTTACTTTGTTGAGAGCTGCTCCGGTGATATCTTAAGGATACCTATGTAAGACGTCATATCTGCTTCTTCAGAGCTGAAATCGCAAAAAATGGAACAAATTCTACGAAGACTGGGTGTTGTGATGTGAATAGAGGATTAAGTCCCTCCATTTTCTTTGATGCGATGAGTCATAAGGAAGCTGTTAGCATCTGTTGGTTTTTTTTTGCAAGTATATTGCATTAACGAGTAAAAGAAAACTTTCTTCTTTGATGGTATGAGTGAATTGCCAGATAACCATCGTTGGCTTATTGAAAGATATTTTGGAGATCAGCCAAAGAGAGAGACAAGGAAGGCGACCATTGTAAGACTCGGAAATAAGATACCCTTCTTCTATAGGGGATTCTTCTATAGTAAGGGTACCTAGTGTTGTTCCCCGCCCAAGGGTATACTGTCTCGGACTCAAGTCTAGCCAAAGGTATATTTTTTGCAATTTTAGTCTAGCCAAGGGCATCATATTATTTTGACTATGTTGGTTTAAGAAATGGTCATGCTTTCAGCTTGAGTCGCTGTTGAAAGTAACTTTATCCGACAGATTTTTAATAGCAAAAGAAACAAATCGACCTTTGAAATTTCCGACCAAACAAATGGCTTTGAAATGAATCTAGCTAGGAGTATCATTTTGTAGATTGTAGAATGTCAATCAAAGGGTGCAATACTCGAAAAAAGTTAGCCAAGAATCCCCCAGTGGCTTGCATCAAGTTTGCTTTGAAATGTCACACCGGAGGTTTTGAAAGAAAAACTACCTTTTTTGAAGTAAAAAAAGAATAGCTAAGTTGGTTGTGAGCACTAATTTAGCAAGATGGAGTAGCACTAAAGTTGACGGATCTGGTTGTTGTCATTTACTAATAAAGAGAATGCTTCGAAGCCATGGTTGTGAGGAATGCATGTGTACAGGGATTCAACATCAATGCTGAAGAAGTATCTTTTTGGTCCTCTAAATTGAACGTCTTTGGAGTTACCTAGACCATTAGACGACTCTCAAACAAAGGATGGAAGGTTTAGAACAATGAGAGCCAATATAGAATCGAGGTAATTGCCATTTGCGATTCTAGAAAGGAAACAACTGATACGATTAAACGATTTGGGTTGTTAATTTTATGAATCTTCTTTAAGCATTTAGAAAAATTGAGTTCAAGAACGTTAGAGATAAAAACGTTGATGCATTGGTGCCAACGCTGTGGCTTTTAATTTCTTCTATGACTGCACGACTTGTTTGGGTACTTTGACAGGACTTGGTAGGAGTCTGTAAGAAGCTTTGAATTTCTTGAATGAATATCTTCTCTCCATACCATAGAACGACCACCTTTGTTTTGTTTGAAAATTCAATCAGAATATCATCACGGTCATTTAGTTGTTTCAAAGCAAACAACTCTTTAATCTTGTGATGTTAAGTATTGCTGTTATTGTATTGCTGAGCAGGGAGATATTATATCTGCATTTTTTGATGTAGAGTTCCAGTGCTTGATATTTGCTACCTAAAGAGGTCCAGGTAGACTTGACGTGACAGAGTTTTGCAATTTTCATATCTTGCAATCGCGTTTTTATCATTGTTACGTTTTTGATGTTTCCTATTTATTGTTGTTTTTAAAATATAGTTGTGGAAAAGAGTTGTTTAACGAAGGCATCGGATGTCGAACGCTTCTCTGTCAAGTTTGATTTGAAATTCGCTGCTTGATAAAGCTCTTCTAGATAGGCGTTTTCGATTATGTTATCTTTGGCAACAATACCCTTTCTTGGGAAGCAGGATCGATTCGAATTTTTACATCGTTTCAAGCTGTCAATATTTTATCACATGAATAAACGATGACAAGAAACGATATATACGAGCAAGTCTGTTCTAGCGTCCGGTTCAGTTTCCAAATGTCAATATAATAGAACGCATGACAGTACTCAAGTAATCCGTCTTCAGCTTTTGAGGGGGGTCCCTCACAGTTTCTTCTTCTTTAAAAATGTTCTGCACAACATCTGCAAGGTGCGAAGAAAAATTGAAAACAATTACTGTTTGATTCTTGAAACAACTCCTAAAACAACAACAAAGTTAAAGTCCTACTCTGTAGTCACAAATACACGGCGAAAGCCAAGCTTGGTGATGGCCAGTCTCCAATTTTCTAAATTCAATAACAACCACATATTCCTTGTGCTGTCATACCAATTGTATCTTTATCAAAGACAATGAAAATTGCATATTAACATGAACGAACTGAGCGAAGAACGTAGCAACGTAGATACAGTTTAAGACTGGTAACATGAAACATAGAAATTCCTCAAGTATATAATGGATGTAGCATGTAGACTTGCAATGGTTGAACATTTGCATGCTTTAGCTACATTGTATGGAACACCAAGATGTCCGTAATTCAAGAAGACAGGCGCATTGCGATGATGTTATAGCCTTTTAGTTTGTTGATCCTGCGACATTTCTGAATTTTCTGAGTCCACAGAAGGACTACACGATGAAGCTAGTGGCGACAATTGACTTGGGCCAGGTAAACCATAATCCGAATCAGTTTCCGGTGATGTTGTGTATGTGTTCTTGGCTGATCGGTGTCAGTAGTTTGCTCTGAAGAAAGTTCCTTATTGGAGGGCTGAGTCGGAATGCTGTACTGGTAGAAATGCTGGGAATTTCCTCAGCTTCTGAGTCATTATCACTTACACAAGATGTTTCTTCAGCTGCTCTTTGAGCAGCACGTTTTCATTATTCCTTCTGGCTGAGCTCGTTGAGCATATTGCAGAGTAGAGGTAAATTCCGATGAAGTGTACGGGTGCGGCAACAATTCTTATCTTCAGGATAAACAACGTTACTTGGACCATCTCCTATACGGCTTTGGATACTATGCACTTTATCCTCCCAGTACGAGCAAAGCTTATTAGATGCTTGACGAGGTGTTAAATTGCGCATCAAGACACTATCACCTGGGTGCAGTCCAACTCCAACATGATGAATGTGTTTGTCATACTGCTTCTTTGCAGATTCTCGAGATTTGAAGGCATAGTCAGCAGCGATACGGTGTGCTTGCTTCATTTTATCCAACCATTTACTGACAAGTTCTGCCTTTGTCGGTTTAGCAGTTTCCGCTGTTCAAATATCGTTAAATAGCTTGTTCTCAAACTCCTTACCTTGGTCACGTAGAATTTTCTCGAGGAAACAAAATAGTAGGAAGAAATCATTGAACAATTAACTCTCTACTGTTCTAGCTTTTTCTTTCTGGTCGGGTATACTTGCACAAATATTGTAAAGTTATAAACCAAGGACAAGGATATATTGATATCTACATTGATGTCCATCAACAGATCTTTCAAGATGGATGAAATTGATTGAAACTAGTTCCATCGGCATTGAGGAAGAGTTACAAATCTTACATCTTGGAATCGTGTTCTCCGACCTTTTTTTAGTATATTTCAATTTAAAAACCCTAGGTTACTCTCTTTGCTAGATTGGTGCTGAAAAACCCTGTCTAATACTCTGCAATGGAGCTCTCGTATGGAAATTCGGTGTTCTGTCTTTCCAACATGGACAAACTTTTGTGACACATCTAGTGTACATGCGAGGCCAGTAAAGAGTAAAACCGTTCTCTTGAAAGATTAAACACACGTTCAATACCCAGATGACCCTTATTTTTCTGGAGCTCCTTGATGATGAGAGTGCGGTGCCTTTTTGGCAATAGCTGATCGAAGTCTAACGTAGAACATCCGAGGTAGTCAGATAATTGTCTATCCATTCTCGAGATTCTTGTCTGGCGATTTTTGAAGGTGGCTTGCTTCCCGTTCCTTTGCAGTGCATCAGTCACGAGATATCAGGGTCATGAGCTTGAGCTACATATATCTTCGTAGTTAGCAATATTCACTTGATCCATCTTCTGCGCACTAACTTCAGCTATCACAGTGGTCTCATCAGAATGCTGATTCTGAAAGCTGTTGATGATAACACTTTCTGTATCTGATGGCAGAACAGAAATTTTGGTAATCCATTGCTATTCGGGAAAGTGCATTTGCCACCACGTTATGTGTGCCTGGACAATAACGTACTTAAGTTGAAATTTGCAAGTTCAGAAATCCACTGATAACCTGTTGCATTAAGTCTGACAGTGCTTTATTGCTGTCAGCGCAGATGGTGAAGCTTGGAACATAAAACAGAATTCGCGAAAATGGCCACAAACTGCTCATTTGAGTGCTAGGAATTCCAGTTTTCCTGCGTGAAGATGATATTTCTTCTTATGCAGGAATCAGACGTGACGTTAAGGCATTCAGAAGGATGCAAAGGGATTTCTTGTGGCATGACTCCTATTTGTTATTATGACTCGAGGGTAGCGAGGTGTTTTGAGGTATCATTCCTGCTACTAATGCCGTATCCTATTACTTCATCAACACGAAGCAAATCGGTTAACAGCTTTGCGATTCGTGAAAAGTCAGGAATGTAGCCACTTTCGATAATATTCCAAATTACGTAGTTCACCGATATTTTGTGGTGATTTGTCTGCTAGTGATGTTACCACTTCGATGTTTGACAAGTCTGGTTAGTAACCTTTAGATGAAAGAACATGACCAAAGCACACTTGGCTTTGAAACATTTTGCATTTACTTGCCTTAAGTTTGACACCGCGGCTGTTGAGATGTTTCAAAATAGTGCTTATGTGCAAAAAATTGATAAAAAAGCATTTTGCCTCTTCCTAAAGCATTTTCAGAGCAATCGATTCCTGATCAACAGTCAATCCATCAAGATTAACAACTTTAACAACATCACAGATTGCTTACTAAAGAAAGAATTCACCTGTGCTTGATAAGTCTCACAGATACCAGGGGTACTATCTGAAATTTCGTTGTAGTTGGCATCTGTTGGGGTCATGGATCTAACAGGTTCTAACTGTAATGATTCAATGTTCAAGACTCTATGATTAACTCGTAACCAACCCAACTTACTCAACTAACTAACTAAAAATACTTACATAAAGGATTATAAGTACAGTTCTACCTTTCATTAAAATATATTATCTGTAACAGGATTGGCGATTGAATAATAAAAACTCGTGGATTTGATGAGTTTAGGCCTAAATGTGTTATTTGCTGCTCTAATGCTAATCCAGCATGCCAGTTTTCGATACCATTCGGCTCAAATAACAGTAGAATTGGTGGCAAAACTGTGCCTAAGGCCCTGGCCAAACGATCAAATATCGTTGGTCAAACACTTCAAATTTGCTTTACAAAAATGTTGGGCCGTTTGCCACGTCCAAAAAACATGGCCCGTCCAACATTTGCAAATAACGAAATCATTGCGCAAGTTCCCGTTCAAGAAACTCACTGGCACAAAGGGAATTTCATTACAATGTTTGACAAGCAATTTAGGAAAGGCGGCCAAACGATCAAACATTGCCTAGCAAGCAAAAGCCATTTGTGATGTTTTTGAAAAAGTTCAGAAACATTTTTTGCTTGACGCAAGCAAAACATGCCGTACGAGCAATGTTTTTGGACATGACCAAGCTGCAATTGACAAGCAAACTTCAAATGTGTGACAAACAATGTTTGATCTTTTGTCCAGGGTCTAAGTGAGCACGGCTCAGGCCATCAAGATATATATACAAGGCGCCGTAATGTTATATTGTGATATTCGTTTTTTTTTGCTTTGTTTTACATGAATCTGGATTTACGTATTGTACACCAGTTTAAGCATCCTTGTCCCGAGAATACAAGTTCATTTGAAATCACTGTGCTCTTTCCCTTTTCCTATTAGGATCTGATGTTGCGGGTGAAATAGCAGCAGCTTTGGCAGCCGCATCTGTCGTCTTTAAAGATAGAGACCCATCATACTCGGCAACATTGCTTCAACATGCCAAAGAGGTGTTCAGCTTCGCAGACACTTACAGAGGAATCTACAGTAATTCGATTCAAGTTGCAGGGAAATTTTACAAAAGCGACTCCTATGAAGATGAGCTCATGTGGGCAGCAGCTTGGTTGTACAAAGCAACAGGTGAAGCACAATATCTAACAAGAGCAGAATCTTACTATAGTTCGGCTTCGCAAAAATGGACACCTTGGTCCTTCGATTGGGACAACAAAAAAGCTGGTGTGATGGCTCTTTTGGCACAACTCACAGGCAAGAGCTTTTACAAAGTTGATTTGGAAGCATTTTGTGATTACGTGTTAAGTGTCGAAAGGACTTCTACTGGGATAATGCATCTTACACAATGGGGATCAAACAGGTATGCTGCAAATGCTGCCTTTATATGCCTTCTTGCTGCTGATCTTGACATCAAGAAACATGAATACCGAGAATTTGCACGATCACAGATCCACAACATGCTCGGCGATTCCGGACGCAGTTTTGTGGTTGGGTTTGGTAACAATCCACCCGTGCAACCTTATCATAAAGCAAGTGCTTGTGCCAGCCCTCCTGCAGTATGCACTTGGGACACCTTCAATGACATTTCCAAACCTAACCCACATGTTCTGTACGGTGCATTGGTTGGGGGACCGAAAGATATAAGTGGCACATACGTTGATGAACGAACTGATTATATCACGAATGAGGTTACCTGTGACTATAATGCTGGGTTCCAGTCTGCTGTTGCTGGTTTGAAACATCTGGCATTGAAAGGTAAATTTTCGTAATTCAATTTATTCTGTTATATTTTAACATTCCTATATTGGGGCACAGACTATTTGCACCTTTTGCCATTATAAACGACGTTAGTTTGTTTTCGTGCATCAAAGCGCTGAAATGTCTCACTCGAGGCGATAACTATTGCCATTGCTGAGACCTAGGGGACCGGTCATTAATTATCTACTAGGGGGGGCCGGAGTGATTTGGTATGGGCCATGAAATTTATTCCAGCCTTGAAGATGGGCTACGAAATTTTTGTCTTCCAATTGGAAGGGCCATGAAATATTCTTAAAAGATTTACAAAACTGTTTGCTGAAATCCTCAAATCTTCAAATTGAAAAAGTCCTCAAATAACACACAATTAAGAATCCCAACCCACTTTCATCCACTTTATCTTTATTTTCTTTATACAACAGTGCGATGGTACATTATTTTGTGCTGGGGGGCTCATGACACTATTGCATACTGTCCTAACCCCCGAAACGCAGTCATGAGTGGATAGCTGATGGTTCGCACTACTTTTCACCATGCCGCAGTTTTATGCGCAACTTCGTCACCATTATACTCTATCCTTTCTACTTCCGTTTCCATCATTGTGCGGTCTCGGATGGGGTGGGGTGCCTCCCTCCTGGCTGGATCCCCAGTGCTGCGTGCCGTGCGACTACTGGTATATTTCTTATTTTTACATTATTTTTTTATATATATACATCTCGGATGGGGTGAGGTGCCTCCCTCCTGGCTGGATCCCCAGTGCTGCGTGCCGTGCGACTACTGGTATATTTCTTATTTTTACATTATTTTTTTATATATATACATCTCGGATGGGGTGAGGTGCCTCCCTCCTGGCTGGATCCCCAGTGCTGCGTGCCGTGCGACTACTGGTATATTTCTTATTTTACATTATTTTTATATATATACATCTCGGATGGGGTGGGGTGCCTCCCTCCTGGCTGGATCCCCAGTGCTGCGTGCCGTGCGACTACTGGTATATTTCTTATTTTTACATTATTTTTTTATATATATACATCTCGGATGGGGTGAGGTGCCTCCCTCCTGGCTGGATCCCCAGTGCTGCGTGCCGTGCGACTACTGGTATATTTCTTATTTTACATTATTTTTTATATATATACATCTCGGATGGGGTGAGGTGCCTCCCTCCTGGCTGGATCCCCAGTGCTGCGTGCCGTGCGACTACTGGTATATTTCTTATTTTTACATTATTTTTTTATATATATACATCTCGGATGGGGTGAGGTGCCTCCCTCCTGGCTGGATCCCCAGTGCTGCGTGCCGTGCGACTACTGGTATATTTCTTATTTTTACATTATTTTTTTATATATATACTTGAAAGTTGTTCAAGTTTTTTTTTATTATTCGACACAATATCCTAAGATACATGGTCTTCAATTAATTAAACAACAACAACAGAACAAAATTTTAAAGCTAATACCGCTGCAAGTTAGGCAGGGCCATGAAGTTTTTTCCATTTTATCAGAGGGGTTCCGAAAATTGTTCTTGGTGTTTTAGAGGGGTTAGCAAATTTTTTGATAAAATTTGCCAAATCACTCCGGCCTCCCCTAGTAGATAATTAATGACCGGTCCCTAGCATGGAAAAAAGAAAGGAAAGAGGGCAAAGGCAGAAGAAAATGAAATTGACAGGCCTCAGTATGGAAGTTGCCTGGCAAAGTCCTTTCCAAAGGCATTTCGTTCCTTTCTTTTCTATACGGGGATGCTACATTCTATGCTAAATGATTTAGAAGCAAGGCGTCCAAGGTGACATTTTAAGTTTCAACAACTAGCTACGTTCTTTCGTTCTACAAAACTACCAATCAAATATCATGTTCTTTCGAAATTGATAAGTAATGCTAAATGTTTTAGAAGCAAGGAGTCCAAGGTGACATTTCAATTTTCAACAACTAGCTACGTTCTTTCGTTCTACAAAACTACCAATCAAATATCATGTTCCTTCGAAATTGATAAGATATGCTAAATGTTTTAGAAGCAAGGGGTCCAAGGTGACATTTCAATATTTAACCACTAGCTACGTTCTTTCGTTCTACAAAACTACCAATCAAATATCATGTTCTTTGGAAATTGATAAGATATGCTAAATGTTTTAGAAGCAAGGGGTCCAAGGTGACATTTCAATTTTTAACCACTAGCTACGTTCTTTCGTTCTACAAAACTACCAATCAAATATCATGTTCTTTCGAAATTGATAAGATATGCTAAATGTTTTAGAAGCAAGGGGTCCAAGGTGACATTTCAATATTTAACCACTAGCTACGTTCTTTCGTTCTACAAAACTACCAATCAAATATCATGTTCTTTCGAAATTGATAAGATATGCTAAATGTTTTAGAAGCAAGGGGTCCAAGGTGACATTTCGATTTTTAACCACTAGATACGTTCTTTCGTTCTAAAAAACTACCAATCAAATATCATGTTCTTTCGAAATTGATAAGATATGCTAAATGTTTTAGAAGCAAGGGGTCCAAGGTGACATTTCAATATTTAACCACTAGATACGTTCTTCCGTTCTACAAAACTATCGATCAAATATCATGTTCTTTCGAAATTTATAAGAAATGCTAAATGTTTTAAAAGCAAGGCATCCAAGGTGACATTTCAATTTTCAACAAGGAGCTACGTTCTTTCGTTCTACAAAACAAACAATCAAATATCATGTCCTTTCGAAATTGATAAGAAATTCTAAACGTTTTAGAAGCAATGAGTCCAAGGTGACATTTCAATTTTTTAACCACTGAATTAAGCGCTGAAGAGTAAATTATTATCATATTGCCTTTTAAAATTACACTTGCAATAGCAGAAAAAAATCTTGAGAAAGACAGTCGACATTATTAGTCATTGCCTTAATTTCTTAAATTCTTTTTTTACCCAGTTGATCCTGCCCTGTCATGTGTTGTGCTTTTTCAATTAAATACAAACATGATTCTGTGAAAATTTTGGAAGAACAAAAACTCTAGCTTCTTTAGCATAAAAGCTTCAACAGCACCAATATTTTAATGGATGATGTTTGGGAATAGAATATATCTTTACACTATGAAATTAGATATAGGCGGTTTAAAATTTGAATTTCTTCAATTGTGAGTTCTTGATATCACTTGAAATTGAATCAATTCTTTTCTTGCAATTTCAAATGTAAGCTTATGCAGAAGCATACCCTAAATTCCGAGTAAAAATATGCGAAATATGAGAGTCATGAGACTTTCCAGGCCTTATCATTGCTTTCAATCTTACTACGAAAATCTTGGACGCAATTTTCTCACTTTTTTGACCGAAATAAAATTAAATTTTCAAGGTTTCCTCAATTTTCCATTCACTTTAATGGGGTTTTGGTTAAAATCATACCCATGTTTACAGAATTTAAGGGCAAAAAACCCACCCATATGGGCGGCACATACCCGTACCCAAATTATAACACAGAATAGGAAGAATTTCAACACAGAATAGGGATTCCTATTCCTTTAGCCCTTTAGATTCAATGATGTTAATTAATGTGGCCTGGGGGTGGCCTTGATGTTTCGAAAGACATATCTAAAGATTTTTTCTACTTAAGCAACAAAAGGTAGAGCTCTGCAAGTAAACAGGTGCGTAAAAGAACAAGATTAGATAGCTAAAGGAACAGCGTAAGAAAACTTTCTTCATTCTATTTGACGTGAGAACAGCATCATTGTCTCAAGACGGGAAACTTAGTGTGTCACGGAAATGCGCAAGTATATTCTTTTAGTCATCAGAAATGAAATGCTGTTTCGCAGCTTTGACCAGTAAGCTGAACATGTGTAAAAAAGTTGTATGGACAGTTTCATTCCGCTAGTACGATGTCAAAAACTTTATAATCTTTTCGTTTTGCCAACTACTTGCCTGCACTATGGCATAAATTTGATGTTTTGCGGTAACGCAACATTTTCTTGATTTGCTGACTTCCAAGATTTTCCAAATACTGAGGTTTGGGGGTACTTCAGTATTTGTTGAGACTTATTATTCGTCAAACATTGCAAACACGTGTACATTTGATAAACGATATAGAAAGAAAGCTCAGGTCTTTATGCTACTGTCATTCTTCATCACAGAAACAAACACAGCACAATGAGAATAGAGCAATAAGAGTCGATGAACGCTAAGATAAAGTTACAACACAATCTTGATGATTGTAGTGGCGCGAAAGTCACACTGTCTTGCTTGCTAAAAACACTCGAACCAAAAACCAAAATTTTCATAAAATTTGCGCCGGGCTATTATTCTTAAATTTCAACAACTTGCACCATAATATTGATATGAAATATATTCTTATTAGAAAATCACAAGGCACAAGTAGGTTCAATGGTTATGTTCACAGACGTGCTGCCCAAAAGGGTGTCGTTTTTAATGACTTTGGTATAAGCAAGGGTCTTCATTTTCTATAACCATCGGTATAAACTTTATAAACAAATGTCTTATTTTCGTTTTTTTTTCACTTTTCCTTGTGAAATCTCATTCGAGTTGACATACTGTATTATTGCATAGCATAATTCAGTGTATATATTTTAGTGTACGTTAACAAGGTTGGATGTAAATTTTTGAAATTTTGGTAGAATTTTGGGTATATGTTTTCAGAAATTTAGTATGAATAAGGGCAGGCATTTCGCGTCTTAGGCAGCACACCCCTATCCACATCTAAGTCAACCCCCCCCCGCCCAATACTAAGTCTAATCTTAAGTTTAGCAATGTAGAGATAGCTACAGTAACTTTACATTCTTCAGAAGATGATGTAAAATATTTTGTAATTTCGTGAGATTTGTGTCGGAGTGGATTGTTACTATTTCAAAACAATCTTTTCATCGACAGCTACCACTAGTACTTCTAGTACTACGGACACAAGTACATCTACTACGGAAGCAACTACAACTGCAACGCCAGGTAATTCTATACTTATGTTCTAAATCGTATTCAATAAACGGATCTTGCACTGCACTGTAACGCCGGAAACTTAAAGAATACTTTACACCAAATGACTCTACAGTTACGACACTCCTTAGAACTATCGTTTGGAATACTAACTCGAGCACGAAGCTACTTACATTTCATTGTTAGAGAATTATTTATGAGAAGTGTAAAATTTTTGTTCTTAATTCCAGAGACTTATCACTGCAGAGACGCACAGGGGGGTACTAAATATATGTTGGGTACTGGGGACGTGGCGCCCAAGAGGGTATCATTTTTCATGATTTGTGTATAAAAAAGTGTTTTTATTTTCTGAAAATTGCTATAAATAATGGTATGGATTTCTCGAGAATCGGTATAAACTTTGCAAACAATGGTCTTATTTTCCTAATGAAACTTGATTTGGATTGACAAATAATAGCATAATTTAATATGTATATAAAGTAGTGTACGTTTACAAGGTTGGATGTTAATTTTGGAGATTTTTGTAGAATTTTGGGTATATGTTTTCAGAGATTTAGTATGAATAAGGGCAGGCATTTCGCGTCTTTGGCAGCACACCCCTATCCACATCTAAGTCAACCCCCCTCCCATACTAAGTCTAATCTTAAGTTTAGCAATGTAGAGATACAAGTGATGATGTAAAATATTTTGTAATTTCGTGAGATTTTTGTCGGAGTGGATTGTTACTATTTCAAAACAATCTTTTCGTTTTTTCCATTACTAGAGACAACTACCACGAGTACTTCTGGTACTGTTACTACGGAAGCAACTACAACTTCAACGCCAGGTAATTCTATACTTATGTTCTAAATCGTATTCAATAAACGGATCTTGCACTGCACTTTAACATCAGAAACCACATCTAAGTCAACCCCCCATACTAAGTCTAACTTAAGTTTAGCAATGTAAAGATACAGTAACTTTACATTCTTCAGAAGATGATGTAAAATATTTTGTAATTTCGTGAGATTTGTGTCGGAGTGGATTGTTACTATTTCAAAACAATCTTTTCAATCTTTTCGTTTTCTCCATTACTAGAGACAACGGCAACTACCACGAGTTCTTCTAGTACTATGGACACGGGTATTTCTACTACGGTTACTACGGAAGCAACTACAACTACAACGCCAGGTAATTCTATGGTTAAGTTCTAAATCGTATTCAATAAACGGATCTTGCACTGCACTGTAACAGCAGAAACTTCCATGTAACTATAAATTTAAGACACTCCTTAAAAAATCGTTTGGAACACTAACTTGAGCACTAAGCTCTTACGTTTCATCGTTAGAGCATTATTAATGACAACTGTAAAATTTTGATGTTCTTAATTCCAAAGACTTTTCACTGCAACTAGATGAACTTTTGATGGAAAATAAACATGCATAGATAGCCCAAAAAAGGCTTTATTGATTAACGATACACTATTTACTTTTTTGCCTCCAAGGAAGATTAAATACAAAACCAATACAAAAACTAGAGATGGATCTCCACACTAAGGATTTCTTTATCTGATCTGAGGAAACATCAAATTCCAGCCATACTAAGGAAATCAATCGACAGGAGAGACGTGTAACAGAAGCAAAAGTCTGTTACTTTTGAGTAAGTCACGGACAGCACGAAGGAGACACGAGTCGAGCAGAGAATAAAAATTGACTAATGATTAAATTAGGCATGATTAAATTACAATTCTGCATATATACAAGTGCAAACGAGTCTAATGATTGTGTGCGTATTTAATTAGGTGCAAATTAGACCTTCTGTAGACACCCAGGGGTGTGTTCTTAATATATTTTGGTACTGGGGACGTGCTGCCCAAAAGGGTGTCGTTTTTCATGACTTTGGTACAAGCACGGGTCTTCATATCTATAAACTTCGGTAGAAACTTTATAAACAACTGTCTTATTTTCGTTTTTTCATTTTCCCTGTGAAACCTCATTCGAATTGACATACTGTATTATGGCATAGCATAATTCAGTGTATATATTTTAGTGTGCGTTAACAAGGTTGGATGTAAATTTTGAAATTTTGGTAGAATTTTGGGTATATGTTTTCAGAAATTTAGTATGAATAAGGGCAGGCATTTCGCGTCTTAGGCAGCACACCCCTATCCACATCTAAGTCAACCCCCCATACTAAGTCTAATCTTAAGTTTAGCAATGTAAAGATACAGTAACTTTACATTCTTCAGAAGATGATGTAAAATATTTTGTAATTTCGTGAGATTTGTGTCGGAGTGGATTGTTACTATTTCAAAACAATCTTTTCAATCTTTTCGTTTTCTACATTACTAGAGACAACGACAACTACCACGAGTTCTTCTAGTACTATGGACACGGGTATTTCTACTACGGTTACTACGGAAGCAACTACAACTACAACGCCAGGTAATTCTATGGTTAAGTTCTAAATCGTATTCAATAAACGGATCTTGCACTGGACTGTAACAGCAGAAACTTCCATGTAACTATAAATTTAAGACACTCCTTAAAAAATTGTTTGGAACACTAACTCGAGCACTAAGCTACTTACGTTTCATCGTTAGAGCATTATTAATGACAACTGTAAAATTTTGATGTTCTTAATTCCAAAGACTTTTCACTGCAACTAGATGAACTTTTGATGGAAAATAAACATGCATAGATAGCCCAAAAAAGGCTTTATTGATTTACCATACTCTATTTGCATCCAAGGAATTTTAAATACAAAAACAATACAAAAACTAGAGATGTATCTCCACACTAAGGATTTCTTTATCTGATCTGAGGAAACATCAAATTCCAGCCATACTAAGGAAATCAATCGACAGGAGAGACGTGTAACAGAAGCAAAAGTCTGTTACTTTTGAGTAAGTCACGGACAGCACGAAGGAGACACGAGTCGAACAGAGAATAAAAATTGACTAATGATTAAATTAGGCATGATTAAATTACAATTCTGCATATATACAAGTGCAAACGAGTCTAATGATTCTGTGCGTACTTAATTAGGTGCAAATTAGACCTTCTTCAGACCCAGGGAGTGTGTACTTAGCTAATATATTTTTGGCACTGGGGACGTGCTGCCCAAAATGGTGTCGTTTTTCATGACTTTGGTATAAGCAAGGGTCTTCATATCTATAAACTTCGGTAGAAACTTTATAAACAACTGTCTTATTTTCGTTATTTTTCATTTTTCCCTGTGAAATCTCATTCGAATTGACATACTGTATTATTGCATAGCATAATTCAGTGTATATATTTTAGTGTACGTTAACAAGGTTGGATGTAAACTTTTGAAATTATGGTAGAATTTTGGATATATGTTTTCAGAAATTTAATATGAATAAGGGCATCCATTTCGCGTCTTAGGCAGCACACCCCTATCAACATCTAAGTCAACCCCCCCCCCCATACTAAGTATAATCTTAAGTTTAGCAATGTAGAGATACAGTAACTTTACATTCTTCAGAAGATAATGTAAAATATTTTGTAATTTCGTGAGATTTGTGTCGGAGTGGATTGTTACTATTTCGAAACAATCTCTTCATCGACAGCTACCACGAGTACTTCTAGTACTACGGACAGAAGTACTTCTACTACGGAAGCAACTACAACTGCAACGCCAGGTAATTCTATACTTATGTTCTAAATCGTATTCAATAAACGCATCTTGCACTGCACTGTAACACCGGAAACTTAAAGAATACTTTACACCAAATGACTCTACAGTTACGACACTCCTTAGAACTATCGTTTGGAATACTAACTCGAGCACGAAGCTACTTACATTTCATCGTTAGAGCATTATTTATGAGAAGTGTAAAATTTTTGTTCTTAATTCCAGAGACTTATCACTGCAGAGACGCACAGGGGGTACTAAATATATGTTGGGTACTGGGGACGTGGCGCCCAAGAGGGTATCATTTTTCATGATTTTTGTATAAAAAAGTGTCTTAATTTTCTGAAATTTGATATAAATAATGGTATTGATTTCTCGAGAATCGGTATAAACTTTGCAAACAATGGTCTTATTTTCCTGATGAAACTTGATTTGAATTGACATATAATAGCATAATTTAATATATATATATAAAGTAGTGTACGTTTATAAGTTTGGATGTTAATTTTTGAGACTTTGTTATAATTTTGGATATAAATTTTCAGAAATTAGGTATGAATATGGGTAAGCATTTAGTGTCCTAGGCGGCACGTCCCTATCCACAACTACAGTGAGTCGATCCCCGGTACTAAGTCTAATGTTAGGTTAAGCAATGTAGAGATAAAGTAACTTTATATTCTTCAGAAGATGCTGTAAGATATTTTGTAATTTCGTGAGATTTGTTTCAGATTTGATTGTTACCATTTCAAAACAAAATTTTCCATTTTTTTTCCGTTATTAGAAACAACGACAGTTACTACTACGGACAGGAGTACAAAGGTAAATAGAACCTTTTACACTTTCTCTTCCTTTCTTCATTTTTTGTAAATTTCTTAAGTGATAATCTCCTCATAAATTTGCACCTACTCTTAGTAGACAGGGAAATATCTGCAAAAAACCAAGAAATTGCCAAATCTCAATCTCTCTTCAGATTCTGACATTTCAAAAGTTGAAGGTCCATTTTCCAAGATGGGTCATCGTGAATTATTTTCAGATAGCACGTGAAAAATATAATAAAAAACACAGCATAAAAATGTAAACATAAAGGCCCATATTTCTCATCTCATGTTTTTTTAATAGATTGTATATTCATTTTGTTAGCTCTAAGACCTTCTGTTGATTTATATCAAGATCAATTTTTGCGACATCAGTGATTCGAGTGATGACGACACCAACTTTAGAAACTGCAGTTATTTGTCGTTTTTTCGCACACTTCTGGTTTAAAACCTGTTACTTTTCTTGTCTATGTTTATATCAACACGACACGAATGGCTTCATCTAAATTTTTGAATCAATATTGTAAGCAGTCTAGTCATGCTGATGTCAGCAACTTGTCTTGTAACGTCATAAAACTCATAAAAAGAAGTATCTGTCGTGTTCACAAGTTTCTGAATCACCCCGGGTAATGTATGTACAGTACAGTGGTGGGTGTGCAGTACGGTACAGGATATTCAGTACATTGGAGGGATATCATCAGTACGGTGGAGGATGTTCAGTACAGTGGAGGGATATCATCAGTACAGTGGAGGATGTTCAGTACAGTGGAGGGATATCATCAGTACAGTGGAGGGATACCATCAGTACAGTGGAGGGATACCATCAGTACAGTGGAGGGATACCATCATTACAGCGGAGGATGTTCAGTACGGTGGAGGGATATCATCAGTACAGTGGAAGATGTTCAGTACTGTGGAGGGATATCATCAGTACGGTGGAGGGATATCATCAGTACAGTAGAGGGATACCATCAGTACAATGGAGGATATTCAGTACTGTGGAGGGATATCATCAGTACAGTGGAGGTGTTGATCAGTGCAGTGGAGATATCATCAGTACAGTGGAGTACTTTCTAAATTTCTGCACGAGTCCGAGTTTTCTACACTTGGTTATCAAAATAAATTAAAATATATAGACCCATATTTGAACGTTTTAATCTTATAATCTTCATCAGCAATCTTCATCATCTTGGTTATCATATTCATTCAGTGCTGTTGACAAAACTTTCTGTGTCAGATTTGTATCCCTCGATACGATCTATATCGAAGGGCCGGGGAAGGGCCATTCACTCTTCAATATAGTGTGTGAGGCTTTTAGGCAAACAAAAGTATTTCAAGGGATTTGAATGAAAACATTAGGTTTTCCAGCCAGATTGAACGAGATTTTGATGAAGAGCAAGTGAATTGCCCCTCGATCTATATGCAGTATATCACTCATTTTATTATGAAATGACTGGTGTAATGCAGCTAAGAAATAAGCCAAAATTTTGCATTTTTATTTAACCAAGCACCACTTTCAACATAATTTTTACATAAAATTCTCTGGTTGTTATGAAGAGTGTATCTCAATTACGGTTTTAACAGAAATGCGAATCGGTATTTGTACCTGTTTTGACATTGGATTTGTTCATTGTTTTCCTTCACGTTAGACTCATTTTTTATAGGAAACTGACTCTAAGAAACTTTATATGCATTTTCCTAAAAATCAAGAGACTCTTCTCCCGGGACTCTTCTCCATGGAATAAGAAGTGAAAAAGCTAAGACACTCTTTCCGTCTATAAATTCAGCCTGAATTCAGCACTCAATTTTACTGATGTGGTTTGTGTAATATTTGTGTAAAAATAATTCCAAGAAACGATTACACTTGAAAAATGCTCATATTTTAACTGCTGAGAACATGATCCTGCACAGAAAACCGCTTTGGAGAGCAAATTTCATGGAGAACGAACAACCTGTTGGCTCGGTTTCCCTTGGCCGCATACCGCACCACTACTGATATTTTTCTCATTTATATATTATTATCATTATTTTAAATATATAGAATATATATTCTTTATAAAGCTTTTTCATTTGTAGGTAACCACTACAGGGTCAACTTCTTCTGGCTGTCCGACCAAATTTCACTACGATGAGGTCTTGCGTAAGTCTCTTCTGTTTTACGAAGCACAAAGGTCTGGGCAACTGCCAGATTCAAATAGAATATCATGGAGAGGAAATTCCTCTCTTGGTGATCAAGGTCACAATGGTGAAGACCTTACAGGAGGATACCACGATGCTGGGGATTACGTTAAGTTTAATTTTCCGATGGCATCGTCTATGACCGTATTATCATGGGGTGCAATTCAGTTTGAAGATGCTTACAAAGCTGCTGGTCAATATTCATACATACGAGATGCAATTACTCTTAGGTGCTTAATTGCTGGGGGGTGTCGGAATAGGCGGAGGGGGGCTGGAACTACCGTCAGGAACTAATTGGCAGGGGTCGGAATGAACAGGGGGGTCCGACTTTGTTTGAAAAACCTTGTCTGGAAACTGCTGAAACGCAAAGCGAGGGGGGCCTATAGTGCTAAGGAAATCCATAGTTCTAACCAACAAATTTAGTATACAAGTGCAATTTCACATCAAGAACGTCAGAGTAAGTCAAGTAAAAAAATATCAACATCAATATCAATACAAACCTAATTAGCGGGGGGTCCTAATAAGAGCGGGGGTGTTGGAATTTTTTCAAAAAATTAACTAGCGGATGGGGACGGCAATTAGGCCCGTAAGAGTATCACCGTCATCATTCGCACATTGCGACAAGGTTGCTACTTTATCAAATTGATATCTGAATTTACGTATTCTATACCAGTTTATGATTCCTTATCCAGAATTTACAAGCTCATTTAAGATCACTGTGCTTTCCCCCTTTTTCTATTAGGATCTGATGTTGCGGGTGAAATAGCAGCAGCTTTGGCAGCCGCATCTGTCGTATTTGAAGATAGAGACCCATCATACTCGGCAAGTTTGCTTGAGCATGCCAAAGAGGTGTTCAGCTTCGCAGACACTTACAGAGGACTCTACAGTAATTCGATTCCTGATGCAGGGAAATTCTACCCGAGCACTTCCTATGAAGATGAGCTCATGTGGGCCGCAACTTGGTTGTACAAAGCAACAGGCGATTCAAGTTATCTAGCAAAAGCAGAATCTTACTATAGTTCGGCCTCGCAAACGTGGACACCTTGGTCCTTCGATTGGGAAAACAAAAAAGCTGGTGTGATGGCTCTTTTAGCACAACTCACAAGCAAGAACATTTACAAAGTTGATTTGGAAGCATTTTGTGATTACGTGTTAGGTGTCCAAAGGACTCCTACTGGGATAATGCATCTTGCCCAGTGGGGATCAAACAGATATGCTGCAAATGCTGCCTTTATATGCCTTCTTGCTGCTGATCTTGACATCAAGAAACAAGAATACCGAGAATTTGCACGATTACAGATCCACAACATGCTTGGCGATTCCGGACGCAGTTTTATGGTAGGGTTCGGTCAAAATTCACCCGTGCAACCTCATCATAAAGCAAGTGCCTGTGCCAGCCCTCCTGCAGAATGCACTTGGAACACCTTCAATGACATTTCCAAACCTAACCCACATGTTCTGTACGGTGCATTGGTTGGGGGACCGAAAGATATAAGTGGCACATACGTTGATGACCGAACTGATTATATCACAAATGAAGTTACCTGTGATTATAATGCTGGGTTCCAGTCTGCTGTTGCTGGTTTGAAACATCTGGCATTGAAAGGACAATGTTCGTAATTCAATTTATTCTGTTATATTTCAACATTCCTATATTGGTGCACAGACGATTTGCTTCTTTTGCCATTATAAACGACGTTAGTATATTTTTCGTACATTAAAGCGCTGAAATGTCTCACTCGAGGTGATTACTATTGCCTTTGCTGAGACCTAGAGTGGAAAAAAAGAAGAGGAAGGAGGGCAAAGGCAAAAGAAAATTATATTGATAGGCCTCAGTATGGAAGTTGCCTGGCAAAGTGCTCTCCAAAGGCATTTCGTTCCTTTCTTTTCTATACGGGGATCTATGTGATATCGTTTTCAATGATCCCCAACTGATTTCAAAGACCCTCAGTATTGTGTCGTTTCAAAAATTAATAAAAAATAACCTTGTTACTTTTCTGCCAATTCTTTGAGACTGCAAGTAAATTTGTTTTTTTAATTTTTAAAAGGTAGATGTCTGTGCAATTACTTCAAAATGAATAATTTTTAAATACAATTATTCTAGAGATCTAACTGGTCTGCGAGAACGAAAAAAAATTTGTTTGTTCTCGCATATCGCAGACCGTCGGCGATCCTGGCCTGACGATTGTCGCGATCGCAATATATGAAAACATGAATTTACAAAGATTGGCGCAATCACCATAAGTTTGTTATTTGCGATCATCGACAACATCGGCAATAATCGTCATAGAAAGACTCTGACGAGAATCTTTTCTGCGAGACGATCATCATGTCTATTTCTTATCAAAATGAGGCTCTTTGTTTTTATCTTCCACATATAACAACACGGTGAAGTGCACGGGAGATGAAAGATCATGGACAAGTATAGCATTTAAGAACACTTGCTTCGGCCCTGATCGATACCCGATTATCTGCGATTCAGTTTACGAAATTTGGGAACAAGGCTTTTAATTGTAAAAATTTCCAAAAACCTCAAGTTATCCTGGTTCACTTAAGATGTTTCCGTACTGGGCTTTATCGTTTCTTTGCCCTTTTTCCGCACGAGTGATTTTGCCTCTCTCAAGGAAATAGCAGTAACTCCTGCGCTTTAATGTCATTGGTGTATGCTCAAAATTCGCACCGCGAGCCAGTGCACGCTTTTAACCAGCACTGGCAACAATTTTCATCTTTCACACATAACCGACTCTATATTTGTTAATTCTTACATATATACTCAAAAACTGCTAGCCGGTGCACGCTTTTAACCAGTATGACAACAATTTTAATCTTTGAGTAGTATAATCGGTTTTTTACCTTTTAAGTCATGTATGCTCAAATACCGCTAGCCGGTGTACACTTATAACCAGTACATATAAAAATTTTAATCTGTCAGTCATATAGTCGACTTTCATTTGTTCATTTATGTATACTCAAAAACCGCTAGCCGGTGCACACTTTTAACCAGTATTGATAACAATTTTTATCTTTCAGAAATATAACCGACTTTTATTAGTTTATCCATGTATACTCAATTACCGCTAGCCGTTGCACGATATTGACCAGTATTGATAAAAATTTGCATCCTTCAGTTATATAACTGACTTTTATTAGTTTACTTATGTATACTCAATTACCGCTAGCCGGTGCACACTTTTAATCACTATATATAACAATTTGCACCCTTCATTTATATAACCGACTTTTATTAGTTTATTTATGTATACTCAATTACCGCTAGCCGTTGCACGATATTGACCAGTATTGATAAAAGTTTGCATCCTTCAGTCATATAACCGACTTTTATCAGTAGCCGTATTCATGTATACTCAATTACCGCTAGCCGGTGCACACTTTTAATCAATATATATATAACAATTTGCACCCTTCAGTTATATTACCGACTTTCATTAGTTTATTCATGTATACTCAAATACCGCTAGCCGGTGCACGCTTTTTGACAAACAGTGTTACAAATGTTAACCTGTGGACCATGTAACCTTATTTCATTAGTGTATTCATATACTAAAATGCCGTTAGTCGGGTCACGCTTTTTGACCAACTGTGTTAAAATAACGCAAGCTTGTGCACAGTTGTATTTCAGTTATAACTGATAAATCGCTGCTATGAAAACTCACAAAATTTTTAGATCTCTATTTTGGTCTCATTCTGTTTCGTTGGTAACTAAAAGTGATGTGACAAATGTTGAACAACACTTCATTCCCTCTTCCAATACCAAAAAACTGACACCCTGTCGGGAAGTTTGACGTTTACACACTAGGAATTATATGGTGGTCCTCTTGCTTATACGCCCCCAAGTGGCCCTTAAAAGTCAGGGACTGGGACAAACAAAGTATTTCCGGCCCACTGCCCCGGCCCTCAAGCCTCAGCTACCCGTTAACTGCCTGACCACAACAAACACCGTAAAGTTGATGGCTATCGCACCTCACTCAACCACTGAAGGAAGTGGCAAGCGCGAAGGGTAGCAGAAGAAAACAAAGGTTGCAACTTGCAGATGACTTGAAACGACAGTTTGACAGAACAAGCGCTATCCAAACGGAGGGAGGGAAGGGCAACTTGAAAACCACTTTTCAAGACATTTGCCCAGATTTAACCTTATGACTATGATTTAACATTGCATCAGCCACAGCTCATATAGGCTAAACCATTTCACAGCCCATTTGAGACATTGTTTAAGATGGCAGATATCATGTTGTTAAAAGGCATTGTTGAGTCGCCAGCTCGTGTATAACACTTTATGAGATACCAGGTCACACACATTTTCATTAAGCATCAGTGCAAAACCACACGTGATGCCAGCTCCCGTAAAACATGTCATGAGCAAATGGAAGGAATGGAGGGTTGAAGATATATAGAGCTCTATTACATCTAGTACATATTCTCGTTCTGTTTCAATGCCAAAGAGTTGATGATTTTACTTCATAAATTGTTCTAGTCATTAATGAGTTTTTAACATTTAAGTCACAACCTTCTTTATAACTCTAGTCTGCGCCCTCTTGTTTTGATTCAATTCACAAAGCAAGAAGAGATCAGTGTCCATAAAGCCGTTTAACAGTTCAAATGTCAACATTACATCTCCTGGTCTCTTCTTTATTCGAGTGAAAGCAGGACTAATGCTTCAAGTCACCTATCTTATGCCTAGCAATTTCTGATATCAAACATATAATGTTATTGCCAGGGGCTCCGGAAGCACGGGGGCAATGCGGTGAATTGCCCCCCTTGCCTTCATAAAAATTGTGAAATTCTTTGCTTCTCTTATTGTTTTGCCATGAGTGCTTCTTGCAAAGTTTATCACGAGACATAGTACACTTGAACTCCCTTCCTTTTTTTATAACAAATTTTTTACTCTTACAACAGTTAAATCGACATAGAAATGCACACAAAAATGTCTGACTGTAAATGAGTTTCGTTTTTTCTTTCAATTTTTGAAAAAATAACTTTAAAAAATGACTGCCTAAATCCTCCCTAAAAACCTCCCGAAAATGTTTTTGGGGAAAAACCTCCCCAAAATTTCTACAGGCTGAACAACCCAAGCGCAACAAATAATCTGAATGAACAAATCAAATAAAGAACGATGTCACTGACATGCCAGTCCTGAGACAGATTAACACACAGATGCTGCAAAGACAGGCTGGTTTACAACATAACAAAGGCATTTACAACAGATCTGCATAGTCCGAAGTCCAAAGGCCATCAAACAAATGTCAAATGTCAGAATTCCCTGGCCTGAACAGCAACAAAATAAATGATAGAATCTCCAGCCATTTTCACTACATTGGTGCAAACAGTGCAGGAGTAGAACTTCTTTTCTCTGCAATTACTTTTAATACGGGGGGTCCATGCAACTATTTTCTTCTTCACCCCTAAATATAAAGCCTAATGTTTTGGGAACCCCAAATATTGAGTGTAATGTTTTGGAGACCCCAGTAATATGGCTATAAATCTTTACCTTTCGATAACTTGCACTATAGGACCCCAGTTCGTGTTATTGTATGTATTTGTTGAGCTCCACCAGAGTAGACTAGACTAGGTAACGATTGAGGAGAGGAATTTAGATCAACGCAATGAAGAACGCTCAAAATTGGTGTCATTTATTTATAAGACAGCTCTTGGTCCTTCGTCACTGGATAGGTCATTGTAATGAATCACATCCAAATGCACGGTTCTTCTTTCAAATTTGTGAATCCAAAATATTGAATTTTTCTCCATGTTGTAATTCACAGACCCCAAATATTAATATAGCGTAAGATTTCGGACCCCAAATATTGGCATGGACCCCCTCGTATTGAAAGTTACTGAGTACCCCTCCCCTGGGTTATTTCCATCAGTTATTCGTTATGTCTTCGTATGCGTTCTCTTTTATAAAAATAAAAAAGCATTTCGAAAAGTTATTTACATGCATAAGCTTTTCATTTTATTTAAAGCATCTTAAGTGTAGTATAATATTTACAAGTAAAACTTAACGTTTTACTCGTAAATATTATACATTTTTGTTTTTATAAGGAACCTTAACTCTGAGTTGAGGCTGGAGTTCCTTAATTTTTCAACAAAATGAGGCTGAAGTTCCTTATGCTGTTCCTTTTCGTGAGATATGTTTGAATACTAATTTTTACAGCAAATTCATAAAAACTTGCTTCATTTTCTAACTTTAAATATAAACGGACTATTTTTGGAAGAACGATGGGAAATACATTGTTACTCTGCTATTTTTTTGCACAAATCGTCTGGTTCTTAGAAAAAATTATTCTTAGTTTTTCATCTGAGCCTCGGCAGTTCCTTAAAGTTCCTTAATTTTTTGGGAATTTTCAGCCTCGAGTTCCTTATAAAGGTGTCCCTTATAAAAAAAACGTGTACTGCAATGTTTTAGATAAAATGAAAAGCTTATGCATGTAAATAATTTTTCGAAATGTTTTTTTAATTTTATAAATTTATCTGGCAAACATACAATTATAATATGATCGTTCTCTTTCTTTTGTCACTATTCATTTCGCAGTTATCCTTCTCTTTCCTCTTTCTTATCTCATTGCCTTTGTCTTTTGCCATCCATTTGTGTTTGATTTCATGGTCTTTCTCATTTTGAATTACATGATGCATTGCGGCATGCGGCATGATATGCTGCATTGCGACATGGTATGATGCATTGCGATTGTTTTGGCGCCAAATTTCAATTTCAACTCACTGACAACATGTGAACACTCTGGCCTAGTCAGCTAGGCGACTTGGTGGTCTTTGTTTAATGCGACGATCATGTCTAGTAACAACGAATCGATAACTGTGACGGAGGCAGTGACAAGAATTACACAACTGGCTGCAGAAAGTGAAAGGTTGCTTGCTGCTCTGCGCCTACCGCCAAGAGCAACCGAAATAGCATTTCACCAAACTGAAACTGCTGGGCCTAATCCTCCATCAACAGCAAGCAGCAGTTCTCCCTAAGTGCATCTGCAAAAGAACCTATCAGGGATTCACTAAGAACAATCTGTCAAACTTTTCAGAGCAGCCGTGTGGCAACAGGCAGGGATAATAAATTAACATTGTACTACATAGCTACATTGGCTTTACTGTGAGATTAATAAATCTTACAATGATTAAGTAATGAAATAATTAATACAGGAGTTTGTATATATATTAAACTGTAGGGCTCGTTAACCGTTTGTTCGTTTTGAAGAATTCAAACAGCTGATCATGGGTGAGTCGTTCCAATATCGTTGAAAACACAGAAGTTACTGATATAGGCCTATAATTATTCATAGGCGATGGAAGTGGCCGCGGCTTTTATCAGGGTTATGGTTACTCTATCGGACCGGATGATTTCACACCCTGTCCACTGCTTCAAAAAGCACTTCACTATTTCCTGGGATGATATTTTTCAAGCAGTCATAACTTGGTTTGGACGTAATCTTTTTTGCAAGGTTCGCTTTAACTGAGACAAAGTGATGGTTGAGAGCTTTAAGCATATCACAGTCTTTGGCCAGTGTTTTGCCATCACTTTTATGGCAAGCGAAAGTCACCATAATTAGAAAAACCCAGTTTTTCTCAGATAAACTGGGTTTATCTGCAGAAAAACCCAGTTTTTCTCAGATAAACTGGGTTTTTCTGCAGATAATCCCAGTTTTTCAGAAAATCCCAGTTTTTCTGCCAGATAAACTGGGTTTTTCTGAAAACTCGTATTTTCTGCAGATAAATGAGGTTTCTCAGATAAACCCAGTTTTTCTCAGATAATTGGGGTTTTTTTAGATAAACCCAGTTTTTCTGAGATAAACCCAGTTTTTCTGAGATAAACCCAGTTTTTCTGAGATAAACCCAGTTTTTCTCAGAGAAACCCAGTTTTTCTCAGAGAAACCCAGTTTTTCTCAGATAAACCCCCAATTATCTGAGAAAAACCCAGTTTATCTGAGAAAAACCCAGTTTATCTGCAGAAAATGTGGGTTTTTGAGAAAAACTAAGTTTTTCTGGCAGAAAAACCGGGATTATCAGAAAAACCAGGTTTTTCCCAAGAAAAGAGCACCATAATTAGAAAAACTGGGTTTTTCTGCAGATAAACCCAGTTTATCTGAGAAAAACTGGGTTTTTCTAATTATGGTGACTTTCGCTTGCCATACACTTTCAATGCCGAAGACGTTTGTGGATTTGACATCTCTTTCCAAAACCTGAGTTATTGTCTTCCACATTTTTTGAATCCCAACTACTTTCAAGGACTATCCTTTTGAGTAATCCTTGATAGAGTTTCTAATTTCTTTTGTTACTCTATTATGTTTTTGGTATAGAGAGACCTTTTGATTGGAGAGACCAGACAAATCACTTGCAAATGTTCAAGGATGGTTTTCCAGCCTATCTGTTGTAAGTCGTTCAAGAAGAAAGCCTTCTTGTATCGTTTCATACTGCCCGATTCGATACATTTTGGTTTTGCCTGTTCTGTCTTTAATCGCCAGGCATTAACCTTCCTTATTACTCTTATATTCGGCTTGTGTTAGGTAATTACACATAAAATGGGTTTTATGCCCAGTCTATGCCTTATAGTAGGTGGGTCTGTAAATTAGAATTTGTAAAACTTATTGCAAAACCCTTGGCCTAGCTACGCCAATTAAAACTTGAGGCAAAAATAATTGGTTACACACCCCCCCAGTAACGACTCCGCTGAAACGCTTCCCCGCCAAGGTAATTGATGACCCGCCAAGAAAATTTGTGTCCCCGCCAAGTTTGACCTACAAAATCTTCCCCGCCTTGTTTTTTTTTTTTGGTTTTCCCCGTTGGCTTTTTCGAAAATCATATTTTCGAAAATCTTTGTCATGGGTAAGAAACTCGTGATTTTACCATCATTAAACCGTCAAGCGATCATTGGACCAGACAGAACCTGCTTCGCTCACTTTTGATAGGTAAGTCAAGGTTGGAGCAGATACATCATCTTGCTGCTTTCCCCGCCGAAGATTTGCGCTTCCCCAACAATTATCATTAAACCGTCAATCGATCATTGGACCAGGCAGATCATGCTTCGCTCATTTTCGATAAGTTGAGCAGATGCATCATCTTGCTTCTTCCCCGCAGAAAAGCACAGATTTAAGTTTCTCTCTCTCGCTGGTATTCTACTGCGGCACGCAAGTAAAGGCTACCAAAGTTCTGGGTGAGGTCGTTTCAAATTGTTCTTAGTATATCTATTCTAGCTTGGTTGATTGGTAATTCGTCAAAACCCACGTTTTACCAAAGCAGAATGGAATCAAAGGAAATAAACAGCGGAAAATAAACAAATAAACAAGCCAACATGTGTTTTTCTTTTATTGGTTCATTTTCCAATTAAAACTTTTCATGATAGAAATCCTTTCAGGCGCTTGTATGTTTCCGTAGGAACTGGTTACCTAAGCTCGATTGAATTCGACTTCAACCAATCGAGCGTTACTTGCGCAGAAATGCGAATGCTCAGGTAGGAGTCCCCCCCTCCACCACTTGCTTTTAATCAATTCGAAAACTCAATTATCAAAGTTGACTTACCATCGCAAGAACAACAACAATCCTCCCACACATCTTCTGCTTTGAAAGAATGGCAATCGCCAAAAGATGCCAAAGATTCGCATTCTGCAGTTTGTCTACACATTCATCCAGTACTAAAAACCAAATTAAGATTAAAAAAGCTACCACAACACAAGACAAAACTGTTGAGAAAATCTCAAACTCAGCTGTTTTGACTGTAAAAATCAACCCCCTCCCCCAAAATCAATTAGCTGTTTTTGCTAAACAAATTAAAACCAACATTGACTAGTGGGGAGGGGTTTGGTTTAAATAATATGCAAATTTCAAGTAAAAGAATGTATCGACTCAACTGAATTCGACACGCTTGGCCAAGAGCCTTATCAATTTCACATTAGGCCTTGGCTGTCAAACACGATCTCGATCGATCAGAGTAAATGAGTGTTTGTTTCCCTGTGGCTTCTGAAAAATTAAATTTGCATGTATTCAAACTCTGCAGTTGCACTTGCACACCAGATGATGCAAAAAGCCTTTCCAATTTACAAGAAAGAAACCCCGCTGAAATTGCATGTGCTTTTTATGCAATTCCAAGCAGTTTCTGCCATATGATTGGTTCAGGGACGCCTGCAGTTATGGAGGGCAAAGGGGGCAAAGGTTTGAAGAGGGCAACTGAGAGGGTTTGGGGGCGTAGCCCCAAGAAAATTTTAAGTGACCACGCCCTTCAGAAGCCTGGAAAACGTGGGAAACGCCCTTTAAATTTTTTCATTGACAATAAAACTGTTCAAGATTTACTCGATTTTGCAAGAGAAATCTTTTTCTTGAAGAATTCTTATGCATTTAACCCTATTAAGTATGGGGGGCGTTTTTCGCCCCCCCCTCCTACTTTTGCTCGTGTATCATCTGCAAGAACTCCTTAGTAGCTTTGGTAAGGGTCTGACTTTTCGTAGAATTTATCAAGGAACTTTGTAGTATGGGTTATGGTGCTGCGGACTTAGTCACGTGACCAGCAAATGTCTATATTTGGAAGCAGGTAATGCAAATTACCTTTCAATCGGCTATATCTCTGTCAATAATTATCACATATTAAAGAAATATATATGGTTGGACTTCTCTTGGCGAGAGCTATCATTTGATATATCATTTGAATGTTTTTGATATTGTTGGCAAATTTTGTCACTTGTCACGTGATCAATATAATTAATCTTGTTAATTAGCCTAATTAGCAATTTTTTTAAATTTTTGGATTGAGTCATGCTTAACGCAGTGTAAACTATGCTTTTGAAGATTTTTACTTAAAATTAAGCTTGTTATATACGTTTTCGAAGATGCTGAGTAAGCAAAAAATTTTTTCCTCGTCATAAATGCTTATAAAAGTTGACAAGAAACAGCAATCAGCTGATAATTAGCTTAAATGATAGAAAAAGTTTAATTTCTATAGAGATTTTAACATTTACAGTGCCTTTTACCTATTTTAGTCCGATTTAGCTTGATTTTCGGCAACGTAGATGAAATAGTCATAATTTCACACTCTAAACGGTCGCTAGGCAACGTGTCATGTGACTAATTAGCAAACAATAGTGTTAATTAGTTGCAATTGGGTACTTGCACATGTCTACTAAGTTTCATCTCAATCAGGCAAATAGCAGCTGAGATAACTAGGGGGGGCGAAAAACGCCCCCCCATACTTAAAGAGGCAAAAAATAGCCCATACCAAATAGGGTTAAAGTCATAAAGTTGAGTAATAAGATGTTGCTATTGGTTTTCGAAAAATGATTTTCTCTGTTCATTAATTTTTGAAAAATTACGGGCGACAAGTCTCACATCGATTTTCCCTCGACCCAGAAACAAATAATGAAATCAATATATGATGGTCCTTTCTTGCCTTTCTTCTATTCTACAATATTTATCAGACAACTTTAAAGCTATTATAAAAATAATTGTTGCCGCTGAGGGCACATCTTGCCCCTCCTTGCCCCCCTTGGATAAGGGCAGGAGGGGCAGTTGCCCCCCTTGCCCCCCACCGCAGGCGTCCTTGGATTGGTTAATTGATCCTTGACCGCTTTCGATCGGGAGACGTTCATTTAATCCGAATTTTTCTGTCGACCGATTAGATAAAAGCCGTCCCAGGGGGTTGTTGTCTCTGTTAATTTTTCTGCCATGTTGATGTGATCAATAAGAGCGGTCGAAATCGGTCTTATCGACAACATTCATTTTCGTCGAAACACGGCAGAGCATTGCATAGTTCTGAGTGGATAAGTGGCGGTTAGAGATTTTATCAAAAATGGCGAGATTTGGTAGGTTCTTGTCAATTTTCGTTGCATTTTGTTTCGTGCAAGCTATCATTATCTTCTATAAATACGTAAACATTGGTAAACTAAGGAAAATCTTATTTACAGCACAATATGAGGAAGAGTATTTAATTTTCCCCGAGGAGAAACAACGTTTTGATTGGAAAGGTATTCTAAAACCATGTGAGCATAGCATGATATGGCAAAATGAAACACTCAGAGATGCAAAAAAAGTTTATCGAACCGATGCTTATAAAACCTCAGTTGTTTCATATGATGCAAAACCAACGGGGTTGTAAAGTAAAGTGATCATACAAACCAGGACATCTGATGGGAGGGTAAAAAAATTGGAGGTGACTCGTGGCAGGTCTATATAAAAGGAACATCATTTACGAGTGGTTTTGTTACTGATTTGATGGATGGGACATACGAAATATCATTTCTCATCACAGAGCCTGGAAGTTATACTCTATACTTGGTGTTGGAATATTCACTGTGTGATGGTTTTAGAGACCCTCCCGAAGGTTGGTTCCAGAGTGGGGACAGTTCTGGTCATTTTCAAGCCGAAGGAATTCTAGGATATTTGGACGATTTCTTATTTCAAAGTATAACACCTTTCAACTTTTCGGTTGTACGGCAAACGAGTCTGAATCTTAATAGAAAAGAATCAACTAACTTTTTAGAATACGGAGAAATATCTTGTTTTAAACATGATTCAAAATATTGTTTTCATTCTAACGACTTTGCAAGAAATTGCAAATTTGTTGGGCACAGCCATGGTGCTTGGAAAATACATCAACAACGGTATACATGGACACCTAACATTCCATTTACCTATGATTCAAAATTTGACTCAGATAAAAAGTTGGAAACTTTATGGTTTTATGGCGACTCATTAACATATAGATTATGGGATTCTTCTTATACGCGAGTCCTTTGTAAACGGGTTTTTAAAAATTGTTTGAAAACCTATACATGGACATACGATCAATCGCAGAACACTGAAGGGAAGTTTGTGAAGAATTATGGCAAGTCTTTCAATTACACGAAATTTTTAGTCCCATATATGCAATGTTTGCTGAGCCTTCTATGTCAACAAATAGAAGCGTTGTGCTGATAAATTTCGGATTGCATTTAGTCATTACGATAACTTTTAATGAATATAAGGAAGTTCTTGATCGTTTTATTAATGTAATAAACGATGTAAGAAAAAAGGATGCATCAAAGCGACCAAATATTATATGGCTATCAACAACACTGTCTCGAAAGGAATATGGTGAGAAATGGAATGTCACAGGACTAAGATTTTTATCCAATCAAAAAATCCACTTGTTTAATGCTTATACGAACACGAGGCTATGTTCTTTGGGAATTACTATATGTGATAGATACCCAATGTCTGCTTCGCATCCAAAAGGAAATGTAGATGAACTTCATTATGAATATAGCGTGTTTGAGCCCTTGGAAGATATCTTGGCTGATTTCGTATGGAAGGAATATAATAGATAAGAATGCCACGAAAGCACAAACAATAAAATGTGGAGCGTTCTTGGTATGAAAAAGCCAAAAATTGAAGAATGAAAATTTACGTTAGCTTGTTTCAGAATGACGATAGCTTACGTGGTGGGGACGTTAGACACGTCGTTTCCAAGGTTTTAATGGCAGAGAATACGTTTCTTGAAACTAGTTTAAGTGATTTTCACAAACTGATCCTGACAACATGGAAATCAACGCTCCCTAAACATCAACCTAATATTAAACACTACAGAGACCTCAGCAAATTCAATGAGAGTGCCATGAACTGTCTGAAATACCTTTTTATCTGTGCGAGTACATCCAAGATGGCAATGAAGCCTTTAACTACTTTAACGATATCTTCCTAAAAGTTCTTAATAAGCATGCTCCTTTAAGAGATGGAAACAAGATTGAAAAAACATCAGCATGCAACAAAACTTGACGTGAAATGCCTTAGAGAGGAAACCATTTTGTGTGTAAGAAGATTGAAAGCAACAAGACAGAGACAGGAGAACACTAAGATGCAACATACAGTAAATTGCATAAGTTTAACTGTCATTTTTTAACCAACTGTCATTTTTCATATTCTATCAGATAAACCTCAAAACTATGCAATATGCATAAAAGACACCAGTTTCGATCCCTGCTCTGAAATTCTATGCAACTTACGTGATAAAAGTAAAAACGGGGTGCAGCAAGACATCAGCAACACCCTCCATTCACAACAGAACACAAAGCTTGCATGCAGCAACAATTAATTACCATAGAAACAAGCTTTGCTATACTGGTATTTGCCGACACAAAATCACTGAATTTTCACAGACTGATATGCAAAAGACAAAAACCAAAAATACATTCTAACTTACTCTGCATGCCTTGGATACATTTTCCATCGCCGATATAAATATCATCAAGAAGAACATAACCACCATTTTGTGAATCAACTGCATATTCGAACATCAACTAAAAAAATTATTCTATCAATAGAAGTTAATATTTTGTTTGAGCCTACAGTGGAACTTTAGTATATATTCGCATTTATTCTCATATTTTAGCATATTTACATTTATTAGCATATTTACTCATTTAGCCATTTTGGGTAAAATCCTTAACAACACTAGCACAGGCATCCCCGCATTGCACCATTGCATGCTACCCAAGTAGGTAATTCCTGAATCATCATAGGTATTACTACCATGTCATATGTAGCACAGCCTTCGTTATCCTAAGTATTACATTCCATATATAGCTAATTTTTCTTACAGTTATATTCTATCATTTCATTCCATATAAGTGGAAAAATATTGTTAATAGTTCACATAGCTGAAGTATAAATATTTCTGGTAGATTTTCATTAGTTAGTTAGTTGGTTGATTACATCAGAAAACACAGGTGACACACAAACAAAGCCTACGAAAGTTTCGGGTGAGATAGTGTCAATTGCTGTTTCGATAAAGTTAGAATCATTGATTGGTAATTCGTACAAATCCATGTTTTACCAAAGAACTTCCATGTTAAGGGACACCTGCAGGACCAAGGCTACTGCTTTTTCAAAAAAGACAGTTCAATTGCTTATCTCTATATCTTTGGATTTTCTTCTTATACCTTAGCATAGCTCTTTCAATACATAGCATTTTTTAACTGTATGACTGGGCGACTAAATGTCGCCCAGTTCACCAAAATTGTCGCCCAGGACATAAAAATTTAAAAACTGGGCGACAAAGCACGACGAAAACTCACAGGCAGAACGGAGATAAAAACCAACAATAAAACTATGTTGCTTTGCGTGCCTTCAATATAATTTCTGTAGCTACTGTAGCAAAAGGAGTGGCAGTATATTAGAGCATGAAAAATATTCATGTCTGCATTTGGCGCAAAATTAAAATGTTCAATTCAGAAGAAATCCCTTTTCAATGGTTCAAAAAAATTTTTGGAGCGATATGCAAGGATTTGTATTTTTTGTGATTTTCTATTAAGATGCAGAGGGAGAATTTTCAGAATCCTAAGTCATTTTAAGGCCTCAGAGATTTTAAGGCCTCAGTCAAATATTACGAGCTTCCGGGGGCTCCGCCCCCTGAACCCCTGCTAGGGCCCTGCCCCAGACCCCAGCTGTTTCGGGCAGCGACCTACGGTCATTGATTCTAGATCCGCGCCTGGATTTTGTCGCCCAGTGAAAAATCTTTAAAAAGTGCTATGTTTCAATAACACAGATTCTGGCCATAAAGAAATTCCACTCAGTAATAAGCCAAGAGATAGGCCTACTCCTATTTCCCTAAAGAATTTCCCAAAGGAACCATTATAGTCTCGCAGGTTAATATTCAGATCTGTTCTTGCTGACAATTCTCCTTCTTTTCATTATCTTGCATTAGCACAGGCCTTTTCAAGAATTTCCCTCAGAGCCAATGAAGGACCTTATAGCTTGCGGCATGCTTTTGCAAACGGCGTGAAGAAAAACAAAGCAAAGCAGCGTTTGGGAGAGTTGGAAATATGAAAGTCATGTTGGTTCCTAGTAACGCACCAAGTGCTATACATTAAACTTGCAACATCGAAATTTGAAATAAAAAACCTTACCTGATAACCGTGATCAGTTTATTGTAACGAGACAGCTCCTTGTTTCCAGTCGGTTCCCTGACCACCTGATCGTTTCCATATTTCAGCAGATGCGCCATATTAACATTTTACAATTAGATCACTGATACTTTTTCCATGCATACAGTAGAAGAAATTCAAGCATTTCCATGTCTTGTTTTTTTTTAATTCGATGCTTTTTAGATTCACGATTGTGTGTTTCGTGCAACCAGCTTCACTCGTATCCACCATCACAAAATTTCCTTAAAAAAAAAGGCGCAATATCAGGCCTAAACTATCAAACATAGTTTTTCAAACATTTGAGATTTGCTTTACAAAAAATGTTTGAACGTTTGACCACTCCATAAATATAACTTCACAAGAAGAACCGCTAAGCAATGTTTAAAAATGTTTGACGAGCAATGTTTTACAACATTTCAAAACCCTATGGCCATGGACAAACGATCAAACATCGTTGGCCAAACATTTGTAATTTTATTGTTATACCACACGATTGGCTGCTGTGGTATAAATAGTTGCGTGAGTAAAGACGACGAATGAGGAAACCAGAAATTGCACAAAATAACACAAATGTAAATTACAAAAAATTAAGACACAGGATACCAATTACAGCTCAAGAAGCAGTTCGGCTTCTACGGAGCAGTTCGGCTCTATTATAACAACAATCTCGACAGTAAACACGGCTCGGCCAATTCTTCATAAATCTTCGTCAAAACTTCGGATAATCGCGGCTTCACGGCTAACTCGGCTAATATTACGACTAAATAAACGGCTGATAAAACGACAAACTTTAACGGCATATAACGGCAAGACTTCAGTGTTACGGCAAGACTAACGACAGGACACACTAACTAAAATTTACAAAGCACTCACATTTGTACGTATACGAAAACACAAAGAAATATTGCATCATCTGGTGCAATGCGGGTATTGCACCATCAACAGAAACTGAGTTAAGAATAACATATGACGTTATTGACTGGAAGAATCCATTACGTAATTGACGCGTTCAGAAATACAACTGGGGAACTTCCTGTCTCACAACATTATTGTCATGTAAATTGTTTGAACGTTTCGTTACGTCGCAGAACATCGCTTGTCAAGCATTTTTGGAACTTTTTCAAGTGTTTGACAAGTTCAACGTTTGACCATGTCGCAAAACAATGCTTAATCTTATCGATAAACATTGCTTACGTCAAGCAAAAAATGCTTTTGATCTATTTCAAAGAACATCGTGGAAAAATTTAGCTTCTTCTTTTGTGAACTTATTTGTAAAGCAAATCACCATTGTTAGACAAACAGTGTTTGATCGTTTGGCTAGGGTCTAGAAAAGAAGAATTTGCTGCGTATTGCTTTAAAAAGTTCAAAACATTTTTCCTCGTGCAAGCGAAAAAAATTTTGAGGATTAATTTTTACAACGTGGCCAAACTGTAAAACGTTTTGCTTGACATGCTAACTTCAAGTGTTTAACAAAATGTCTGATCGTTTGACTACATAGGTTCTAAAGTAATGCGCCGGATAAGCAAATGACAACTGTTTCAACGACAATGATTCTAAGCAGAGTCGGTTCCTACATGTTGTCTTTCAGTGCTGCCGTGTGATGACACAAGAAGAAGAACAAGCAAACAGTTTAAAGAAAAGATAAACCTTTAAGAAATGGTGCAGATTGTCAAAATTATAAATATTATCAATCTATACGGACCATCTCCTGTTGTATGATCTTTTAGGCCGCCATTTCGAATGCTCAAATAGAGTTATCCATACACAAGCTCATTCGTATGATTTTGGTGAGGTCCAAACCTTTCTCGACAAGAAGAAACAGAAGTTCAGTTAGAAGTTCATTTAGAAGTTCAAATCTCAAACGGACATTAATTGGAAAGCGAATCTCAAATCTCTGACCAACAAATGCATACTATAACGCCCTTGCCAAACGATCAAAGTTGTTCAAATATTTGAAATTTGCTTGTCAAGCAAAATTTTTAACCGCTCAGCCGAGTCGCAAAACATATCTTGTCAACCTTTTTTGTACTTTTTCAAAAATATAGCGCAAAATACTGCTTAAATTCATTACACTCTTTTTTTTATAAGAACAATTTTATAAGAACACGAGCCTGGATATTGCCCAGATTTTAAGAACAAATTAAGAGCATGCAAAGGCTGGCCTTTTCAAAAGCTCTAAGAATATCAGCTAAATATGTAAGCAAGACAGTCAGACTGAATGTAAAAAGCAAAAAACAAAGAAATAGACAAGAATGCTGCATTTTCATCCGAGCTTAGCACCGCACCATCCAAGGCATTCATTGAAAAAATATAGATATTCCTTGGTTTCTTTAACAAATAAGTAACCAAGTAATATGTAAGATCTTAAATAAGTAACCAAGGAATTAAGAATAGATTAAGAACATTTCAGGCTCAAGAACAGCCAGCCTCAATCAAAATTTCCTGGTTCTTATATAAAAAAGAGTGTATTTTTAAGCAATGCTTTATGACGTGGCCAAACGTTGAAACTTTGCTTGATAAGCAAATTTCAAATGTTTGATAATAGACAGTGTTTTGTTGTTTGACGAGGGCCTAAGAAAATGCAATACATTTTCAAAATGAAAAAGTTACAAGACTAAGAATTCCAGTATAAATCAATTGGTATCTTAGCGAAAGTAAATGTATGAATATTCATACATGAAATTCACAGTAATCACACGTTCGCGCTTCATGTTTTGCAAAACAACATTCCTCTAATTGACATTTTTCTGCACGAAAATACAGCCCAATTCCACATTCTGTAAAGCAGGATGACCACTCTGCCCAATTCAGGATGCGAGTAATGTCTTTTTCTTCTTTTCTCTCCTTCTTTAGGTGCAAAGGCTAACTACCGTCCCTCCGCCGCTAATTAATTTTTTGAAAATTTCCAACCCCCCCCGCTCTTATTAGGACCCCGCTTATTAAGATCTGCATTGAAATTAATGTTGATATTTCTTACTTAGTCTGCTGGGACCTTCTAAGTGTGAAGTTTCACTTTTACTCTCTATTATTTGTTAGAACTTTGGATTTTCTTGCCTTATAAGTACTATAAGGCCCGTTCGCAATGCGTTTCAGCAGTTTTGAGACAACACTTGTCAAGCAAATTCCGACCCCCGTTTATTCCAACCCCCGCCAATTACATTTTGGTCTAAGTTCCAGCCCCCACCTAACCCCCAGCAATTCCGACCCCAACAGCAATTAGGCACCTAAGAGTAACTATTTCGGTCAAATGATGAAATATGTTCATCGGTATGCACAACGATGACGATAATGATTATGGTGATAATGGTGGTGGTTATGATGATGATGTTGATGAACAAGATGATCATGATGCTGGTTGGTAGGGGTGATTGTGGTTGTATGGTGGGTATGGTGGTGGTGGTAGAGGTGGTTGTGGTGCTGAAGGGGTGGTTGTGGTGGTTGTGATCGTGGTGATGGTTGTAGGGGTGGTTGTGGTGGTGGTGATAAGGGTGGTCGAGGTGATGGTTGTAGGGGTGGTTCCGGTGGTGGTGATAGGGGAGGTCGACGTGATGGTTGTAGGGCTGGTTGCGGTTGTGGTGATAGGGGTGATCATGATGCTGGTTGGTAGGGGTGATTGTGGTGGTATGGTGGGTTGGTGGTGGTGGTAGAGGTGGTTGTGGTGCTGAAGGGGTGGTTGTGGTGGTGGTGATAGGGGTGGTCAAGGTGATGGTTGTAAGGTTGGTTGTGGTGGTGGTAGCTTTCCTTTAGATGTTGCACACCGTCAATGGTGGTGATGGTAATCATGATGCTGATGATGATGATTATTATTATCATTATTATTATTATTATTATGATTTTCATCGTGAGGATAATAATAATGACGATTTGTTTTGAAAACTGTTTTGAAATTGCCGCTCTTTGGCAAAACTCTTTGATAAATGTTGAGAATGCCTGAAATGTCATTTACCAAAGCAAGGTGGCAATTTTCCAGTTCCATTTAGTAAACAAGGATGAGTCAATTGTCACATGACCCCAGATTGACAAAAGTGCTTGCAGGCCGAATTGTGAACAACTAACCGCAAATTGCGCATAAATGGCCGAGACAATGGCCCTAATGGCATTATTGAGATGCTTATACTATTGTTACACGTTTTCCATTGTTCAAGCGTTGGTTAGTGTGTGAGTGAGTGAGTTAGTTAGTTAGTGACACGCCACCCCAAATTCTTCGAACACAAAAAGTAATAATAGACGCAACAGTGCGTAAAAATATATTGTTGTTTTTCCTTGTTCTTCGAGTGGCGTAAAACACGGCCCTAAATGGCGTTAAAGCACATTTTAAGGCCGGCGGAATTAGGGCCGGCGTAAAAACGGCCGGCGTTAATTTAGGGCTGGCGTAAAAAGGGCCGATAAGGTAATTAGAATAACAATTTTTTTGCCTTTTATGGATTATTGATTAATTGAACTGTTTGTAACTAATACTGTATTTTGTATCTTTTTGTTAGCATTGTAGACCATGTATCTTAAGATATAGCGTCTTAAATGAAAAATAATGAAAAAAAAATTCAAAGTGAGTTCTGGATAGAATTCCAAAGTAAAAGTCGATTTTCTTCAAAGTCATCAATCAATTTATTGGAGCCAGCACGACTAAGTATCTACGATTCAGTCAACAAGAACTTCAGCGAAAAATGTTTCATAATATACCAAGTCGCCCATTTTACGGATGGACCATAAGTCGCCGATTTCCTTCCTCGCCCATTTTGCGGCGCTCAGAGCCACATCCAGTGGCGTAACAGAGCAGTGTGGAGCATAGTGGTTTGGGGCCCCTTTTTTTAAAAATAAGTTTACACACCAAGATTGCCTTTAAATGCAAATTTTTTTAAAGGGTTATACAATCTTCAAACAAACCAACAAAACCAACATCAAAAAAACAATTATCAAGATATAAAATCAGGTTAAATAGAAGATTTCTAGGAAGTTCTATTTTAAGTACCCTAATGTGAATCTTTCTAAAAAAACGCTTATCCAAAATTTCGCGGGGGCCCCATTTGGGGCCAAATATTTTGGGGGCCCTTAATTTTGTGTTTAAAGGTGCACACTGTGCGTTACGCCACTGGCCACATCAGCTCCTTTTTTTAGAGATCAGTGGCAATTAACTGAGATTAAAACTTAAATAGTACACAAACACAACACGCAGACCTCATAAGGTTATCGTTCTACTATTTCAACTACTTGTTTATACTAATACTACTATACAATCTAAATCTAAATGCAGGAAACTGGGCGTGCGATGCACCAGCCCTTTGTTGCCTGCCTACCTAAAAGCTTGTACGGTCGGTGATTGAAACCGACATTTCCAAATTTCCGGACCGATGCACCTGTTCAACAGAAAGATTACTGAAGAAATCAAATACAAAACAAACCATGAACTCAAAAACCAAAACAGGGATAGGGAGGGGGGAGGATGATCGAGCAAACTGCAGCATGTCCGCGAACCACACAGAATGAATTGCTCACACCGAGCACCGAATATTAAAATATAGCAAAATACCTACTGCTTCTTTCTATGGAAATGCGGCGCGGCTATACTACGGGGTGTTGATGACTAGGAGTGAAATCACACAGGACAGCCTGCGGCAAGCTATAATTGTTTGCAATCTGTAAGCCAACCTTCCAAACTGCAACACTTCAAAGCCAAGCCAACCGAACATGTGGAATGGACAACTCAAAGAACAACCCAACCTGAACTAGCAACAACAACAACACCAATTTAAGCTAACGTCCTAGTTGTTTTAACTCAGCTTAAATTTCGATTTAACCTGTATTTAAACCCTTTTGCTTCATCTATTTGATTTTGATTGAATTGAATTGAATCTCACAGAAAGAAAATCGAAAAAGAAAATGGCGACCGAGAAGGAGGGAAGTAGCGTTGACTGCACTGGTTTGTCCAGGAGTATCTGGTTGGTAAAGGTAGGAAAGATTCTTGTATTCTTACAGGATGCGCTAAATTATTTCAAGATTTTTAAAAGTCCAGGCTCAGAGAACAGCGACAATGGGCAATAATATAGGGAGTTTAGCAACCTTGAAAAAAAGTTCTGTAAGGGTCTAGGCCCTTTTTGTTGTTTTGTTTTATAACAGTCAGTATTTATTCTGGTGTTTTTTATCAACATTCCGCAGGTTCCAAAATATGTTTCAGAAACATGGAGCAAAGCAGATGCTTCTGGCATTGTAGGAAGCCTCAAAATTGACAAGTATGTTCATCTGTTATTCCTTTTTTTGCTCTGCTTAGCTTCAGAAGACGAAATTGTCAACAAAATTTTGCGTGTTTTCTTTGTTTTGCCAAAACTTTTGGACTTTTCATGTTGTGCTGGCTTGTTGCTATTTTGAATTTTTTGAAGTTTGAATCCAAATAGAGAATATGCTTGAAAATGAAAAGGCAAAATTGCAAAGAAATTAGATGTTTTGTGCGATAATTGGATGTTTGTGTTAGATAGAAGATAGCGTTTTTCAAAGTGATGTCAATTTTATTGGTGATGCTATTGTGATGCAGAACCTTATATAGTTACATTTTCACAAAGATGGAAAATAACCGTGTTCTGATTATGAATAACTGTTTTATTGTATATGATATTGTCAATAACAAAGGGGGGCAGCAAGGTATGGTAACAGTTCAACTCGCCCCACTACCAACTTGCCCCACCCTAACATGGTCAAGTCAGACCTCTTTCAAGTCATCTCACCCCACCTTCAAAGTCAACTCACCCCATCTGTCAAGTCAACTTGCCTCACCATTAAATAAATGATAGAAAACGATAACAATGAGCAAATCTATGAGTGTGATGAAAGGGGGTTTTGGAGCGGAGGCTCTGACGCTGAGCCTCCAACTTATAATGTCAGTAAGTGTTGGTGGATTTCAAAGGTATTCAAATCAAAACACGAAAACATGTTGGCAGAGGTGGAAGGGTTAATTGACAAGAGTAATATTATTCTTAAAAAGTGAATCAATTGCTTTACCCCACTCATCATAATTCGAAACTAAAATGCTACCAGGAAATAGAAAATACCATGAGACCACATAATGTGTAATGCTTCAGAATACTGAATTTCCATCCTTATGAAAAGTGTTTTATATCCTGCTGATTTTAAAATGCATTTTACTCAAAACCCCGAAAACCTGAAAGAAAATTAGGGCGAACCCGAAAACCTGGATGACCTTAGTTCTAACAACTGTTTTAAGATTTTTACACATGGATATCCTTTGTGAGGCTTGAAACCAGAAAACTCGCAAATTTTTGCCATAATACCCAAAACCCGAGCTTAAAAAATGGCAAAACCCGTTGCCCGTTAAATATACTTGACGCGAAAACCCGCACAATTTTTTGGAAAAACCCCAATACCCGAGGGCAAAATCGGCCAAACCCGCAACCCGTGAAATCCCAAAGCCCCCCTCTTTTAGATTTCTTGAGTTCATTAAAACTTCATAACTTTGACTAATGAAATGAAATCTTTTTGCGCCCCCAACACTGATCATGTGCGCTTCTGCTTGCAGCACACACATTAATTTCTGAACGTGAAAGCACTTGGGTAGTAGTAATGCGGTTTTAGCATGCTTTTTGTTGTCTAATGAATTTTAAAATGAGTTTGTTCTTTGTTTTAGGGCCCATGGAAAACAGGTATGTCATGGTATTTTAAGTAAAATTGTTGACATTATCTCAAACCCTTTGTCTCATGTTTGGGAATTATGACGTCAACCAATATTTTAGGTCACATTTGAACTGTCTGATTATCTATCAAAACTCGGAAGCATAGATGGAATTCCTTTGCCACGTGATCATAGATTATTGATGTCAGATGTATCTCAATCTCTGGCTGTTTTCTCAGAATCATCACCAGGTATTTATATTTGAAAACAGTCATTTACAATTGTTTGTACAATTCATTTACAACCTCTTAAAATCATATAAACTCTACCAAATGAGCAAATTTAGCCTGGTGTTCAAAGAGGCTCCTAAATTGAGAAGACAAGGATAATTCACATGGGTTAAATGCAACTTTTGCTTGAGTCTTTCATGGACTCCACAAACATTGCATTGAGAATATTGAGAAGCAGGTGAATGCTAGAGTTGCTAAACCTTAAACAGTGCTTTATTTTTCCTTTCACATGCTTTGTACCTTCCTTTAAAGAACATCCACCCCAGTTTATGGCATACACCACATAACCTTAGCAGGCTGTGTTCAAAAAGTAGTTTATTATGTTCGGGTTTTTCCTGTATAGAACAGAGCAGCTACTTAAATCCCTCATTGTCTCACTGTCAATTCGGCCATGTCCAAAACACGGAACCCGCGGAATCCGTGGAACCCGTGAAATTTATTTTCCACGAAATCGAGTTCCGCGTTTTGTCCCCACGGTATAGGGCGAGAAACCAAAACGCAGAACTCGCGAAACTACTTCTGAAATTGTTTTGAATCGGGTATTTAGCTACGAAAAACATTTTACTTGGAATCTTTACTGTTTTATTCCACTTTATTTTTTCTTTCTTACCATTCTCTTACTCAAAATGCAATTATCATTGACGTTAGAAGAGTCTGATTTTTCACTAGTACTCTTCGTCTCAATTCAGTTCTATGATATTTACCCTTCCTGTACAAGTGGGAAGAAACAATGAAAAATAGCCTGAGAATGGCAACATTCTTAAGGGTGAAAATGGCTGACCTTTACAAACATTTTATACTCTACATGAAGACATCCACTTTTTGACAATTAAAAGAGTCTCCTGACTAAACAATGCCCATATTTGGAAAGCAGTCAAAAGAATTCATGTTTCTTCTCTTCAGTTAGATGACCAATCAGAATCTAACACCCATCGATCAACTCATTACCAGGAGATTCTTTGTTCCAAATTTGGTTATCGTAATTCGTATAGTTTCTGAGATAACTAGGGGGCAAAAAAGCCCCCAAGAGCAAAGTTGGTCCAAAATACCCCAATTTAAATAGGGTTAATCATACAATTTCTTTGTTTATGAATTTTGCTGTTTGTATTCTTTGTTTGTTTGTTTTTAGACAGTCAAGAAAAAAGTATTGCAGATGGTGAGTGTAATCTACTGATTTCACGGAAACCCCCTAAAACTCCGGTTATTTCAATAGGGATCTTGTACACCTTTTCGAGAGTGAAAATCCCTCACAAATAATAAACTTTGATAAATCAATTGTCAAATCGGAGAACATAGGTTCTCCAGCAGTGTTTTAATTGCCTATTTTTTTGTTTAGACCTTTTAGGTAAGCAGCCGATTGCATTGAAATTTTTTTAAAATCGCATGATAGCAAGTTTTTGGTGTAAAAATCATATAAAGGATCCAAAATTTAGTCTAGGTTCAAAGTTTCACTTTCCTAGTGCTTGTTTCCTTAATTGTATTGACATTCATAGTTCCAAATTCTATAAAGGCTTTGATCGCAAAAAGTAAAGTTTGCAAAAATTTTTCCCCCACTCTATTTAGGGCCCTGGATGAACTGAACATTTCACTGAACATCATCCAAAATTGAAGTTCAGTGGAAAATCTAGTTCATTTTTCCTCCTTCTTCAGTCACTGAATATTGTTCAGTGAATGTTTGGTCAGAGTCTAAATGCTGAACAAAATTTGTTCAGTGGTAGTATGTTCAGTTCATTTGATCACTCAAACGACGAAATTAGCTAGTGCTTGGCAGCAACTTTGTCAATTTTTCAATCAGGGGTGGCGCTAGGCTTTTCCCGAAAAGGGGGCTAGTTTCCCCGACGAGGGGCTTACTGTATAACGTAAAAACACTCTTATCTATGCTTGAGCAGATTCCTTATCTTCAGGTCGCATTGGTCTTTATTGGTTCATAACGGTGCATAGCTTTGAATCTATTGACAACCATTTCCAGATTAATTCTGCTTCCCATTTCAGGGGCAAGTTGGCCGATAAGTTGGCTGAAGGCCGATTCAGAAAAGGCTGATGGTGTGCAGCCACAGAGGGAGTCTGGGGGTACTCCCCAAGAAGAATTTGAATTCTAGATTCCCTTAGATGCGATTTCCAAACATCTGGGGGCATAATTTCCTAATACAATCACTCATTTCGCACACGAAACGCTAGACAGTTTTTAGTTGGTTATCAAAAAATAGAAGGGCCGTAGCCCCCTCTAAATCCGCCCCCTGTCTTTCTCTGTGGAACCCTAACACCTAAAACTGTGAAGGCGATATTATTTCGTAACTGTTCGCAAGTGATTCTTTATTAGACGCATCGAATTGAAATTTCTCTCACATTCAGCTAAAGAGACAGGCACTTAGACGCTCTACCTCAAAGATTCACCTTTCCGATGACTGGGCTTCATGTTCCTTCTTTCATTTTAACAAACACGTGAATATTGCAACTTCAACTTTACGGTATAGGGTGCCTTTTTCAACAAGAGAAAGGTCTGCAAAGGCTATATATTCCTTGCATAATAGTTAGATTCTTAGTGCCGAATCTCCCCTCAGATTCCATCTTAACTTTATCAAAAACCGGAAAAGACGTCAAAGTGACAAAAAGAAGTCACCCATCGGCACTTCCCCGACAGCGGTAGGATTTTCCCCGATGAGGGGGCTAGAGTTCCCCGACAAGGGGGCTGTAGCCCCCCCTAGCCCCCACCTGGCGCCACCCCTGATTTTCAATTAAAAATCTTGAATCTAGTGCCAAAAAACTGCATGAAAAAGAGGCTAAAAATCTTCAGCAATGTTCAGTGGCATGTTCAGTTCATTTGCCCAGGACCTAAGCAATTATAAATTTGTAAACTTTGAACACTCGTAAAATTGATAACACAAGAGCTGAGATAGTACAACTTTGCACCTAGACTAAATTTTAGGTGCTTAATACTAATTTTTCATAAAAAACTCTCTATGTCAGCATTTCCGTAATCACCGTAAAGGTCTATAGTGTCAGAAAAATTCTGAATTTTGTGATTTAACATATTCTTTTCTTTTACTTGCTTAGATGACCCACAATTTGCATTCGAAGGAAGAATCGTCAAAAGAGCGGATTGCCGTCCTGTGGAAAATCCAGGCTACTTGTCATTGAAAAAGTAAGATAGGCTTTATACAAGCTAACCAGGAATAGATAACTTCGGCATGACGTCAGACAGCATTAAAATTTTTCGAAATCACATGATATCGAGTTTTCGATATGAAAATCTTATAAAGCAGCCAGAACTTAGTCTAGGTACAAAATATCACTGTTCTAGCGCTTGTGTTCCTAATTTTATGAGCATTCAAAGTTCCTGGCTTTGACCGCAAAAAATGAACTTGGTGAAACTTTTTACCCCACGCGGTCAAAGCCCTTATAAAATCGTAAACTTTGGACGCTCGTAGAATCGATAATACACGCGCTGAGATAGTAAAACTTTGCACCTAGACTAATTTTTGGGTGCTTTATAGGATTTTCGCATCGAAAGATTGATAGCTATCTTGCGATTTCGAAGAATTCTACCGAAGTGATCTGTAGGCTGCTAGCTGGCCATTCCCTTTTGAGGAGCTACACAATAAAGTGGAGTCCAAGGAAGAAAATGTAAACTTTATATCTTGGACATTCTATGATGCCTGTTTACTAAAGAAAACCTATATTTACCTTTTCAAAGCGGTCTGGGTTGACGCAACACTTTGTTGAAAGATAGCGGACATCTTGAGTAAGGGAATCGTCTCCGTGTGCAATGACCTGTATTGTACTTGTTTCAGAAGAGCTAATGCAGCACATTTTGCTTCAAATTCACTTTTTCCTGGAGTAAAAGTGAAAGAATGGATTAAGGCCCCATGTACACTACAGCTTGAAAAAGTAATTAGCAAGCTTTTCCAACCGCAGGCTTCGTGCATCCGGCTTGATTTGAAAACTATTCCAAAATTATTATATGTCCACATGAATTTGCAAAAGGATTAACGGTCCACCGCATCGCTATTGATAAATTTGAATGAGTACATCTAGTTCGATACAGTTTCACTTGTAGCATAGCAATGGCGCATTTTAGAAGACTTTTGAACGAAAACTATTTTTCAAATGTTCAAGAAGATGATGATATAGAACATCCAACAGAAGAACGGCGCCGAGCAACACCATCGACTACGTCATTTCAATTTGTTTCAAGAACAAGCACTCCGTTGTTTGAAAGAAATCTTCCTCGATTTAATAATTTCGATTTCACACCAATTCAAAGGCCAACACAATTTCCCCCTTCTTTCTACAACACGTATCGACCGATCTCCCCTATTCAATATTGATCAATGGTTCCTATTCCCGGCCAGAGAGAATCAACCCCTCAAATTTCGAGAAGACAGACGGAGGAAGTTGGAGAAACCCAAGCAGAAGTTACTGATGGTCAAGCTAGTGGCAGATGGTCTACAGAACAAACCGATGCTTTGGTGCATGCATGGCGTGAGTGCTTTGTGGATCTTGAAAGCCACCGAAATCCAGCAGCATGGCGCAGAATTTTGTGCAAGGTAAACGAAAAGGGCAACAAGAAAACGATAGACCAAGCGAAGAAAAAACTGCGAAATTTAAAGGACAGGTACAAAGAAGCAGTAGATAAGAACAGGAAAAGTGGAGGTGCGAGCAATGTGCCAAAATATTATGACATTTTCGACGAGGTTTTTGGAACGAGAAGTCTTGTGACAATGAACGAAGTAAGAGAGTCTGAATTACAAAGTGAACAGCAAGGTAAGAAGGCAGCTACAGCAGAAGCAGCAGAGAACAAGGAGAAAGGGAACAGGGAGAAGCAGAAGGAGAAAATACTCAGCCAAAAGAACGAAGAAACGAAAAGCATCAAAATCTGGAACAGCAACACATCTAATGGATTGCCTGAGTAGAATGCAAGAGCAACAGAATGAGTCAATGATCAAATTTCTGGAAGCAATGAAGACGATGGAGGAAAACAGCAGAAAACACACCGAACATACTTAAATAGAAATTGCAAAAATCTTCTCGGGTAAGAAAAGAGAGAGGTCTTTTGAATCAGAAGAAGACGATTGATCTTGTATTTTTTGATATTTAATTTGGAAACATGAACAAAACATAGATTTGAACTATCAGTATAGTATAACAGAACTCGTAGTAGCATAAAGTCAGAGTAAAAAAATGTATTCAAGTTTCAGTTTAAAATGCTTTTCGTTTAGTTTTTCATGTCTCTAAAAACGTTGACTCATTGTTAGCAACTGTGTTGACAAATTCAAGAAGAAGATCTCTTATTTTGCCCCCTGCACTTTCTGGAGCTCTGTCACGATAAAGAGGTCCGTTTTCTTCAAACATTTCTTCTGCATATGGATCTAGGATAGTTTCTTCTGGTTCTTTTCTCTCTTGACAAATATTATGAAGCACTGCACATGCAACAACAAGATCTGCAACAAAAGATGGCTCCAAACTAACTTTATTCAACAAGATCCTCCACCTTCCTTTTAGAACTCCGAAAGCCCTCTCTATTGAGACTCTTGCCTGAGAAAGAGCGAGATTGAATGCCTTTTGATCCTCTGCCATATTTTTAGAGTAAGGAAATGGCTTCATTAACCACCTGAACAACGGAGATGCCGCATATCCTACCAAGTATGGTTTCAAGGTGATGTTCTCGTTTAAAGGCCATTGCGGAGCAGCAAGGACGTCCTCATTATTTGCTGCGTTGAAAAGCCACGAATTCCGCAGCATACGAGCATCGTGAACAGAGCCGGGATAACTTGCAGATACGCTTAAGAATTTCATTGCCCCGTCACACACACCCTGGCAAGCAATACTATACTGTTGCCTTCGGTCAAAGAAGTCAACAGTGCTCTTCTCTGGGGCTGCGATTTTCACGTGGGTTCCGTCTATTGCTCCAAAAATATTGGGCAAGGGTGAAATTCTTGCAAAAGATTGAATTGTAGACTGACATTCTACTTCGTCTCTCGGCCAGTGCATGAAGTTTCTTTTCAAGTGTACAAGGGCTCCGATAAAATCTTTTGTAATGCGCCCAACAATTGACGACGATATCCCAAAACGCTGTCCAACATTTACATAAGAGCCACCATGTGCCAACCACCAGAGACAAACTGCAACTCTTTTAGGCACTGGAATTGTTTCCCGTAAATGTGTCACCTCTTTGACCATGTAGTCATGAACAAGATTGCATAAGTAATCAGAGGTATCTTTGCTGACTCGAAAATTAACTTGCCAATAGTTTGGATCTAGAACTAGGTTAGCATTAAAATCAATTGTTTGATAATCCATAAATTCACAGTTTCTTCTGTGATACACCCAAGCGCGTCGACGTTGATACAAAGACAGAAAATGCTCTATAGCCAATAACTGTGCTTGTGTATTACGAAGCCTTTGACACATATACATGTACAAAAAGAATCTTCGATACCTGCGTTGCCTATTTGCCTCTAAAAGCAGAAATATAATAGCAAAAAGCTGAAATGCTTGGTGGTCGTCCATCTCAAAAAGTTTGCTTGTGAAAAGTTGAAAATTGGAAAGGAAGTTTTAAAAGAGGTTAGAGGTGATCGTCGATTCACCACAAAGGGATTATGAAACAATACTAATGAGTTTTGCTAATCGTTTAGAGCATCCTCGGACCACGACCATTTTGCTTATGCGGCGTCTTTGATCGTGCCTAAAATTTCAAGCCAAAGAAAAAATCAAAAAATGCCCATGTACCCTGTGCCGGAAACCATTTAATCCCCTAATGACTGAAAAAGGCTTACTTTTTCTGTAGTGTACATGGGGCCTATAGCCCAAGCTTATCTGCTCAAGGGGAATTGAATCAAGTCCTTTCCTTTTGTGAGTTATGTGCATCTTGTTCCCCGACTTTCTGCAGATGTTTTCAACATTTATCGTCGCAGATTTCTTTTCTCTCTTTGTCTTCCATTATTCGTGGATTTGAAGAAAAGATTGCTGCACTACCTCTTCTAATGCGACCAAAATCCCGGTCATCGAATGCAGATAGGATTCCCTTACTCATGATGTCCACCTTCGTCCAGAAAATGTCATGCCTACCCAGGCCTATTTCAAAAGGCCTATGCTGTCCCGAGATTCTGACCCTAACCCGTTTTCATTAAACCATTAGGAGTCAGCTGGGCTTGCGAATACTGATTTACTTTAAAAGCGAGTTGATAAAATCAAGAGATAAGAATCCTGTTTCTAAGAACTTCTTCCACAATTATCCTGATTTTTAAACATCGTTGAGTCAGTTATCTTCTGAGTGCGTGTTCTCGAGAATCTCCAAAACCTTCCGATTTTCGAAAACAAAAAGCTTCCAAAAAGAGAATCCATGACTTTTACAGGAACTCAGGAAATCCGAAAATTTTTGCGCCAAAATACTGCTTACCTCGTCCCCAGACCAATTCGCGTTATTTATCCTTGCAACTGATAAAGATAAAATTGATTGTCTATTTCGAACTTTCGAACTTCAAACCGTGAATCTCTCGAAAGTCTCGGAAACCTTCTGCTTTAGATAGTACCTAGAAGGTTTTTCAAGGGCTCCAAAACCTGCCGTTTTCAGAAGAATGGCTTAGGACAACATACATTCCGAAAAAAGAAGGCTACCGAAAAAAGAATTTGTTTAGAAGAACCCGTCATGAAAATAGCCACTGATTCAAATAAGCACGCTGTTTTCAGAAGGACATTGAAAGAGGAGCATTTGTAGCCTAATTCAAGTTTTAGAGTGAAGATCATTTGACGGAGTCGTTTAAACGGAGGAGGTTTAAGTCGAAGAAATGCAATGTATTTTTCGATCTGCTCTCCCTTTGTTGTCATATTAAATATAATATTCTCGTGTCGCAGGAATGCCATTAAACTGGCCGTACAACCAAAGCGAAAAACACAGCAAATTGCTGATCTAGTCCCTGGAACCAATTTCAAGCCAGTGAAAGACCATAAATTCAACGTACGTCAGCTGGAAAATATCTTAAGTATCCTCTCATATCAATTATCTGTTTAATAAAAGCTATTTCTTCCTGGCTTCAGCTTTCGAACAACGTTATGTTGCTAAATTACTTTGCGGATAACACCAGAATGAAAACTTTCTTTTATTTACTAGTAAGTTTGGATGTCCGCTTGAATAGTTGCTTTGTTTCAGGGGATAGTTCACCGGATAGTTTCAATCTCGTCATTCCATAGCAAGATTGACACCATCAGTAAACGAGTGCTGTGCTTCTTCTATTGCGTGAGAGAAGAACCACACTTCTCATTGCATGATAGGAGACGCCTAGACGTAGTTTTCGCTCCTTAGGCCAATCTTATTTCGACTGGTCGCTCAGAGCTACGACTCATTAACTTTCTAATAAAAACCTGGGCAGAAATCGAAGGCAGCTTGCGAATGCGAAATTCTACGCAAATTCGTCTTGCTATGCAGTACCGTTGAGAAACGGAAGTTCCCATGAACCAATCAAATTGTGGATTCACAAAATACTGGGCTGTGATTGGTGTCCAGAAAAGTCTGGCTTTTGACCAGGTGTTTGTTATAAAGTTGGTAAGTCCAACTCTGAGCATTAGGCCATCCAATTAAATCTCTAAGTAAACAGTTGTTGCTGTTGCTTAAGACTGTCGTTGCTGTTTGCGAAGAGTAGGTCTTATGTTATGAGTCTAGATGGAGCGTGAAAAGAAAAGAAAAGACGAAGGCAAAAGAGCGAGAGCTGAAAGAGAAGAAGTTCTTGATCGATTATATTCTGCATTTGAAAAACATCAATACTACAGTTTAAAAGATCTGGTGAATTTAACGCAGCAGCCTGTTGTAAGTACCCTTATTAGCTGTGTTATTATCTCTTTGCTTACTTGAGAAGAATACCAACGATCAAACATGGTTTGTCAAACATTTGCAGTTTGTTTGTGAAACACCATGTTTAACCGTTTGCCTACATCACAAAACACTGCTCATCAAACATTTTTTGCTTGATACCAGAATAAGATTTTTGAAAAACTACAAACTTCAAACCTTCTGTTTGCGAAGCAATGTTTTGTGACGTCGCGGAACGGTAAAACAATCTCAATTGTTTGATAAACAATCTTTGGTTGTTAACCAGGTCCTGAAAAATGCCATATATCTACAGTAGTTGTTCGATTATCCGGCCTACTCGGGACACGAGATTTTCAAAATGTGGATTATCGAAAATATATAATCACAGCAAAAACCAGTTACAAGCTTACAAGAGTAGCTTTCTAAGATTATTTTTGAAACAAAAAATTCTCCGCATACTAGAGTATTTCAGGTTTTAGAGTGATTTTGTGATAATTTCTACTTGACATTTTAATCTTCGAATGGTTTGTGGAAAGAAAAATAGAATATTCGCTGAATAATGCTTTCATAGTTGAACATTTTTGACGGACCGGATAATCGAAGACCGGATAATCGAGTGGTCGGATAATCGAATAACTACTGTATTATGGAAAAGGATTATAAGGGCTATGAAAACTAGCCATTTTTTGGTTTGAATCTCTATGTCGATTATCATTCCAAACCGTTTAAGCCCTGGCCTGGCAGTACCCAAAACTTAGAACGGAAACGGTTAGGCGATTATGCATAATTTTATACCCAAAGTTGGGGGCTGGATTTTATAATTTACACAAAATTAGGAAAATAAGTTAAATAATGTACTAAACTTTCATCAATGACGAGATTTCGCTTATCAGAAATGTATACCTAACCATTCTTTCCCAAAACGGTTCTTTAACGGTTCTTTCTCAAAAGTAAACCCAAATGACTCCTCCAACACAGACATACATTTATTTTATTGAAGATAATGTGTCCATGTGAAAAAATTAACTTTGCTGAGAATGCCCACATTTCTCTTCCTTCCTGGCCAATGATAAATGACCATAGAAAAAACTAACCAACTAAATGTATGATGCATCAGCTATTTCTTGTAGGCTAAATACATTTATTGAAAGTTTCAGTTTCTTATCTGTGCCATTTCTGAAATGAAGACTCAAAAACCCGATGAGTTTGAACAATTAATTAAAGAATGTGTACCCGAACCTTTGTTCAAGAATCTTCGAAGCTTCTTTTCCTCCTCGTATAAAATCTTTTCTCGTTTAGATTCTGACCCCAATTCTTACCCATTCTAAATCAAGGAAACACTGCATCTATATTTGGAAAAAGGATCCCTTAGAGATAATTTTTTTATACCAATCTTCGCTTTCTTTGTATTTGCTTTATTCTTCTCATTGTTGAGTAAAGCAATGTGTAATGTGTCCTTTTTGCATGAAATTTCTAGCACCTTTGCTGGTTTAAGATCTTCTGGAGAATTAAAGAAGGACTTTTCTTTTAGGTTTATCTGAAAAGCATATTAAAAGACATATGCGTGTACAATATCAAAGCTCCACACAAAAACACATGGGAACTAAAGCCAGAATACAGACATTACAAGACTGATGATGCATCGGACAAATAAAAATTGCTTTTTAAGTTATCATTAGTCAACTGAAACATAGCAGTTGCTGTACGCAAGTTGCTGAACGGTATGTAAGACTAAGAGGCGCCCAGTGTCAACTGTATTCCACGTAACACTAAAATCTGTTGACTTGAACCCATTTTAGGTTTAGTTGAATCCAATTTTAACAAACCCTGAATAAACGAGCTTCCATAGACTGAATGCCTGATACATTGAATAACAAATTCAAGTCTTTGGGTGTTTAAAACTCCCCCCATAACGAAAATTTTCCCAGTTTCGTTTTTTTTTTTACATTTTAACTTATTTTGGCACGGTAGCCCCGTCAATCGATTAGGACTTCTTCCGAATTCGTTGCACTTGGGTTCCCCAGTGTTTGAATTATGGTTGGTACTTTTGAATATTGTATATACTTCGCTAGAAAATCTATCGCAAGTGGTATGAAAATAAGAATATTCAACCTGTTTGAAGATTGTCGTTCATTTGTGAGATAGTAAAGCCTGATTTCCATATAGCCCAAAGTGGCTGTGCCGGTGCTGAGACACGGCTGTACCAGCGGTGAGAAAGTGTTGCGACGCTTCGTTTCCATGTAGCAATGCTTGGCTGTGCCAGTGCTGAGACACGGCTGTACCAGCGCTGCGAAAGTGTTGCGACGCTTCGTTTCCATATAGCAATGCGTGGCTGTGCCAGTGCTGAGACACGGCTGTACCAGTGCTGAGAGCGTGTTGCGACGCTTCTTTTCCATATAGCAATACTTGGCTGTGCCAGTGCTGAGACACGACTGTACCAGCGCTGCGAAAGTGTTGCGACGCTTCGTTTCCATATAGCAATGCGTGGCTGTGCCAGTGCTGAGACACGGCTGTACCAGCGCTGCGAAAGTGTTGCGACGCTTTGTTTCCATATAGCAATACTTGGCTGTGCCAGTGCTGAGACACGGCTGTACCAGCGGTGAGAAAGTGTTGCGACGCTTCGTTTCCATATAGCAATGCGTGGCTGTGCCAGTGCTGAGACACGGCTGTACCAGCGCTGCAAAAGTGTTGCGACGCTTCTTTTCCATATAGCAATACTTGGCTGTGCCAGTGCTGAGACACGGCTGTACCAGCGCTGCGAAAGTGTTGCCACGCTTCTTTTCCATATAGCAATACATGGCTGTGCCAGTGCTGAGACACGGCTGTACCAGCGCTGAGAAAGTGTTGCGACGCTTCGTTTCCATATAGCAATGCGTGGCTGTGCCAGTGCTGAGACACGGCTGTACCAGTGCTGAGAGCGTGTTGCGACGCTTCTTTTCCATATAGCAATACTTGGCTGTGCCAGTGCTGAGACACGACTGTACCAGCGCTGAGAAAGTGTTGCGACGCTTCGTTTCCATATAGCAATACTTGGCTGTGCCAGTGCTGAGACACGGCTGTACCAGCGCTGAGAAAATGTTGCGACGCTTCGTTTCCATATAGCAATACTTGGCTGTGCCAGTGCTGAGACACGGCTGTACCAGCGCTGAGAAAGTGTTGCGACGCTTCGTTTCCATATAGCAATACGTGGCGGGGCCAGTGCTGAGACACGGCTGTACCAGTGCTGAGAAAGGGTTGCGACGCTTCGTTTCCATATAGCAATACGTGGCGGGGCCAGTGCTGAGACACGGCTGTACCAGCGCTGAGAAAGGGTTGCGACGCTTCGTTTCCATATAGCAATACGTGGCGGGGCCAGTGCTGAGACACGGCTGTACCAGTGCTGAGAAAGGGTTGCGACGCTTTGTTTCCATATAGCCAAAAGTAGCTTGGCAAGTGCTGAGACACGGCTGTACCAGTACTTAGAAAGTGTTGCGAAGCTTCGTTTCCATATAACAATACATGGCGGGGCCAGTGTTGAGACAAGGCTGTGCCAGCGCTGAGAAAGTGTTGCGACGCCTCGTTTCCATATAACAATACATGGCGGGGCCAGTGTTGAGACACGGCTGTACCAGTACTTAGAAAGTGTTGCGACGCCTCGTTTCCATATAACGATACGTGGCAGGGCCATTACTGAGACACGGCTGTACCAGCGCTGAGAAAATGGTTGCTGCGACGCTTCGTTTCCATATAGCAATACGTGGCGGGGCCAGTGCTGAGACACGGCTGTACCAGTGCTGAGAAAGGGTTGCGACGCTTCGTTTCCATATAGCAATACGTGGCGGGGCCAGTGCTGAGACACGGCTGTACCAGTGCTGAGAAAGGGTTGGGACGCTTCGTTTCCATATAGCAATACTTGGCTGTGCCAGTGCTGAGACACGGCTGTACCAGCGCTGCGAAAGTGTTGCGACGCTTCGTTTCCATATAGCAATACTTGGCTGTGCCAGTGCTGAGACACGACTGTACCAGCGCTGAGAAAGTGTTGCGACGCTTCGTTTCCATATAGCAATACTTGGCTGTGCCAGTGCTGAGACACGGCTGTACCAGCGCTGCGAAAGTGTTGCGACGCTTCGTTTCCATATAGCAATACTTGGCTGTGCCAGTGCTGAGACACGACTGTACCAGCGCTGCGAAAGTGTTGCGACGCTTCGTTTCCATATAGCAATACTTGGCTGTGCCAGTGCTGAGACACGACTGTACCAGCGCTGCGAAAGTGTTGCGACGCTTCGTTTCCATATAGCAATACTTGGCTGTGCCAGTGCTGAGACACGACTGTACCAGCGCTGAGAAAGTGTTGCGACGCTTCGTTTCCATATAGCAATACTTGGCTGTGCCAGTGCTGAGACACGACTGTACCAGCGCTGAGAAAGTGTTGCGACGCTTCGTTTCCATATAGCAATACTTGGCTGTGCCAGTGCTGAGACACCCCATGTAGCCAAAAGTGGATGTGCCAGTGCTGAGACACGGCTTTACCAGCGCTGAGAAATTGTTGCGACGCTTCGTTTGCATATAGCAATACGTGGCGGGGGCAGTGCGCGGAGACACGGCTGTACCAGCGCTGAGAAAGTGTTACGACGCTTCGTTTGCATAAAGCAATACGTGGCGGGGCCAGTGCGGAGACACGGCTGTACTAGTGCTGAGACAGTGGTTGCTATAAAATGATTTCATATTTCCTCGCATTTGATTGGCTTTATACAGTCCTGTGCTGAGACAAGTGCCACAAACACGTCGCCGAGGGCTGTGCCACATGCTTTCATTAAAATCTTATAGTGGCAAAAGCGTGATCAAGGCCGAGAAAGTTGAACCAAATCTAACTTTTTTATTGGCACTACCGCAGAAAAGCAACTGTCCAGCCACGGTAGAGCCATCATAAGGAAGGTTTCTATTACATCTGAAAACGTCACAGCACTGTTTCAGCAATGGTACAGCCGTGCCTCAGCATTGCGACAGCCAGTTTTGGTTGGCTATAGTGAAACCATGCTTGTCCGACTTAAAAACAACAATCTCGAGCGTATTAGTGAAGCCAAGGGTATCATTTTGGAAGAAATCGGTCTAGCCACGAGTTCCATCTTCTTTTAAAAACTAGTCTAGCCAACGGTGCCATTGTGCAGTGTAATTGATTATATGTTATATGGATTATATGGCAATAACTATGAAATAAAGACCAACCCTGCCCCCAATTAAAACAAATTAATGTTGGTTCAGTTCCTATAAAAGGGGACTTGATTTGCAGTTTTCTTCACAAGTGCATTCGCTTCAGAGAGTTTGAAGATCAAAAGAAAGATTTCTTTGGAACAGAAAAACGTGCAAAATGAAGTTAGCTTTGATCTGCATTCTCATTCTTGGATACGTCCACTATCAAGGTTAGTGCTTTGGCTTATTGCCTTGTTTCTTCAATGCCTTCTGGCTTACATTTTTGGACATTAATTCTAAGTATAGAAAGAAAGGACAACCCAATCACAAAAAGAAAAGTGCAAATTGAGTCAGAGGTTATTTTTTCCTTTCACTACACGCTGTTTTCTATAAAAAATCACTTTATAATGAACCTACATGTAAAAGGTCGAAGAATTCAAAAAAATTGTACTAATAGAGATAAAATCGCTAAGAAACTTTTCCATTTTGAATATTTTAACTACTGCAAACATTCAAGAATCCCCATACACTTGCAGCCTACACTCATATAAATCGTATGTGAGGCATGTATCAAATGTTTTCTTGAGTGGTTTTCAGTTTCGCTCATATGAAAATGTCTGTATAGTAATGGCATTAAATATGCAGTTAAAATAAGGAACTATTAAGTAACATTCGGTACTACAATTGAATCAAATGAGGTCCAAGAATAAGGAACTTTCGGAACTAGACCTTGAGCTAAGTTCTTTATGGAATAGCTAGAATGCCAAGATCGAATAACCCTACATCAGTTTGAATCGAATTTAATCGCCTCAAATCAGATATGAGAAATAAGAAACAAAAAAATTTGCTTTAGAGATTTCATCCCATGTGAACTAAATAGAACTATGCGGTTACTAAATAAAAATATATAGAAGATATGCCAAACTGCTAATTATTGCTTGCAGAAGCAACTTATTGTTTGTGGTTGTCCAAAAAAATAAAAACACTCGAGCCTCAAATTATTCAAGATATAAGAAAATCGAGCCTCGGCAAAAATTACTTATTTGGTTCATATAAAAAAAGTGTACTAGCAAGCTTTTTTGGTCTCACACTCCTCGCATTGTGGAGTTTCTTCTAATGGAAAGCTACTCGTTAAAACGTGTTGCTTTATCCTTCCCCAACAATGTCGTGGAAGTGTGACCACAAAGGACAAAAATTGAGACATCTGGCTGCAATATAAAGATATGAGAATTTTACATGTGATCTTATTTAAGTTTTGGACACACGGTATTTGTTCAGAGCGTTGCCTTTTGTTTTCCAACCTCATTTGTTACGTTTGCGGATATATGATTATCAGTCGTCTTGTCTCGACCTGTTTCTGATGCTTATGCTGTTAGTAGTGTCTGAAGAAAAAATGTAACTATATTCAAAGATGTTTTCCGCTTTTCGACGTTATATTCAACGAAGTTCTGTTCGAGTTCTGTGCAAAGGCAAAAGCGTGAATATTCATTTAGAACTACCGTGCCATTCGCATTGGTCGATTTTTATGCATTTATTCATATCGGCCTTGGTAATATCTATTTGGCTTTATACTCTGATCAGGCAAAAGTACACGATCTACGCAGCATTTCTCGTCTATTCAAAACACAAAAAAAAGACTCTACCTTTTCTACATACAATACTATTCTTTTCCAGGCGTTGCAAATGCATTTAGCACCGATCGTTCTGATGACGAAGACAGTTATGAAGATGACGTTGATTCATATCAAGAAGATCCCGGCTATTACAAACCTTACAATAAACCTCAAAGATCTGGACCAGCTGGATCCCCAGGACGGGAAGGCCCAAGAGGACAAAGTGGCCCAAAAGGACCTCAAGGCCCACCAGGAAGACCGGGCCGTGACGGTACTCATCAATCATTCTAATTCATAAACTGTTATCTAGCATTTTCAATTATTTTAGAAATTCTTGTGCTACGCGTTGGCGGGTAAGGAATGAAAGCTGTAGAAGGCAGTTTCTTTAGTTAAGTGGAACAGAAAATAATCGCTTTGTAGTTTCTTGCAAGTCAGGGGTTCACTCAGGAAGTGGGTGTTAGGCCATAGCCAAACGATCAAACATTGTTGGTCCAACATTTTAAACTTGCCTTACAACAAATGTTTCACCGTTTGGCCACGTTTAAAAACATTGCTTGACAAGCAAAAGAGACAAAATTTGTGGTGTGACGTTTTTGGAAAAGTTCAAAAACAATTTTTGCTTGACGCTAACAAAAAATGTTGGACGAGCAATGTTTTTTGACGTGGCCAAACCGCTAAGCAATTTGCTTGACAATCAAATTTCAAATCAGTGGCGGACTTGCCCCTCTCAAAATCTGGTAAAAAGGCCCCCTTTTTGCTGAAAAAGGGCCCCTTTTGCAAAATAATAGTTTTTTCTTTTGATGTCCGCTTGCGAATATTGGACATCTCAAAATATATCAAAAACTCTCTTTGTTAATAAGCTAGGTCAATGAAATAAATAAATAGAAATCAAATATAGCGTGTACTAAGTTTCCGTTACGCATTGGGTGTTCATCAGTTGGGCATCAGCTAAAACAATTGAGTGACATAAATGCTTGACAAACAAATTCTTAACAAAATCTCGTTCGAGGTGCGCTTTAAGGCTTCTTTCAAAATATCGACTCTACGAGAGGACCTACGACAACCTATACCTGGCGTACAAAGTCTTATGCACCTTGTCGGTCACGCAAGTCAACTGCGAAAGATCCTTCTCAAAATTAAAGATTTTGAAAACCCGCTTTAGGAATTCCATGAAAGAAGACATGCTGGAAGCCACGATGCTGATGAGTATCGAGAAAGAGTTGTTCAACAGTTTGAGCAATAAAATTATTATCGATCGTCTGGCTCGCCGTACTCAACAGATGTCAAAATTACTTTTGTAGACTGAAATCAGATTCGGACCGAAAAATTTATAACTTATTGTAATGATTTTAATTGTAGCGATTAGATTGTATTTGCCAAACAAAGAAAATGTTGCTTTGCAAGTGCTACACGTGTTATGTTGGTAAGGAATCGACGAATTGCATCGAAATTCATACTTGACCACGCCCAAATTTTTCAGGCCACACCCACTAGGGCCCCCTTCAGTCCTCCATGGCCGGTGAAAAATTCTGAGCCAGTCCGCCACTGTTGGACTAACAATGTTTGATCGTTTTGCCAGGGCCGTAATTGCATTAGTTCATGAATTGCCTAAGTAAAACACCAGAGTCTTGGCTCTTGGTGAAAGATTACGGGATATAAAATTTATCGTCAATTCAGCTGCCACTATGCGGAGAAAGAGCCATGAGAGAGATGGCTGAGTTCTGACATCCTGACAGCTAAAATTGGCAGCGGACTTTACTACGAAACAAATACAAAAAAGAACGCAGCATTGGTATATCAAAATACCAAAGTCAACATGCCTGAGGAGACGGGTGCTGGTGAACAAGTTAAGAAAAATATAGTTTAGAAAATCGTGACTCTTAATGGCTGAATTTTAAATGTCTGCACCAATAATTTGAAAGTACAGCATGAAAAATTCAGATAATCACGCTGGGCTGCTTGGTTCCTCGCACAGTCATGTCAATGTTGACGGGACAACAGAGGAGAGTAATAGCCTAATGAACACTAAAGATAAGTACTGCTGGTGACATTAACTCTCCTTAAACCCACGGTCTAAACAACATTACATTTATTACAGGACGTCCAGGGAAACCTGGAATGAGAGGACAGCCTGGAAAACCTGGAAGAGATGGAAAACCAGGGAGAATGGGAAAACATGGTAGACCAGGCAAAGATGGAAGACCAGGTAACCAAGGAAGACCTGGCCGACCAGGAAATCCCGGACCACCAGGACCGCCAGGACCACCAGGACCAGCTGCACAATCACGCAAAAATTACTACTAAAGAGGTTATGGACAGTTGATTAACTAACTTTGTCCTTTTATAGAAGTAACGAAAAATGTAAAAGTCTGAAATATAGTAATTTTCACATTATTTCTATCAGGACGTTTTTTTTTTGCCTTTTAACTACTGCTTCGTAATATCCCAAAATCCTATACTAATCGGAAACTACATAGAGCAAGGGCAAGATTTAGTTCTTCCTACCGCCTACCGGGCCAAGCCACAACATCTTTGAATCATGGAGAGCAGCGACCATGGCAGGGGCATGGTAGAGCAGATAAAAAGGTCATTAAAGGAAGAGTTAGGTCAATAGACCATTTCAACTAAGGGCCTCGTTTTCAAGAAAATTGAAAATCAGCCCACAGAGAAATTTCGACTTCAGATTCGAATTCAGCAACTTCTTTTAAGTGTCGAGGAAAAGTTTTATGCTTCTAGTCCTTAAGATATTGATTGTATAGGTGTCAAAAGTTTGAAATTCAATAAAGGATTTGACCGTGAAAAATCGCTGGGGGTGAAATTTTACACCCGTAGTCATTTTACATGGTCAAACCCCTTATAATTTTTCAAACTTCTAATCGCTATAGAATCAACATCGTAAGGACTAGAAGCGTAAAACTGTGCCTCGACACTAAAAAGAAGGTGCTGAATTCGAATCTGAAGTCGAAATTTCTCTTTGACTTAATTTTCATGTTTTTTGAAAACGAGGCCCATAGTTGAAATGGTCTATAAGGGTCAGCAAAGCAACGCTGATGATAACCAGCAAGTTTGTAAGGGGCTTATTAATAATTAATAAAGTCGGCTTTTGAATTGAGATGAATAACACTAAGATCCCGAATGCTTGTTAGGGAGGGGGCGGCAAGCAAACAATCAAGCAAGCAAGCATTCTTTGTGTTAAACGAAAGTCGGGGGGTTCAGACTGATATTCTGGAACGAATACCCTGGGTACTCGTTTACCGAAATCGGAAGGATGGGCAAATAAGTTGACTGTGTGTAGGGTTGTGGAAAGTAGCCCAGAGGAGACTCGAACCCACGACTTTTGCGATCGTATGGGCCGAACGCCTTGGCCACTTTGCCACGCCCATTGAACTATAAATAAAAAGATAAATCTTTTTATTCATAGTTCAATCTCCAGGTAGCCATGTGAGTAGAGATAACATACACCAAGTGGGCAGAAGTGAAAGATTCCCTAGCTAGGTTCCATGAACCAGCACATTCCTACCCCAACCCATGGTGGTCCAGAGATCCAGAACTTGAGCGGAGCAGCAAGTTCTTTGCACAGCGGATTTCTTACTTTCTTCCAGAGAGGAAAATGGCGGACGCATTATGTAGATGAATTTCACATCACATTGCATTTATTAGAGTCACAATTGAGAAAATATCCAAAAGTAAGCTTTGATGTCATCAGAGGATGCCCGGTTTCGGATGAGAAGTCATTGTTAGTAGTTAGAACAAGAAACTTACGATGGTGGGTATGTTTTTCATAAAATGGTTGTTTTTAGGCCATTTTTTGTTGGTTGGCCAATCAGTCATCTGTTTGTGCGTCCATTTCCGGTCGCCTTTGCAAAGCCAAGCCCAAAATAAATATATGGAATTTTTTTGGCTTGAAAATAAGGTTAATCAAGGTCAAATGTTCTGGTCATATTTGTTGGAACACTCGTCATATTTCCAGTCTTTTTCCCATAAAAGAGTGTTTACAATTCTAAGCACAACTCACTGACTCATTACCCCCCCCCCTCCCTCTCAGAGGGGAAAGGGAGATGTTGCGTTGAGGAATCCAATCTGGCGTTCCAAGCATTCTGGCAGGCATTGTAGAGACCTCTAAATGAAGGTGGAAGGTGAAATAGTGTTTTAGTGCTAGTCCCTAGGAATACAGGAACACAGGTCTTTTCGCCCAACATCCTTGGTCGTTTTGCCCAACTAAATTACTTGCTATTTATAACTTGTTTTGTCACTAAAACAGTCACCAGTGTGATAATCCAGGTTTGCCATTAGTATAAATGAAATAATTGATAAATTACAAGAAAGAAATTTATTTCTCTTGCAGAATAAATTAAAATCATCACAAAAAGAAAAGGTCAGGCAGTTCATTGCCTTTACAAACACGGGTGAAAAGACTGCCATTCATTGTCTCAGTGCACATGATTGGCGTATGGATATTTCGACTGACAGCTATTTTCAACACCCTGAAAAATATTACAGAGAATCAAAGCCAACTATTGACAAGAAAAAATTGAATTCCCTCTTTGACAAGTATAAAGGTATACTGTATAAAATGTCTTTATTTTTCAAACCATCACAGTTGAAAAGCTGAAACATCACAGTTGTTTCAGCTTTTCTCATGACATACAGAAACATTTACAGTACATCCTGTATGAACTAAACACTCCAATGAAAACCCTTGATTAATCAAACAAGCTTTTAAAAGTTTAAAACTATGATATCCAAACAAATTAGGGATTATCCAAATTTTTTTGACTTTGAAATTCATTGAATCCCTCACAGAAGCTGTGAATGTGCCCAAAGTAGAAAGGACATTCCCCAGGGAGTGTACTCTGATATAAACATGACAAGGGAGCTCAACCCAGATGTTTACACTGCCACCTAAACAAATCAATATCTGCCGAAACCGGCCCTAAAAAAATAATTCCTCATCCAAAAAGGGTGCAAAAACCCACTTGGGTTTTTGGACACTGATATTCCATGGCTCGTTCAATTTGGCACCAAAAAATCAGATCGTAAAGAGTTTTGTTAGTCAGTATTTTCCAGAAACCCTGTCCAAAAATGTTTATTTGACATCATTAGACACCCATAAAAGGACTTGTAGAGAAATCTAAACCAAAAAAAAAAAAAAAGAAAAATTTGCTGCCCAAAAAATTTGAGTTTTTCCAAACCCAAAAAAGTAAGGATATCCAAAATTTCAGACCCAAAAAATAAACCGAGCCACTGCTGTCAAATATTTTTCAAGTACACTCCCCTGGGGGACATTCATTCATTTTTTTCAATAATTATTTATCGAGCCAATGCTTATTTGGACTGTACACCTGAATTCCTTGACTAACCATTGCTTTTATGCCTTTCAAGCACTACAATTCAATGAAATTGTAATAATTCTCTCTAGTTTCAGCTAGACTTACCCTAAGTCTAAATCTTTCTTAATCTGAACATCCTGCAGTTCCCGTATGGGCAACTGACTGTGCTGTGGAGGAGAGAGTGAGAAAAGTGAATTTATGAGACTTATACTCTTGTGCAGGGCATGAATAATTATGGGCTGGACGAAGGTTGGTTGCTTCTGCACATGTCTCCTCTGCAATGCCATCATGTTCTTGCATGACTTTTGTCAGATTAAGAAAGATTTAGACTTAGGGTAAGACTAAGTTTCAGCCAAAAGTGGTCAAAACTAGACATCTTACATTAACTGGTATTCTGCGTAATCCAAACAACAATTTAAAACATTGATTCTTATTTGTTTTGATTATTGAGGATGCACTGCACTATCCCCAGGAGGTGCGCTTGATCAAATTTTGTAAGGGACATGCCACCCAAGCTTCAAAAGATACCCAACCTAATACCAATTTTCCATTCTTCAAACATAAAAATCTTGAAAACGGAGACCGTTCCTTGACCAACATCGTGAAAATCTACACCATTGCTTATACCAAAACACCCAAATTGTAGAAACTGGCATCGCTCCTTTATACCAAAATCGTGAAAATGGAGACCATCCTTATGCCAAATTTGCAAAAATCAATATTGTTCCAAGCGACATGTCCCCAGCACCCAAATTATACATAGTGTCCCCCGGGTACAATCAAAGTTTATCAGTCAATCCATCCTGGTGGTGATTTCTTAGACTAGTGATTTTTTCAGGCAGAAAGTTGTGAAAGTTGTTGAAAATTTTTTCTCTGATGCTTTTCTTTTTGCACAAACCAACATATTGTGTTTGCCTATCCCCAACTAAGTTATGGCAGAAAAAAGTTGACTTTGAGAGTTATTGAAATTTTGAATTGGTATGGAACATCGATCAAGAATATTCAAATGATGTTTATGTTCTAAAAATTCTTTCGACAGATCCTCACGATGACAAAATACTGGTGGAAGGAATAAGCAAATTCTGTGATGACCTCAGATTGGATCCAGCTAGCTTTGAAGTTTTATTAATTTGCTGGAAATTCAAAGCATCAGTTCAGTGTGAGTTCACGAGAAAAGAATTTGTCGAAGGAATGCTTGAAGTAGGGTAAGTAGGTATTCACATCTCTCTTTCAGTGATTTACTTTTTTATAAGCAACTGGACAAAGTATCAAGCAACCTGTGTTGAAAGGGGTTCAAAGGAAAACACCTCACAAAGCCAAGTCAAGTTCAAGTCAAGTTGAAATGATAGTTTATGTGAGAAGGAACTAGGCAAAATGGCACAAGGAATATACTATGTAGATACAGTATGTTGAATAAATGGGCCACGACCCCCTCCCCCCGGGAACTAGAAAACATCAACATTTGGAGTCGAATATAGAGGCCTCTGCCTGAGTTCAAAATTAACCTAACTAAACCTAAGTAAGTAAATTAAATGCCAATATTTCCTTCTGGTTAATACCTTGGTTAACCATGATGTGGATGAACAGGGATGCAAGATGTGAGAGACCAAGGCAGACAGATAAGAAACAGAAAGCTGTGATGTAAGAGAAGAAATGTAAAGAGGCAACAAGATGAATAATTATAGAGAGGATTAATAGTAAGAACACCAGATTAAGTGTGGGGTTAGCAAACTGTGGCCCTATCTATCTGTTACTGCATTGCAACCATTTCAACTGAAAATGATCCGTGAAGACAGTAGACATCTGACATTCATTAGATAGCGACTGTTTGGCTGCTTCCAACACTTAGCAATCACTTTTAGCAACTTTTAGGTGGAAAATGGCAATCGCCAGCAAAATCTAATTGGGGTTGCTTAAAGAGAAACTGTGTCTTGATAATGTTCAAAATAAGGTGATGATCAAAATGAATTGTTGATTGAATAAGTTGAGATGTGCTGGAATGCCAGACTGAAAGTTGCTTCTCCTTTCATTGGAACACAAGATGGTGAAATGATGCTTAATGCCACATTCCCTAGTATCTCAGTAGTCAGACTCAAACCCCAACCCCAACCTTACTGAGCTTCTGACACCATGAGCCAGCTGGATAAGGCCAGATGCCAATCATTAAGACTTGAAATAACCTGTCACTTTTTTTAAATTGAAAAGTTGCCTATTGCAAGAAAATAATTATCAAATAACAATCCAATTCCTTTTGTTTACTCTCGAAGTACATTCAGAACAAATATTAATGGCATAATTATCGATTTGCATCTTATTTCTGTATTTTAAAGGCATTTATATTCTGTGTTGCAGGGCAGATTCGTTAGATGGTCTAAAAAGGTCTCTTCCAAGAATTAGCAAGGAGTTATCAGAAGTTAACAAATTCAAGGATCTTTATCATTTCACATTTAATTTTGCAAAAAACCCCGAACAAAAGGGATTAGGTGAGCAGACTGTTTTTGTTTTTGGACCTCACTCTTGTGTTGGTCCCATCTTGAGCCAGTTTTGGCTCAAAAACACCTTCCGCCTGTACAGGATATCTTGGAGTCCATACCTTTTCTGGGTTTGTTTGGAGTCAGCTCTGGGTCCGTTGAAAAGTAGAGCAAGCTTGTCTCTTGAGTTTATTGTCATTAAGATTCTCGTTATGATGTAATTTGAAATTTTCAAAGACCTACGATCCTATAGGAGATGTGCAGTAGGTAATAGAGGTAGCCAGTAAATATTCATATGTAGCAATACTAAGCAATAGATATAACAAAATAATTGAAATTTATTTTCGAAATTCTATTTACAACATTAACGACATAAAAGTATCAGAATCTTAACTAAACTACACCTGCAATTTAGCTTACTAAACGAGCACAAATTCAGGCATAATTTTGATTGCTTAAGCCCTGTTTGCACGTGTGGAACAGCAAAAGAAGATAACGAGCATTTTCTCCTGCACTGCCCATTGTACGACACAATGCGCCGTGTTCTCCTTGGTCAACTCTTTGAAATTTCTGTTTTGGCGTTTCATGTTATAATACAAAATCCTTGTGCACACTGCTTTTTTTTGGTTCTCCACTTTTGAATGTAATTGATAACAGAATAATCATGGCAGCCATAATATCCTTTATTAAGCAACAGGACGGTTTGATTGTATGCAGCTAACCCTATTTTTAGACTTTGTTTGTTGTTTGTTAGATTTATTTGTTTGTTTGTTTGTCCCTCGTCCTTTAATGTATTTGTTGCTAGTGTGGCTAACTAGTGAATTAGATTGTAAGTGCCAAATATAGAGGGAACTCGACGGCCTTTTGTCTTTTCCCTCTATAAATGGCACCATCTGAAGTAGCAATCCAGCTTTGTAGTTTTGAGAAATTTCAAGCCACTTCTAGGTTACGCATGAAGTAGTTTTTTATACCATGTTTTCTTCTCTAAAACCTCTTATAGAATGTTCCATTTCTGACAATTTGCTTTGTCACATAACGGCCTTCAATATCTGCCCCTCTGTAAAAGCGCGCTTCAAAATTTTAGATGAAATATGGTAATTTGCTCTCATGTGAATGAAATGTCTTTTTTAGGAAAACGAAAAGCATTCGATCCCAAAAGACACGTGGAATCTGCTACTTGATTTCAGTAACATCATATCAGATGATATGAGCAATTATGATGAAGAAGGTAAATGAGAATCACTTATTTAGATATATATGTAGGATGGCAGGATACCCCATTATCGATTCTTACTTGCCGGGGATCATCGCAGCGTATGATCGGTACGCAAACGGCCTTTTGAGGACAAGACGGATCTTTTTAAAAAGGTCTGGGTCGGGGCGACATTCTTCTGGAAAATGGTAGATATATTGAGTAAGTGAATCCTCTCCAGGTTTAACGACTGTAATTGCAGTGGCTTCACGAGAGGTAGTGCAGCAGATTTTACTGCAAATCCATGAATAATGGAAGATTAAGAAAGGAAAGGAATTTGTGACATTAAATGCTATTAATATTTGTAGAAGCTCAAAAATCAAGATGCAAGTAACTGACAAAAAATGAAATAATTGATAAAATGCCTCGCAGAGCAGATAAATTGTGACGTGAATTCTTTCCTTCACGTTAACCCCCACTAAACGTGAATTTGAAGCAAAATTCGCTGCACGTCATCTCCTGACACGACCGTAATCTGATCTTTGAATGTGGAAAGAAAGGATTTCCTTACTCAACCTGTCTACCATTTACCAGAAATGTCACGCCGATCCATACCTCTTTGAAAGGTCTATTGTCGGGGTCGTGACACTAAGGAACTTTTTATATGACGTGAGCCTTTAGGAAAACTAGCGCTTAAACAAAAACTAGATTTACTAATCCTATAAATTGAAATTATCTCACCAAAACTTGCGATGCTTGAGAGATACACCAGATAGATAAAACGTTTCTTGATTTTTTTGTGTTCACTCTGATCAAATTTAACTCTAACTAACTATTTACAAAATTACATAAATTAAAATCTGGGATGGTTTCGAAACGACAGTGATAAACAAAAAGGTTATTGTAATAAAAATAAAGGTTTATAGTGAAAACGTGTTAATGAGTAGGAAGAAGTATAGAAATGCAAATAGTAAACAAAAATGAATAAAACGGTTACTAAGATACAAAATAAAATGTTGTTGATGCTGCTACAAGGGCTCCCCCCCTAGAATGCAAGTAAGTGGCATTCGATTCTAAGAAATACAAAATATATACAAAACAACACACACTAAGAAATGTTCAAAAGTAAGTTCAAAAAGAAAGTTCTTCTTAAACAGAATACGTATTTTCATTGTCCAAAACGATCTGGAAAATGAACTCTCCGACCAGAGCGAGTAGTTCGAGGTAATGTTGGTACAGCAGCAGCAGAAGATGTATGTGTTGACTGAGATTGAGGGGTATCTTGGGTATCTGAATCGAGATGGGCGACTTTAAGACGATCAAGACTAATAGTTTGTCGTTTGCCATTGATTTCCAAGGTGAAATGCTTTGAATTGCGTTTTAAAACTTTAAATGGACCATCGTACGGAGACTGAAGAGGTTTACGAACACGGTCATTACGAACAAAAACATGAGTGCAGTGATTGAGATCTTTTGGAATGTGATGTGCAGGATCTTGTGAACGAGGACAGACAGGACGAAGTTGTTGCATAAAAACACGTAAACGATCAGCATAAACGGAAGGATCTAAATCGGTAGAATCACAAGTTGAGGCAACAAATTCAGCAGGTAATCGAAGGGTAGTACCATAAACAAGTTGAGCTGGAGAACATTGTAAATCTTCTTTAACTGTAGTGCGAATGTTTAGTAATATTAAAGGTAGTGCTTCAGTCCATTTAGAAGGATCAGCCTGGGCTTTAAGTGCTGCTTTTAAGGTGCGATGTAAACGTTCAACCATACCGTTTGCGCAAGGGTGATATGATGTTGTGCGAATGCGTTTAGTGCCTAACAATATGGTTAGTTTGTGAAATAGCGAAGATTCAAATTGTGCACCGCGGTCAGTAGTTATTGTGGATGGAACACCAAAAACAGAAATCCAGCGAGAAACAAAGGTTTGAGCAACAGTCTCAGCTGTAATATCAGATATTGGAATGGCTTCTGGCCAACGAGTAAAACGATCAATGCATGTAAGTAAATAACGGTGTCCGTTTGAAGGTGGTAAAGGGCCAACTATGTCAAGATGAACATGGTCGAAACGAGCGTCTGGAGTGCGAAATGTGCCAAGAGGAGCGACAGTATGTCGTTGAACTTTTGATTTCTGACATTGAAGGCATGATTGAGTCCAGTTTCGAATATCTTTATTAATCTTAGGCCATACGAATCGTTGAGTGATTAATTTCTGAGTAGCACGAATTCCTGGGTGAGATGGCGAATGAAGCTGATCGAAGATTTGACGACGAAAGGACACAGGAACATACGGACGAGGGTTATCAGTAGAAACATCACAGATAATAGTACCAGAAGTGAGTGGTAAAGGTAATTCTTTAAGATTAAGCGATGAAGATTCAGACAGTTTAGATAATTCTGGGTCATCTTTCTGAGCTGATGATAACGTTGCGAAGTCTAATGTTGGTAAGGGTTGAATACCGTTGATACTATCTAGACGAGAAAGTGCATCTGCAACTGAGTTTTCTTTGCCTTGAATATGTCTAATATCAGTGGAAAACTGTGAAATAAAGTCTAAATGGCGAACTTCACGAGGTGAATATCGATCCGGAGAAGCTGAAAATGCGTGAGTCAAAGGTTTGTGATCGGTAAGGATGAAAAATTCACGTCCTTCTAAACAATGGCGAAAATGACGAATACTTAGATACACAGCAAGCAATTCACGACCAAATGTACTATATCTAGTCTCAGCAGGCTGTAAACGCTTCGAGAAAAAGGAAATCGGATGCCAAATGTTGTTTATTTTCTGTTGAAGAACGCCACCGACGGCTACATTGGACGCATCGACCATAAGACAATATGGAGCATTGGGTGAAGGGTGGACTAACAACGTTGCTTTAGCTAAGGCAGACTTGATATTAGTGAACGCAGATAAGGCTTCTTCAGAAAGCTCAAAAGTATTTTTACTGTTTTTCTGAGATAGAAGATCAGTAAGCGGTTGAATAATACTAGCACAGTCAGGAATAAAACGACGATAAAAATTGATTAAACCCAAAAATTCACGGAGTTTGCGTATTGAATTAGGTACAGGAAATTCGGCAATAGCTGCAACTTTCTGTGGAAGTGGGGAAATACCCTCTGCAGAAATGCTATGTCCGAGAAATTCCAAAGATGAAACGCCAAAAACACATTTTGAAGGATTAATTACAACTTCATAATCAGATAAACGTTTAAAAAGAACTTCCAAATGTTCAAGATGTTCAGATTCGGATGAACTAGCAATTAATAAATCGTCAATATAAGCATAAACGAAATCCAGACCACGTAAAACTTCATCGATAAACCGTTGGAAAGTTTGTGCAGCATTTCGAAGACCAAAAGGCATACGGACGAATTCAGACAGACCAAAAGGGGTTATAATGGCAGTTTTGGGTATATCACTAGGCTCTACCGGAATTTGGTGGTAAGCACGAACTAAATCTATCTTTGAGAATACAGTTTTGCCATGTAATGAAGAGCTAAAGTCTTGAATATGTGGAATAGGATATCTGTCAGGTATGGTAACTTTATTCAGAGCACGATAATCTCCGCAAGGACGCCAGTCACCTGATTTCTTAGGGACCATGTGCAATGGAGAGGACCAACTGCTTTCAGATTGACGAATGATGCCTAGCTGTAACATGTGGTCAAATTCAGCTTTAGCGATAGCTAAACGATCTGGAGCAAGACGTCGAGAACGACAGAAAACAGGAGGACCATTAGTGCGAATATGATGTGTTACTGAATGTTTAACTGCAGTTTCTTCGTAAGTAGTACGAGTGAGATCAGGAAACTGTTTAATTAAATCATGGTATTGATTATCAGAGTCAGGAATGCTGAACATGAGTTGAGGTGACGAATCTGATGATTGAATTCCATGAATGGTTAAGTTCGTAGTAGAGTCGATTAGTTTGCGTTGACGAATATCTACAGTGAGGTTAAAATGTGCGAGAAAATCTGCACCAAGAATAGGGGTAGGAATATCTGCAAGAATGAAAATCCATCTGAACGTACGGCGAAGTCCAATATCCAAAGTCAAAGATTTTTCTCCGTAGGTGGCAATGGAGGAGCGATTCACGGCTTGCAAGGTAAGTGAGGAAACGTGTTGTTTAGCAGAGCGAGAAGGAGGAATTACACTGACATCGGCGCCTGTATCAACCAAAAAACGTGTACCTGTGATACGATCGGTTACATAAAATAGGCGACTAGGAGTGTTTGAGCCAGTGGGACGTGTCGCCTCTAGTCGCTGGCTTGGATGTTTTCCTGATTTGAAGAGGATTGAGAGACGAAAGAGCATGGTTGGTTACATTTGTGAGCATTAGAACCATATTTCCAGTGATACCAACAATGAGGCCCAATATGACGAGATGCACTAGAAGAACGACGACGGCGAGATGAACCTGATGGAGTTGTACTTCTACCTCTGTTGCGTGGTGGGTTTTGCAAACCAACATGATTAACCAAAGCCTGGACTTGAGAAGTGAGTGCTTCTAATTGAGAACGAAACTCTTGAACTTCAGAGGTTGGTGGGGAAGATTTGGTTGGTGGCAAGCTGGATATGACAGGTGCTGGTAAAGCAACTTCAAGAATCTTATCAGCGATCGTGGCTAGCTGGTCAACCGAGACAGTTTCAGCGGTGGAAGCGAGAATAAGCTGTGCATTCATAGGAAGGCGCTGTAAAAAGAGTTGACGCAAAATTCGGTCTTCTAAATGATGGTCGCCAAGAAGCTGACGCATCCTACGTAAAAGCTGAGTAGGTTTTCGATCACCGAGTTCTTCCGAAATTAATAATTGGTGAAGGCGTTTTTGTTCAGAAGCTGTGGTACGCTTTATTAATTCAGTTTTCAGATAATCAAATCGGTTTTCCTCAGGTGGGCTGACTATAATGTCCCGAATTTCTTGAGCGATTTCAGGAGGTAAATTAGCTATGACATGAGCAAATTTCGAACGCTGAGAAGTGATATGTCGTGTAAGAAACTGAGCTTCGACTTGTGCGAACCAAATTGTAGGGTCATTAGGCCAAAAAGGTGGTAATTTTAGACTCAGAGCAGCGACAGGAATCTCAGCAGGAGAAGGATTTGCTGGAGCTGGTTCGTTAGTAGGATTAGCAGATGAAGTTGGTGCTGGTGCTTGTGCTTGTTCTGAATCATTCATGGTGATGAGTGTAGAGTGTAGTGAAAAGAACGGCGTACAAGAAACAAGATGACGGTGGAGGAATGTAAAACAGCGATAAAATTGACGAGAATATAAACAAACGTGGTCACCAATTTAGGAAAACTAGCGCTTAAACAAAAACTAGATTTACTAATCCTATAAATTGAAATTATCTCACCAAAACTTGCGATGCTTGAGAGATACACCAGATAGATAAAACGTTTCTTGATTTTTTTGTGTTCACTCTGATCAAATTTAACTCTAACTAACTATTTACAAAATTACATAAATTAAAATCTGGGATGGTTTCGAAACGACAGTGATAAACAAAAAGGTTATTGTAATAAAAATAAAGGTTTATAGTGAAAACGTGTTAATGAGTAGGAAGAAGTATAGAAATGCAAATAGTAAACAAAAATGAATAAAACGGTTACTAAGATACAAAATAAAATGTTGTTGATGCTGCTACAAGCCTGCCCGCTAATGAGCAACATCCCTTCCAAACAGCTCGGTTTTATAAATTGATTCACAAATGAACCAGTGCGGAGCCAAGCCAGCCTTGTCATCGGTTCTTAAATGTGGCAAATTGCTTGTTCTGCGCGCGTTGTGACTCGCACATGCAAGGCTCGCCCACTGCTACGCCCGTTTCTTCCATTTATATTGCAAAGTCATCTCTTTTAAAGGCGGGATCCCAGTTCTCGCGGAGCGGAATTTTAGCCCCAAATTCATACGAACGTAAACTTTTGTTCGTATACCTGTTACCAAAAACTCCAGCTCTCATCTAGAACACTTACACAGGCACATCATATGGAGGAGGGAGGATTAAGGAAAAATAATCTTGCCATTTTAAATACTAACATCAGGAATCATTGATAGGCCACTGGGGAGCGCATGTTAATATTCTATTTATTCCTATTCTTTGAAAGTATTTGATACTGAACGGAACGTGATAAGAAGCTCCCCTTTTCATCAATTCTTGCATTTCGATCCGCATGTGGGTATAAATTTCGCTATACGGTCAATTTTTCGGTCTGTTTCTGGCGTTTATGCTCTGAGGAGTTGTTGTTGTTTTTACTTTATTTTGAGTAGGCTGTTATTTCTAGCTTTATCAGCTGATTTAGCCCTACCTTTCATGCCGCAGCCAGGCATGGGACCCCTAGTTTAACGTCCCTTCCGAAGGACGTCAGAGTGAGTTGTTTAGTCATCCATCTGGAAAGTCACCCATACAGATGCTGACCTCACCCGACCAAGCTAAACTTCAGCTGCCTAACGAAAACTGACGGAGAAGCTTGACCACTCACTCCACGATGAGTGTCAGACGAAAAATCTTTAAGTATGTCTAAAGATTTTCCCCAGTTGCTCGCAATTTTAATGTTTTGTATAACTCAAAGTCTTATATAAATATAATAATTTATTCTAGGAGCGTGGCCTGTGTTGATAGACGACTTTGTAGAATGGGCGAAACCAAGACTGAAGCGCAGTACCCTTGTTTGAAATGGACGACCAGAACAAGAGGTTTTGTTTTGTATTTTTGCAATCAAAATACAGAGTCAAGTAAACAAACCGATGTGATATCAGTGGCGTTCCCAGACTAAAATTACTGGGGTGGACAAAAATTCGGAAAAGCTGGCCAACGCCCATTCTAAATCATCCTAAGATGAAATAGCAGCAAGCAAAGATCAACTATTTACTACTAACTTGCAAAAATCATCCCACTGACAGATATAACAACGACGTAACAACAACGAAAAGTTTTTGAATTTACTGCATTCAAAAATTAAAGACCATGTTTTTGTGACAGTCTATTTTATTGCTAACAGCACAAAATCATGTGATGTTTCACACGATGCCACTGTGACTGGTAAAGTTGCACTGATTTTCACCAATGCATACAATGTCGGGAGAAGTGAGCTCATTCCACTTCTGCTGAAAATCTGGCCCCCCTCCCCCAGTGAATATTATTACGGATTTCGAAGAATTGGAAAATCGATGTCTGAGAGAACTGGGGTGGACATGTCCACCCCAGTCCACCCCGTGGTGACGCCACTGTGTGATATGAGATTAATATCGTAGTAAAGCAAACTGCTGATCAATTTGTAATGATTTCAATGTATTGTTGTTTTAAATTTCTGTTTGCTATTGTTTTGGTTAAACATTGTTTACTCAACCCATACAGTTTTTACATTTATTTAAAAAGTGCTTGCCGATAGGCGTGATAAGATGGTGAAGCGGTAAAATCAAGTGCAAGAATGAGAAAAATCAGGCTGAGAACAGCTCTTATTGTTCTTGTATACAAAGCATTTCAATCAAAAATTTGCTTAAAAAGTTCCATTCTGACGACTTTCTTCGAGAAACACTTTCCGGAAATTTCGGTCATAGTGTCCCCGTGTGAAACTCCAAAAATTAGAAATATTTGAAGGCTGGATTACACTAGCATCTTCAGGTAGAAGTTGCTTCAAATTTTTTCTGTGATCGCGGACCATACACCCCCACTTTGATTAAAAAAACTCAACGTTTCAACACAAACACAAAATTTACCAGTTATTATACAAAACAAGTGCGTAAAAGAGTATCCTCTCTGTCTGAAGATATGGTTAATTAAACGATGCGTTAAAAACAGTTTAAAAAGTACTTGGGTTATTGCAAAAAAGCTTTCAAAATATCAGGAAATAAAAAGTTTACTTCGCTGCTCGACTGATTTCAATGACAGGCTTTGGGTTTGGATTAAGAGTGAGCACTTGTTTGCCTTTGATTTCTTCCGACTGGCCCTTTCCAAGCCTGAACGAGTACTTGTTTAGCATGTGAGCCATTGCGACTTTTACTTCCATCTGGGCAAATCTGTAACCAATGCACATGCGTGGACCACGAGAGAATGGGAGGAAGTAGTAGGGAAACAATGGGTCGCCTTCACCTAATAAAGAAATTGGGAAACATCATGTTACATTGCAATTTAGTTACCAGAGTGCCTTCCTTTGTAAGACGTAAGAATTCCTTATCGATTACTGGTTATAGAGGGTGGACCAATAACCAGGGCGAGATATAAAAAGTGTGACCCAATAAATAGGGCATTGTCTTGGAAACGTACCCCATAACCACTGAATTTTTTGGAACATTTATTAGGCGGGCCGTAAAAAAGTAACCCCCCAAAGTAAATAATTGATATAAAATCCTTCCTGCTGCAAAATCTTACCAAACTTAAACCAGGTAAACTTCAACCTATAAACATCTCGAAAAGTCAAAATCGTAACGGCTTTTTTCTCAAAGTAATCCAAACACAAAAATTTGTAGTCGCAGATACGGGTGCACCGAAGCTAGAATGGTTACCGCGTCAACAGTAGCCTATTACAAACAAAACTCAAAGAAAATACTCATGAAGGAAAATCACCCTGACTTTGTTATGGTCGTAAAAAGACCAGTGGCCAGAAAATAGCCCTGATTTAAATCTATTGGACAACTCAATATGGTAATCGTTAATTATGAACGGCTGGTCCATGTGTCTGAAAGCAATATCCCATACAGTAAAAACCCGCGAATAAGAACCAAAATTTTTCAAGCAGGCTCATGCTGGTTCTTCATTACAGGGTGCTCTCTTTCAAATTCAGTGTTACTGGTTCTTAATTAGGTTCTTAAAATAAGAAAATATTCCTTTGCTCTGCATTCTTTGGCGGTGGTTTACAACTTGCCTAAATAATAAAATTATTGATTATAGTCAATGACTTATGAATTATCCAGTTAAGAACCGACAAATCTAGAACACTATATGTTTGGTTCTTATTTGCAAGAGACAATTTTTAAAAAAATTAGTGTCTTGGTTCTTAAACAACTAGTTCTTATTTGTGGGTTTTTACTGTAAGTCCTGTCCAGTCTTTGCGTAACACGGCTGACCGTGGATTTCTTGTCTAAGCGATGATATGAAATGACAATTGAAGCAAAGCTTTATACATGCATGAAATAGAATAGAGAACATTCAGACCATACCCTCCAGTTAAAACATTCCCCCAACATTCCTTATCTCATGATTTGTGCCCTGCTCAGTTTGCTGGTTTCGTTACATTTGCATTTGTGACTACAGATTTCTTAGTTTAGATTACTCCGACTAAAGTGCAGGTAGGGTTTAAATTTGCCTACCAGATACGTTTATTAGTTTAAAGTTTACGTGGTTAATTTTTGGAAAGATTCTACCATAGGAGAGATTTTATATTTTATTTAGGGGTTACTTTTTTGGCCCACCCGATATATGCACCACACCTTTGCATAAAGAGGAAATTTGTGCGCGATTTTTTATGTGGTAATGCAGTGCATCCTCGATTGTCCGAACACTGCAGAATCATTTTTTGAAACTGTCATTCTTCGGGGGGGGGGTCTAAGCATAGTTTTGGACGGGGAAGTGCCATTTCAGTTCAAAATTTAGGCCTGATTAAAATTGTGACCCATAATTGAGCAAACATGATGAATTTTGAGCCCCAAATCGCCAGAAATCTCCTTCTAAGGCTATATGAAGCCTTTTTGGCCATTCATCGCGCTATTTGAAAGAATTTTGTCCCGACGAAAATTGCCCAAAATTGACCGATTTTGAGCAAAAAGTCAAGGCTATACTAAGGTAAGATGGACAAAAATGGGCCAAAATCCAAGGTTTTCAAATGGCCCAAAACCCACAGAAATTCTGCTCTAAGATTATATTAAGCCTTTTTGGCCATTCATCGGGGTATTTGAAAGAAGTATTTCCCGACCAAAATTGCTTAAAATCGACCGATTTTAAAAGAAAGGCAAGACGACACTAAGGCAAGATGGCCAAAAATTGGCCAAAATCCAATAATTTTCAAATGATCCCGAACCGCCAGAAATCCTGTTCTAAGGCTATGAGAAGCCCTTGTTGCCATTTATCAGGCTATATGAAATAATTTTTTTCCCGACAAAAATTGCCTAAAATCGATCGACTTTTGGCATAATAGTGTATTGTCAGAAAAAGTAAGCGCCTAAAGAAAACTACCCAATTGCGTGTGCCAGTCACTAGATTTTTGATGCTGCTAATTGAAAACAGCGATTTGGTCTACTTTGGAGGAAATATTTAATAAGGTCACAGACGTTATCGCCGTTGCTGTCCAAACTATTTTGTTTAATACACGTATTTTTTTATAAGAAACTAAAAAATTGATCCAGTACTGAAAGTTTCTTAACATTTTCAGATTTTTAGTACTGCAAGTTTCTTACGAGTTCCTTGAACATCCATATTGGCAACATAGTATTTTGGTCTGAATGATGTTCCAAACCCATTTATCGATTGTATTTGCATGCATATGGGTTCTTGTTTGTCTGCTTGTCACGAAAAATAAAAGAAAAGTTTTCGCTGTTTGAGGTGAAAAGTTTCCTACGCAAAAAAATTCCAGTACTGGAGTTTCTTAGATTTTGGGCCATTCGAGAGTCTGGGTTTCTTATAAAGAGTTTCTTATAAAAAATACGTGTAGTCCAAAAATTTATTTATGAAACGAGACCCTGAACCTTTTGACGATCATGTTGTCAGACAGGTTTTGGTGATATTTGGTTTACCATTCTCAATACACTAACAAAAGGACCAACTTATTGTTTAGTTTGAGTTGTGGGTACAACTCGTTGTTTTCCTTGTTTCAGTTATCAGTTATCTTAACAATCAATAAGTAGAGTCGTTTTCAATACATGCATTCATCAAAGACCAAAAACAAACATTTAGCGTTGCGGTCCCCGAAAAGTTACGGCACGCTCAATACTTGCCTGATAAAAAATTCTTTTGGACCCAGCATTTCCCTTGAAAACCTTCTCCTGTTAGAAAAAGCGACAGTTGTTCCCTCGTTTATCGACCAAACGTTACAAACTCTTAAGAAACTTTTAGTATTGTTTAAGTGGTTCCTAGCGCAATTTCTCAGATGAAAATGAGTGAAAAGGTCATTGCAAGAAAATCTGTATGTAAAAGATATCTCACCTCGCTTACTGAAACGTTCTGGGTTATATTCATCAGGATTTTCCCAGACCTTCTCATTCCTGTTTAGTGCACCAATCAATATGATAATGTTAGTGTTTCCAGGTATGACGTAAGGCCCAAACTTGTCTTCCTTAATAGACTTTCTTCCCGTAAAAATGGCGACAGGATAAAGCCTCATTGCTTCTTTGATGCAATCATCAAGATACTTCAGTTTATCCAAATCGTCGAACGAAATGTAAGAACCGCCTCCAAGGACCTTCCTGATCTCTTCACGAGCTTTGTCTTGAAATTTTGGGTTCTTAGCAAGCAGAAATATGGTCCACGTCAAAGTGAGGCTGGTTGTCTCGTGTCCAGCCAACAGAAAGGTGAACATCTGATGAAAAACGCCCTTGTTCGTTATTCCCTCTCCGGCTTCTTCATATAAATTGAGAAGTCTCTGCAACAGATCGGTTTTGTCCGAAGTCTGACCAGGAGAATTTTCCATCTCAGCTCGTCTTGAGGAAATTATCTAGAATGAAATGGGGATGCTGTGAGAAATGAAAATTCTCAGCAAACAGAATTGTTGAATTCAAAAAAATAATCACGCTAGCGAATCTATAATCACTACTGTGGTGGGTTATTATGCTTGATGTGGTGGTAGTTTCTGCGTATTGTGGTGGATAATCACTACTGTAATATGGGTTACTACGCTTAATGTGGTGGTAGTTTCTGCGAAATGTGGTGGATAATCACTACTTGTGGTGGGTTATTATGCTTTATGTGGTGAATACGAAAGCATAGCAAAATTCTATAGATCAAGTAAGAAACAACCACAAAATCCGCCACAGAACGCAAAAATACTACCATATCAAGCATAATAACCCGCCCCAGTAGTGATTATCCACCATAGTAGTGCTTATAGATTCGCTAGCGTGATAATTATCAAGGAAAGTTTCAATTGTGTTATTTTCTTATTGATCTTTCTTGTTAATCTGTAACAGGACTAGTCGTCATAATGTATTCGTAATGTATTCTAATTTATGTCAATTCTTCATTTCCGTTATGTATATAAATCTCTGTATGAATAATTATTAGTCGGTCAGTTTGGGGTCAGTTTATAATCTCAATTCGAGTCGTACGTGTGATTTCTCTTATCTTTACTACTCAAAGTGATAGACATTCTGCGTCTATCGCGAATCTCAGGGCCCAGGTCAGATGTCTGACATTGTTACCGCAAATTAGAAATCGTTTCAGCAGTCGTCGTTGGTGTGTGTCCTCTTCTGCCAATACTAGATAGCCAAAATGGGGGCAGACAATCATTAATAGAGAACACTTAAGTTACTATTAGAATATCTGATACAAATCTAAATTCTCTAATCACCTCTTCAATAGGCATCACTACCAAGAAAATTTACGAAATTTATAAATGCTTCTTTATGTTAGGCCCTGGCCAAGCAATCAAAAATTGTTTCTCAAACATTTGAAATTTACTTATCATAAAATCGCAAATTATAAGTACAAAAAGGTTTGGTAATTTTATCAAAAGGTTGATCAAATATAAAGAAAATATCAACACCCTGCATCCTGTCGCATAAAAAATGCCCTAAAAGTACCCTATCGTCGCATATCTTTTGTTAGAAAAGTACACCTTGTCGCATAACTCCTTTAAGAAAAGGACACTCTGTCACAGAATTTTACACCAAAAGGACACCCTGTTCAGCGGCACATTCATAGGCTAGGTTAACTAAGATTATGCTTGGTCTTACGATTTGGCCACGTTGCAAAACCTTGTTCCTCAAGGTCCTAAAGAATCAATCCCCACGGTACTGAACATCCGCCACGGTACTTCGCATGCCTCACGGTACTGCACACACGTTACACGGGGTGAGAATGCATTTTCTTCAAAAACATTGCTCAGCAACATTTTTCTTATCAAGCAATGCTCTGTGACGCAGCTAAACGTTCAAACAAATTTCAATGTTTGAAAAACATTGTTTCATCGTTTCGTCAGGGTCTTAAATCTTGCAGTAGAAAATAAGTAATTTAAAAAGATACGTACTTGCTCGATTAAACCAAACAAAATGGTCTCTGCTTTTTTAAGGTTGTCTCGTTCCTGTGATGGAATCATCGTGAGGAAAGGTAACATAGTTTCTATAGATCTGCGTAATACATTGAAATTCGCAGTCAAAATGATATTGGTTGCTTTGCTTTCCTCGCTGTTCGATCCTGACATGCAATCAAACGAATAACCAAAGCCACACAAACCAATCACATCCAGTGTGAGATGAGTGAATTTCGTCAACATTTCTGAATCTACCGATTTTCCGCCATTATTCCTTATCTCTTCCTCCCAATACTACAAAAAATAAAGATATTTTCAATCAATCATTTAAAAATATTGAACTTCTAAATGATCATCCAAACTTTAGTAAACAGCAAGACTGATCTTTTTAATAACAATCTTAGACAAAATAGTTGGACCAAGCCCTTTTTCCCAAAGACTATTGCCTATTCCAGTGATTTTCTGATTAATCAACTCCACTGCTCCCCCCTGTGCCCAAAAAAGAATGTTGGTAATAATGGAAGGTATCTTTTGTTCGAAACAACGTCGTAACGGGGGAGAAGGGGGCAATCCATAGCTAATAGCAAAACTGTTAAGGCTGTTCCGATATCTTTTTGTCTTCTATAAGAACGGATAGGGATACCCTAGCGAAGGAAAACGTGGACACAAAAAGGAGATTCTAATGCGAATCTGAACAGTAATGCATCAGACGACAAGCCTTGCAACAGAAGCAACCATCTGGATGGTCCGATGGACAAAGTCTCCATAACACCAAGGGTCGCCATCAGATAACCATACGGGTAACCATAATTATATATATATTTTGTATGGATATAGGGGGGTTAAGAAACAGTAACCAGGGGTAACCATAATATATAAAAGGAATATGGTACAGCCTTTATATATATTATGTTAAATATATAATAATATATAAATTTTTATATATTATGGTTGCCCGATAGTTACCCGTAAGTCTAGTCTATGCCTCAGCTCTATGCTATGTTTGCATTGATAAACCCTTTTGCATAACATAACGGCTTCATAATATTAAGAGTGTGACTTTAGGGCTTTTTGTTTTTCAACTTTATTGTAATACAGACTATTAAAGCAATTTTCTACCTTATCAACGCCAATGCTTCTCCGTGTGCCCCCAAAACCATGTTCGTTATAAAGCAAGATAACTTTTGATCGGAACAACATTGCAAGGAAGGAGAAGGGTGGATATATAGATAATAGTAAAACAATTTAGGCCTAATTTACTGGATTTCCAGTAAATTTGGTTTAAGATTGGGCTAGTCCAGGGCCTCTTTTAACAAAGTAACTAGGGGGGCAAATGCCCCCTAGTCCCTATCATTGCCAACCTAGTTCTATAAAGTTGCCCCCCTAGTACAATGTCCTCTCAAAAGAAAACTGCGAAGAAAAGCCAATCTGGGCCAATCTCGAGTTTGTATTTTGAAAAATTTTCTGGGGGAGCATGCTCCCAGACTCCCCTAATTAGGAACTCTGGGGCCCTGTGCGCCTTCGGCGCATTTACAGCCAGCTGTAGCATCAGTGTAACTTGTATTGTATTAATTCTCAACTGAAGAAGAGATGCCCCCTTGTTATTTCTCCAGCTCTACACGACTGCTTGTGCATGAATTCCTGACAAAAGGACTACAGTAAGAGAAGAATGAACTTGCCAAGACTGGACTCGCTCTGTGAAAGAAAGCGCTGAAGATAAAACAGTAGAACAATAGAACAATAAGTCCCCTAAAAATTTTTTGCCCCTCTAGTTTTATCCCCTTAAAAGAGGCCCTGGGCTAGTCACTGAGGGCTTAAAGGGAGCTTGAAGCTACATCGTATTTAAAATTAGAAAAGCGTTAAAGACGAACAAATTAAGAATTTAAATACGCTAAGCAAACCCAGAATAAAATGTAACCTTTGCAAGCTCAATGCTCTTTTCATTAAAAATCGGAAGATAATCTTTGACGCTTTCCAATGTAAACGCTGGATGCAAATGCTTTCTTTGTATTGCGTGTGCTCTCCCATTACTCGTTAACAAACCAGTCCCCAAAGCAGGTAGGAAATTCCGCAACGATTCGTCTCGACGGTAATTGACACTGTTTGTTACCAATACCCGCCGAGCAACTTCAGGATCAGCCACGTTGACTCTTGCACCAGCTGAAAGATGACAAAACGATTAATCTTAGGTGCCTAATTTCTGGGGGGGTCGGAATAGGCGGGGGAGGGGGGTTGGAACTACCCTCAGGATCTAATTGGCGGGGGGAGGGGTCGGAATAAACGGGGGGATCGGACTTTTTCTGACAAACTTTGTCTGGAAACTGCTGAAAGGCAAAGCGCTATAGCGCTTATGGGCTAAGAAAATCCATAGTTCTAACCAACAAATTAAGTGTGCAAGTATAATTTCCCATCAAGAACGTCAAAGTAAGTTGACTAAAAATATCAACATCAATATTAATGCAAGCTTAATAATCCGAGGGGTCTTAACAAGAGCGGAGGGGTGGAAATGTTTCAAAACATTAATTAGCGGGGGACGGCAATTAGGCACCTAAAAGTACAGTACTGTAAGTAGCACGATGAAAGCAGCACGTATTTGAATTTGTGCTCATGTGACATTGATTTTATGAGCATGCAGATTTTCCGATTCTTTACAGGCTTTGACCGTGAAAAATGACTGCGCATGAAACTTGTTACGCCGATTAGTCAAAGCCCGTATACAAATCATGAACTTTGAACGCTCACATAATCAATAGTACAAGCACTAAGATAGTGAAACTTTGCACCGGGACCAAAGTTTGGCTGCTTAATACGAACTTGGTAACCACAACCAAATTTCACTCGACGAACAGGGGTATTCTGACATCTGGCGGGGCGGACCTTCGGTCTGAAATTTGGCTCTAGAATTTGTTTTTTTGGGATGGAGAGCTATTTCATTTGTACTAACGATGGCGAAAGCTGAGAAGCTTTCACATAATTTAACATGGTTTATCTACATTTTCTAAATAATTTAATCATGGCGATTTTTAATTTTTTATTTTACATTTATTCATCTATGTTACTTTTATGGGTTCAAAAAATGAGGGTATTTTTCGTCCCATTGAGCCCTCCTGTTCTGCTACTATCTCAATGTGCCCTGTAATACTGCGTCGAATTTTTTGATAATACAGTATCCTAATTTTTCACGTTTCTAGTGGGGCTGGGACAAAAAGAACGCGAGCCGGTCTCTTGGTTGGATATAAAACCATTGGAAATTGGAGATGCGGCTGGGTTTGGCTAACGTCATAAATGAGCGATTTGTTTCCCTTGCGACGCCGTGTTATTATTATTATTTTATTATTATTAAATTCTTTAAAGTTGGTTTTAAAAATAGCTCTGGTTTAAAAGCTAATGAAGACCAACTATTTAACAAAAAAAAAGAAAAACTAAATTACATTTCATAAATACTAAGCTAAAAGATACCCTATTTCAACACCTATTTACAAATTTTGCAACGGCAGCTCTCTCCATTCCATTTTTTATGCTTGTTTTGAAGGAACAGACGGAGGTGGCAATTTTGGTATCATTTGGTAGGGAACTCCATAAGATGCTGCCACAAAAAAGATATACTATCGTTGCCATATGCAGTTGTCTTCGTTTGAGGCAACATCCAGAGGTAAAGCCAGTTGAGTCTGCAGGCAGGCTACCCTTGCCTCCTCCCAAATCACTATTGTCTTGGGTTTGGCATGCACAACATGACTAGAGTACAAGCTTTATAATCTCACTTGTGACTCGAAGCATTCCAATGTTGTAATCCAGAGTTCCAATGATGTGGACTCACTGAAGAAAGGCTGATTTAAAAGGGCTCTGTTAACCCCAAAATCGTAAGCTACCCTAACTGAAGAGGCCCCCACAGATGAAGTTTCCCCACCCGGGTCCTTATCATTTGCTTTGCAAGTGAACTGACCAAACAAATAGCGGGCCTGCAGAGTTGATGGCAAATCAAGGGACACACAGACAACATAAGATAAGTACTGGACAGAAACCGAGCTTTCATACAGAACTGTAGCTGTAGCTGCTTCAATCTGTCATTTACCTTACCCTACCTTAATTGTGATGTTGCTGTGCTGCTGCTACTACATTACTGCAGAGAATGTTCAAAAAATCGCATAAGCAACTGAAACCGTAAAGCAAGCAAGTGATAATACTCACTGAAAACGATGTAGTCTTTAAAAATAGGCCCATATTCTTTCACCCTTTGGATCAACATAGCATGAGGATCGTTGTCTTGGGCAAAATCAAGAGTATTTCCAAGGATTGGGATCCCTCTTGGTCCTGGAATCTTTCTCAACGGATCAAACCACCAGCGTATGATTTGTGAAATTATAAAAATACAAACAACAGCGACGTAAAATTCCCATCTCAGAAACAAATCAGTTATTATCGTCATTGTTGAAAATGCTGCAGTTTTCTGTTCTGCTTTCAAGATTAGGCCTGCTTTGAAAAGTACTCTTCACTTCAACTTTCAGCAAGCAAAGCGAAAATTCTCTCGTGGAAGAAAACAAAGAGACATGACAAAGTAAACATCAAAACAAACCCAGCAGTGAAACACAAAGGGTGAAAATACAAAGGTGATGAATTAACCTTTGACTGCCATTGACACAAAACAATACGTTAAGTATCTGGTTAGGTAAAGTCCAAAGGGCAAACCTTGGAATCTGGGATGGAAAGGAAAGCGTGGAATGGGGAACTTGTGGATCTAAGGGGAAAATATCCAAGAAATATCCAAGTCTACTGATATACCTTCAAATATGGAAAACAATGAAAATTAAATCCCTTTACAAAAATAAAGGTGACCCGAAAATGAAAAACCAGAGAGGGTTATTCTTAACAAGTACTGTAGCAAAAACGTTTGAGAAGATTCTTTATGAAAAGAACAAATTTAAAACTAGACAAGGAGATTCCGAATTCCAATGTGGAGGCTGTGGAAAAAAGAAGTACAATAGATAACCTTTTCATATTGCAAGCTACAATAGACTATCATTGATGCATTGGTCAAAATTTGTACGTACTTTCAGTGGATGCTGAGAAATGCTTTGACAAGCTATGGTTTGGAAGATGTCTGTAACGAAATGTATCATTTGGGAATAACTGCTTCAGAAGTTGAAATTAGAAAGCAAATGAACTCGGATAATGTAGCATATGTGGATACACCATATGGACTAAGTGAAAGAATTGATATAGCATCAGCTGTGAGACAGGGGACAATCTTAGGACCATCAATGTGTGTAACAGAAAAGGGACAAAATAAACAACATAAATCAACCTACGGGTACCATGATTGGACCAGATATAGCTATAGAAAGCTTAATATTTGTTGATGATGTCATAACAGTCGAGTCAGCAAATAGCATAAGATTAGCAGAACAAAATCTAAAGGCGATGGAGGAAGATAAGAAGTTTACTATAAGAAGTAGCAAATCCGAACTACTGCCAATATGTTAAAGAAAGGAGGTAAATTCAAATCAGAAATTACAGGGGCGCCGGAAGCAAGGCTGCCCCCCCCCCCCTTGCCCTCGGAAAAATTACCAAATTCATTTATTTTCCTATTGTTTTGCCCTAAAATTATTGCTTCTGCCCCCGCCGCCCTGCATTGCATCCGGCGCCCTTGGAAATAGAGACAATTAAAGTACAAAAAGTAAACATAAAGACAATAGAAGAAAGCAAATACTTAGGTCAATGGATTAACAATAAAGGTAATAATAAAACGAAAATAAAAAGAAAAACGAAAAATTAAATCATATGATAATAATAACAGCAAAAAGATATGGAAATGAAGATAACGTTGGGAAGATGGCAATGCCGATAAGAATTAAGATATTAGAGACCGTAATTATGCCTACTCTAACACTCCTTTCATAATCCAATCATATTCTGGACTCTAATTTTATGCTAAGTAGTTATGTTGTTAAGCGCCTATGAGCCCTGGGGATATATGGCGCTATAAAAATGCCTATATTATTATTATTATCATTATTAACATATGGGATGGAAACGTGGACTAATTTAACTATGGGAAATATTCAAGGTGTAGAAAGAATGTATAAATCAATATTAACGGGAATATTTGAAGTGGAAGAGACTACCCCATACTGGGGATTGATAGCAGAAACAGGAATTTGGCCGTTGAAGCAAGCAAAAGTATATAAGAGGACATGTACAGTTAAATTTTGCTCAACTTTTCTCAGCTGGGTGCACTTGCTGGAATGTGCAGCGTACAGAAATTTGCTCAAAACATTGAAGCAGTAACACCTAATTATCTTAATGCCTGATGACATTGTTTTATCAGCACCAGCTTTGTACTTCCTCCCGGTATCAAAAAACAAACCTCTATGGTACAGGATTATTTGTTGAAAAAGTTTTTTTCCATAAATTCTCAAGTACTTTCGAACCGAAATACTACGTGACTATTTGGTGAGCCCCTGATAAATACTACCAACCGTTAAACATCGACCAGTAACAATTCCTCTGTCATTTTAAACCCCAAACGCATATTGCTTGGTATTCCTCGCGAAATTTGAAGGTAACTTCAGTCTGATAAAGCCTCATCCTCCCCCACAAAATTCTGCTGCATTCAGAAAAAGACAGATGGATGATTTGTCTTCCTTTAGCATTTGGTGCCCTTGGTGCCCCAATAAACATGCGTAAGCCAGCAATCAAATGGCATGTTTTCTGTGTAACATCGAACATTTTAATCTCTGATGACAGAAACGGATTAAAATGAGCAAGTTGAGCACCTCGCGAGGTGCTCAACTTCGCGGGAGTTGTCCTTGACGAAAACGTACCATGTACAGTTATAAGCAAGCGAATCCTGGTGCGATAATTGGCCTAATCCTCTAAAATATGCAGTTTTTCTTGACTTAAGCACGACTGTACATGTCCTCTAAAAGACTAATGTTATTTCACAATATAATGAACTCAGAGATAGAAAGAATGGCCCTTAAAGTCCTTGAAAATCCAATTCATAAAAAATATTCTAATTGCTGGTACAGTGAACTTAAAGGAGAAGCAAAAATTAGAATATAGACACAGAAAGAGAAAAGATAAAAGCAACAAAAAAGTCGGAATGGCAAAAGAAGGTTAAAAGTAATATAACAAAATGGATAATTACAGAAATAGCGGAAAACAGAAAGTAATGAAAAATTGAGATTTGTGGAGGTAAATGAACTAAAACGAGCACGATGTATGGACGAACTAGAAAGAAAGGAGAGCAGGCAAATCCTAAGGCTTAACCCTTTCCTGCATGATGTTGCTCTCAAGCAACAATCTTTTGATGCTGCGCAGCATCTGCGCAGGAGCCTATATTTTAAATTTTGCTTTGTTTTCTTTCAAAACATATGTTGACAATGCTATCTGTTGCTGTAGTAACATTATACCACGGATACACGAGGAATTACAGAGCTTTGAACTTTGGCCTAAGCAATGGCGGCCATTTTTTCTCAAAGTGTAACTTCGATGTCCTGTCACTTTTTACCAGGTAATTATTTCTTTCTATAAAAAATGTTTTTATATAGAGCTAACCTTGTTTTAATAATATATAACAGTGGTGAACATTGTTGGGTAACCCTCTGTGGAAGCAGACCCATTTTTAGATTGTTGCTCAAGAGCAACATCATGCAGCAAGGGTATACAATTAGGCCACTTAGGCCATGCATAGGCCATACTTTAGCTGGATTGCTTTAGCTGTAAATGTATCTGCCATCAGTCATAAGGCATATTTCAAGTACTCTAACATAAATTTTACTGATTTTGCACAATTTTCAGACATAAATTTAAATTTTTAAATAAAAATTTCTTTCATTTTAGGAAGTATGGTACACCGTATCCATCATGGTATGAAACAAATAAAGGTACTTGAAATGGGACCTCAACAAACATCTTTCATTCATCAGAATAGATGACAAATACGTGGAACCAGGTGACTGCAGCAACATTAGCAGAGTTTGAAAAGATTTGCCAGAACAGTAGTATGTACGTCTTAACTGAATCAACATAGCTACCGGATGTGGATAGCACAGGTATGCTTAGAAGTAATGCAGAAGATAATAGAACAAATTGAATGGAACAGGCAAGAAAGAGATGAAATCAAGAAATCATAATACAGTTGCATCATCCTGGAAAAATTAACATAATAACACTCCGGTCTGTGGAGGGTGGCATGTGCACAAATAAGGTAAACAATAGAACAATAGAAGAGAACAATAGGAATGCAGTTTTGCATGCATGAGATCACATCGAGAACTGCCATACTGGATGTTACTGATCATTGTTTAACCCTCAGAAGATACAGGGGCATGTTTTCATTGATTTGGGCTCAAAATAACATCCACATGACCCAAAAGTAATGAAAAATCCAAGGATAATCGTCGTCCCTGTAAGCTACCAAGGACAGAAAAAGTTAAGATATGAAGCAGTACATGTCTTCGAAAATGCCTTAGATGTGAAAGAGCAATCTATTTTGCATTATTTGTGCAGCAAAACACATAATGCTATACAGAAAAAGGCACAGAATGGTGTCTGACCAGTAGCGTCAATGGTTTCATTCATAATAAACAAAAGCCTTCCTGGTGGCCAGTGGACTTTTCTATTAAAAAATCTACAAGTATAGTAAAGAGCTGCAATTTCAAGTTCCTACTGATTGAGGATATGAACATAATACCTGTATAAGGGCATTTATCTGTCATTTTATTGATGTAACAGACGTGATTTGATCAAAAACATGGTATCACAGCACCATGTATAATTTTGAAATTGTTAGGAAATGGTTGTAAATTTGCTTTATGAAATGAAAACCAACTGTCATTGATATGTTTTGTAAGTATTTTGCTTAAAAACAATGTAGAAATCTCAACTGAGATCAATACTTTTATTGCCTTATTATACCCTTGCCGCATGATGTTGCTCTGGAGCAACAATTCAGAAATGTATCAAAATGTAATTTTTTTCAAATTTTTGTTCAATACACGCATTTTTTTCTATAAGGAAGTGCTTTATAAGGAAGGTAGTACTCGGATAGGCAAAAACTTAAGGAATCTCAGTACTGGATCGGAGACTATTAAGGAATCTGACTTTATTAAAAATGATGAAGTCTTATGAAGCTGATCATTTACATGTATAAAACGAGCAAGCAACACTCTTATTGTCAATGGTTTAATTAGTATTCATTTCTATTCGTCTTCTGACACCTTCATGTCCCTATATTCCCTTGTCCCTTGGTTTATTTTTAAGAAACAAGTATAAAAGTTAAGGAATTACTAAGGAATTTTCAGTACTCAAATTTGGCTGTCAGTTAAGGAATTTTCAGTACTGGGCATGAGCCGAACTTCCTTATAAAAAAAAATGCGTGTACTGAAGAGGACTTTGTGAAGAAACCGCAAGAAACCGCAAGGGGAAAAACAAGAGGGGATGAAACTGGAAGACAGCTTTTTACATGTTTGAGGAGCCAAACAAAGAATAGTAACAAAATGAAAGCTTATATTGAGATTTATTTATCGAATATTCTCAGAAAAGCCAAGGCAAGCCGGGCAAACACACCATTTCAAATGATGCTAAGCACTAATCAAAGGGCTAAAAACTGGAAAACTTGAAGGTGCTGTGGCGTCGTGGTGTAATCCAGCTGACTCGTGGTGTCAAAATCTCAGTGTGGTCTGGGTTCGAGCCCAGCCACGGTAGCGTCACAGCCAGGGTCGAGGTCTCGATTTGTTAACCTTCTACTGAGATCCTAGCGACTGGCGCTAAAACACCATTTCAACTTCACCTTTAACCTATAGTGTGTAGATATAGAAAGAGTAAAACATAAAATCATCCTAAAAAGATGCAGTGTCCTTTATAACTTAAACTATGCACTTGATAAAGCGCTAAATATGACCTCTTTTCAAAAATCTGAAATTATCAACGATGAGTATGATGGACTCTGAATAGAAATGGATCAATTTTTCTGCAATTTCAAGAAAATATTTTTTATTTTGGCAAGATGGCCTGGCCTGTAGGATGAGATTACACACTGTTTTATAAGAATACAGTCTATAAGAGATACGAACATTTAGGCTCAGAATGGCTGAAATTTAAGAATTACTTAAGAATAATGCCAGGCTCAAGCTTCATGAAGACAATCTTTTTATTTTTCTGCATTTTTTCCAAGGCACAAAATGTGATTGTCGCGCTATTTGTTGTAAAACACACGGAGAGTTCAATAAGCAGATGACAGCACAGCAACAGCAAGAGCAAAAGAGGGAACTTGGGTCCCGGTGGGGGGTACTTCCATTGTTCGTTATACTAGACGTGCCGCCCATATGGGCAACTTTTTCAGCGCCAATTTCCCCACATATGGGAAATTGCGTAAAGAATTTTTGGTAAAGAAAAGAATCTCTGCACAGGGGTAGTTAAATATATATTCATCATAAGTGGGCTACCACAATTGTTATATTTGCCTTGACTGGGATTCGAACCAGTGACAATCTGGACAACAAGCCAGGTGACTACTCCAATGCACTAAACAATGTAATGAAGTAGCCAGCCTAACTCGAGGTCCTTCCAGCCACAGATCTCCTCCATAGCCAAGGTGTTTCTTTGTGTTTCGGCTTAAAGCCTTCATCAGAGCATAGAACATATAGTGAACTGAACGTATGCTGACACATGATATATATTCATCATAAGTGGGCTACCACAATTGTTATAATTGCCTTGACTGGGGTAGTTAAATATATATAACATTTTAGACATGCATTGCTTTGAAAAGCCTGATAAAAAGTGAGTTTTAGTTTTCAGCACAAATGACTTTTCGTCGCATTTAGAGCCCATTTAGTGTTGCCTCAGGCCTTAAATTGGGTTCAAACATTTGAGATATTGGTACAAATGGGAAACGAATTTTGTTGTTTATTCTATACATGGGTACCACGAGAAACAGAATCTATCGGTAGACATGGGTGGGTTTGGAAAAACTGGGCGGCACGTCTAGTCATTTGAACAATGAAGTACCCCCCCGGGACTTGGGTGGCTGGGAAAGTTGTGAAATCTTTGACACTGTTCGTGCTTTTGAAGACGCGTATACCGAATGATCAGATTGAGGTGAGTGCAGCTCTCCACGTGCGCTTCTGTACATGCCCACTGTGAATAAAAACCGGTAAGACCGGTATGACCTGTTCTAGCACATGGGGGACTGTTTGTCCCGTTTATCTTGTTGGGACAGAGTCTTAATCTTCCGTCAATTAACCCCCGTCTAAACTTTATGTCTAACGGTTAGATATTATGAGTCCCAGTTTGAGCGACCTCGGTTTGGTATTAGTCTCGGTCTGATGAGCGATAACTGGGACTCAAGTAAAAAGTCTAATTTCCGTAGGCCTATACGTTTTTTTTATATAAGAAAAACCTACAATCGTTCACAAAAATTCTGAGACCACATCCACTTCCCCATAGTCAATGTTGATTGTGATGAATTTTGGTGCCTGTTTGTTTCTAAGAGCTTTTTCGTCCTACAACATTGCTTGTGGGGGAGTGAGGGGGGTGAAATAATAGCAGGTATGGTATAAGAGTTGAATAATGCATAATGATGCGTATTTTCTGGTAGTCTCAATATATTTTGTGAAGGATTGCCTGAATAAATATGAAATTCAGATCTTGTTTAAAATAACTCTTCATAGATTATTTGCTTTAACGAAAAAGATAGGAAAACTTGGGAGACTCTCAGCTTTATTGCAACGCATATCCCATGCTCTATCAATGAACAAACACGTAGGGGACAGAGAATTAGATTATTTGTGCCCTATAATGTACTGGTAGAATCTATCATATCTTATGTTGAAGATTAAATCTGACGTGTTACTAACGTGTTACTAACTTGCTACTAACGTGTTACTGTAAACAGCCTATACTATAACTATGCTTTGACGTGTTACCATGTGTTACCGCTAAATCAATAAAAGTATATATATACAGTATATATATTTTTTGTATATCTAATGGTAACGCGTGGGAACACGTTCAGTTATCAAGAAAAGGATATGCTTTTTGCGGTAGCGCATACAGTAACACGTTGGTAACACATTAGTAACACGTTCATAGACATAGCAGTATGTATGGATATTCCTCCCTATTTCATATCGAAGGGAAAGGGGACATGGGACTTATTATATAAAGGTATATTATATCATGTAAACACAAATCTTAGCAAAATACAAAAAAACAACAAAGTCTCGTCTTCAATTTTTTCGGTCCCGCGATAATAATACAATTCATCACCAACAGCAACAAGTTTGTTGCTTTTTATTAAAAATTACTTTTTGGAAAGGTTAGCCTTCTGTCGCAGCTCGTTTCTTCCTACCTGAATAACAAAGGTCACACACTTAATATCTAGTTGCTGCTGGCTTTCACTCGTAAGTAGCAATCTCTGATTATTTATTCAGCGTTTATTACATTGCCAGTAGATGTAAAGAGCAATAATTGTCCTATGTTTTGTTGCTCATTTCGCTGTAACAATTATGAAAACCACACAATAGACCAAAGATTCTAATAAAAATCAAATGTATCCTCTCTGGCTAAAGATGCAGTTAATAAGCTAAACTGATGCGTCAAAAACGATGCGTTAAAAGAAATTACCTGACATTTTGCAAAAAACCTTTAACAAATACCATAAAAATGAAAAGTTTACTTCGCTGCTCTGCTGATCTCAATGACAGGTTTAGGGTTTGGATTTAGAGTAATTAACTGTTTTGCTCTGATTTCTTCCGACTGATTCTTTCCAAGCCTCAATGAGAATTTGTTTAGTAAATGAGCCAGTACGACTTTCATGGCCATCTGGGCGAATCTGTAGCCAATGCACATGCGCGGACCACGAGAGAAGGGGAGGAAGTAGTATGGAAACAATGGGTCGCCTTCACCTAAAAAAGGATAACATATTATATTTTCATTCGGCTTCAAAATTTCCTACATGGACAGTGGCAGTGTTTAAGGTATAAATGACGCAACTGCACAATTCATTAGGGATCTCTATAGATTACATGATTAAACAAGATTTCCATGCATGAAGATAAATGTCCTTGAGCTCGACTGGCGACAAAGGGATTTTCTCGAATATTATTTTTGTACTGGGTCAATCCAGACTCAGATTCAGACTCGATTGGCTATTTTTCTGGCAACTCTTTGCTATACATGTATTTCTAAGAAGAATGTTTCGGATGAAACCTGAGATCGGACCTGTGTGCGCGGTGTTATTTTTAACCCTAATCCTACCGGGCTTTTTTTATCTTACATAGCCGGGGGGTGGTGTTTTCCACCCTCTCCTCCATTTAAGAAATTGCCTTCCTGTAGAGCTAGAGGAATTAAACTTAGCACAGGCATTGGCCAATGCATTACAAGAAATGTTGGTAAATTGGGCGCCTCCCACTTCTATGATAACATCATTATGACATCATAATGAAACATATCGACGGCAGGCCGCTTTCCATATAAGGCAATTTTTCATGACCAAATGTTATTATTATGGGGATTTTTTGAACCACGTTGTAGCTAATGCATTTAGGCTTAAAGAAAGTCAGCCTGGTTTGGAAGCTTGTATCCACCATGCAACAGAACAGTTACAAGAAAAGCTTGAGGGGGTGAAAACATCCCCCCAGTAGGATTAGGGTTAAACAAGATACATTTTAGAACACTTGAAGGGTACAAAAAAATAGCCTTTAATTTTTCATTTTTAATCCCTCATTTATTCTAATTTTACATTGTAAATATTTATGTTATTTCAATCAAAGCATTCTAAGCATTGTAAGTAGATTTTCCACGACCCTCTGAAGAGCAGCCTCTCATGTTTGATGGGGCTGCCGTGGCTAAAGAATTTAAAATGAATGAAAAATGAATGAATGTATAAAATGTAGCCTCGCTGCTGGCTGCTGCAGATCTTTAAAAGTAAAGATAGCCACCTATAGCTATGATTCTTATTCTAAAGAAGCCTTGCTCGGCAAAAGCAAATATTAATGTTGTATCTGCAATAAATCGCGTGTAATACCACTTAATAAAGCTTTTCAGAAAGAAAGAGTTTGTCGGGTCATTGAACGAAATGTGAAAAGCAAAAGAAATCTCACCTCGCTTACTGAAACGTTCTGGGTTATATTCATCAGGATTTTCCCAGACCTTTTCATTCCTGTTTAGTGTACCAATTAATATGAAAACGTCAGTGTTTCCAGTTATAACGTAAGGCCCTAACAAATCTTCATGAATAGACTTTCTTCCAACAGAAATGCCGACTGGATAAAGCCTCATTGCTTCTTTGATGCAATCATCAAGATACTTCAGTTTATCCAAATCGAGAAACGAAATGTAAGAACCGCCTCCAAGGACCTTCCTGACCTCTTTACGAGCTTTCTCTTGACAGTTTGGGTTCTTAGCAAGCAAAAATATGGTCCACGTCAAAGTGAGGCTGCTTGTATCTTGTCCAGCCCATAAAAATGTAAACATCTGATGAAATATTCCCTTGTTTGTCACTCCCTCTCCGGCTTCTTCATATAAATTGAGAAGTCTCTGCAACAGATCGGTTTTGTCCGAGGTCTGACCAGGAAACTTTTCCATCTCAGCTCGTCTTGAGGAAATGATCTAGAATAGAATAAAGGCCTTGCTAAAACTAAGAACCATGTCGCGCGCGACATTGATGTCAGCTCGATGTCTCTAAGCTTAGCCACCTCGTAAAATTTTGTAGCCTGCGACAGAATTTGTAGCGAGAGACACACAAAAGTTTCTGGAAGGCAACAGGAACATTTCTTGTCTCCGTGACATGCAAATGATTCGGGGACATGTTGCTCGGTTTGATTCGCATGTTTAGCCACCCTGGGAGACACGCCAAATACAGTGTCGCGCGCCACAAGTCTCCTAGATTAGCCATTTAAGGGTTCATCGACAAAATCATTGATTATCAGTAAAGGTTTTGGTCATCTTACAACAGAAGTCAATCAGAAACAGAGTAGATTGACAAGGGTGTCTTATGTATCGCGAATTCATTACTGCAGGACCCTGTGTACACGAGAATCTAAGTCACTGTGTACATGAGAATCTGTAAGGCCCAGTACAGATGCGTGCCACAGTCGTGCAGTGTCAGCGATATTCTGCCACCGCACAGGCTCAACATTCGACACACGAGTGTACCACGCTAGTGAATGTATACGCGGTACTGTGGTGGTATTTTTTGCGTACTGCGGTGGATATGCACTACTGCGGTGGGTTATGATGCTTGATGTCGTCGTATTTTCTGCGTATGCCGTGGTATTTCTTGCGTACTGTGGTGGATACGCACTACTGCGCTGGGTTATTATAGCCTGTGTACCAGACTCCAAACTTTATAAATTACTTGCTTTTTGGTAAGGGGTCTGGTACACAGGCTAGGTCTCAAGCTAGGTTATTATGCTTGGTGTTATGGGTTATTCTGCGTACTGTTGTGGATAAGCACTACTATGGTGGGTTTATATGCTTATGATATTTTTGTGTATGTGGTGGTATTCTGTGCGTGCTGTGGTGGATACCAAATCATACAACACTGTAGAGCAAGGAAGAAAAACCACACAATCCACCACAGTAAGAATTACCACCACATCAAGCATAATAACCCATCACATCAAGTGTAATAACCCACAATAGTAGTATAGTTCTTATCCACCACAGTACGCAAACATTGCGCTCAGCCACCACTGTAATGTGTATGTATTCGCTAGCCTGTGTATGGATGGCGCTAGTTTAATTTCTTAGGGGGTAACGGAATTCCAGATTGCTGAGTTATATTTTATAAATCAGTCTGATTTTATTACTAAGTCTGCAAACTAAGCAGCCAATCTGTTGAATTGTGATTCATTTGGGTGTCATACCCCCCCCCCCCAACATCCTCCAGAGTGCCGCCCCCGTTGCTATGCGGCATTGCAGTCGCAATAAGATTTTGGCTTGAGCTAAATGATTCAAACGACTGATTAATTGAATGATTGATTGATTGAATGACGTACTTGCTCGATCAAACCAAAGAAGATGCTCTCTGCCTTTTAACATTTTCTCTGTCTTGTGATGGAATCATCGTTAGGAAAGGTAACATAGTTTCTATAGATCTGCGTAATATATTGTAATTCCCAGTCAAAATGATATTGGTTGCTTTGCTTTCTTCACTGTTCGATCCCGAGATGCAATCAAAAGAATAACCAAAGCCACACAAACCAACAATGTCCATCGTAAAATGAGTGAATTTCGTCATCATTTCTGTTTCCACCGATTTTCCGCCATTTTTGCTTATCTCTTCCTCCCAATACTAGAGAAAATAAAAACATTTTCAACCATATGAACGTAACTTTCCCTGTTCAGCTCTGGTTTCTTTGTAATAACAGAAAACAAGAAAAGACCACCTATAGCTTACTGCTTGCTTCAGCTAGAGAGCTTCTTGCGGCGAAAAGTAGAATAAATACACGCAGTTTTTTATAAGCAACCGCTTATAAGCAACCAAGATGTAGACGGCCTAAAACTTTAAGCAACCTATAGTACCACAGGAAAGAAACCTTAGCAACATACTGTATTAAATTTGAAATAATTTATATCACTGCAAGTACTCAAGGTTTGATCAACATAGAAGCTATTTCCTTTCTTTTGCCGTCAAAAACTCGCATATCAACAGAGTGTTACGTAAAGCATTTCATCGAGGGGTTTCCGTTTAACTTTCAATACAAAGTCTCTATATGGTAACAATTACATGGTACTTCTTGACTGATGTTATCTATTAGTATTTCTTTGCCGAATACTAGGTGTTCTAGCCTTATGTTTCACAATAGCTATAGGATAACTCCAAATTTTGCTGTTTGTCTAGCCTCTATACTATTCTTAGGGCAAAAAGATACAGTTAAAATTAAGCAACTACTAAGCACAACTTTTGCTACTCAAAGGTGGCCATACGAGGTCCAAAAATAAGCAACTTTTTGAACTAGTCCCAAGCGAAGTTGCTTATAAAAAAATGGCGTGTAAAGTCAAAGCAGGAACACCACTGCGCAAGACACAAAAGACAACTATTCAAAAAAAACGTTGACTTAAACGTTAAAAAAAGTTATCTATTGTATCAACGTAATGTCAAGTTAGATGTTCTTTTAAATCAATCTCATTATCGATCAACATAATCGGTATCCGTAATAATTTCTCCAAATATTTCGCTTACACGTTTTTTTATAAGAACACTGGAATTGAAGAAAGCCATGCAATGTTCATAATTTTTCCGATTTGAAGGCTCAAAATGTTCGTAACATGTTCTTAATTTTCAGCAAATTCATATAAACTTGCTTCATTTTCTAACTTTAAATATTAATGGAGTCTTTTTTTGGAAGAACTATGGAAAATACATTGTTATTCTTTTATTTTTTGCACAAATCGTCTTGGTCTTGAAAAAAATTATTCTTAGTTTTTCATCCGAGCCTCGGCAGGTCCTTAAAGTTCCTTCATTTTTTGGGAATTGTCAGCCTCGAATTCGTTATAAAGGTGTTCCTTATAAAAAAAAACGTGTAATTAAGCATCGCCAAGCTATCTAAACGAGGAAACCCCCCGGGGCTCACTTGACTTAGTTTCGGATAGGGACGCTAAAGAATCAAAATGCCTACAAATATTTATACAACATTCCTGAAAATGTATACCCAAAATTATTCCAAAATACTAACTCCTTCACGGTTATATATGCTAAAATGTACTATAATATGTCATTTCGAATCAAACTTCACCAATAGGTAAAAGCAAAATAAAATAAGACAGTTTTTGATAAAGTTTGCACTGATTATCGATAAACCAATACCCATTTTTATACCAATTTTCAGGAAATTAAGACCGGTGCATATCTCAAAATCATGAAAAACGATACCCTTCTGGGCGGCACGTCCCAAGTACCCAAAATATATTAATAACCCCTCGGGGAAAACCAGATAAAGTTAAAAACCATACCTTTACAAGCTCGATGCTCTTTTCATTGAAAATAGGAAGAAAATCCTTGACGCTTTCCAATGTAAACGCTGGATGCAAATGCTTTCTTTGCATTGCGTGTAATCTGCCATTACTAGTCAACACACCAGTCCCCAAAGCAGGTAGGAAATTCCGTAAACTTTCATCTCGATAGTAATTAACACTATTTGTTACTAAAATTCGCTGGGCAACTTCAGGATCAGCCACATTGACTCTTGTACCAGCTAAAAGATAATAGTGCAATATGCTACAAATAAACTTCCGCAAACTGTGATAAAAGCATGACAATTTGTACACGACAGTAATTTTAGATGCTGAAAACACAAGATATAGACCAAAGTTAATAAATGGTACCAAAAGCTATTTTTATGGGTTACTTAGCACCCCACCCGATAATAATAACTTTGAAATAAATTTGTAACGAATGATAGTAGAATGAAGTAGAAAATTGGCAGTCTCGAAAACAGACGCTATCTTGAATCTCTTCAATTTTCTATCGAGGTAACCATTTGCTGATTTCCCTCATTTTGGCATTAGGCTTTGTGCAGAAAAGTCATCCGTCATCTAGAAAAAATACTCACTGAAAAGGGTGTAGTCTTTAAAAATAGGCCCATATTCTTTTACTCTTTGAAGCAACATAGCATGGGGGTCACTGTCTTGGGCATAATCAAGTGTATTTCCAAGGATTGGGATGCCTCTTGGTCCGGGTATCTTTCGCAAAGGATCAAACCACCAACGAATGACTTGTGAAATTATAAAAATGAAAACAACAGCAAGGTAGAATTCCCATCTCAGCAACAGGTCAGTGACACTTATTATCGTCATCTTAGAAATTGCTGAAATCAGTGAAATTGAAGACTTCGGTTCGTTTTGATTTTTCTCAAGAAGCTTTCTGCTCTGCTCTGCCCTCTTTAATATGCCCCCTCGGTGATTGGTTGTTCATCTATGGCCACTAAAGTACCATTGGTCAACCGAGACAATAGGTAATATTTTCCTTGTTCAAAGACAAGGAGATGTGTATTAGAGCAAATCTAATGTAATTTAGCTATTCAAAACTGATCAAGATCAGGCGTCCTTTGCGAAAGAGGACAGTAAAATCATTGCACATGAAAGGCTGCCTACTTCAATGGATCAAATGAACTGAAGGAACCTTTAAAACAAGGGCTATCTTTAAAACACGGAATCCGGAATGCGGAATCCGGAATACCCTCTTTTTATGTTATAATTCTAAAATCAAAGCGTGTATCTTATATTGATAAGAGAGAAAACAAGATTCAGGATGGGAGGAGATATAAATTTGGAAGGGGCTCGCATTCCTCCTTTCCTGGGGACTTTTAGAAATTATTGAATATTACTAAAAAGGGGAATGAAATGGAAAGGAAACGGGAATGGAAGGGGAATGAAAGAGGAATGGAATGGGAATGAAAGAGGAATGGAATGGGAATGGAACGGGCATTTAATGGAAGGAAACGGCAGAATAGAATAGGAATGGAATGGGAGTGAAACTATTGCTATCACCGATTACTAAAACGGGGAATGGGACGGGAACGGAATGACAAGAAATGGGGAGTAAACGGGAAGTGGGATAAAATATATCGAGGAATGTGTTGAACTCGTGCGGGGAACGTGGATCTCCGTTTCTCAACAAAATATACTTGAGAATAGAGATTGCTTTGAAAATCACTTTTCGATGTCTTATTTTGGAGGAAGTCTTTTGAGGGAATACGTGTTCCATTCCCGCTTCATTCCCGTTCAATTCCCATTCCATTTCCGTTACATTCCCGTTCGATTCCTATTCCATTCCCCTTTTTAGTAATAGCCGAAATTATAAGGTAATGGTAAAAAGGCGAGTGTACCTGATGAAAGAAAATAGAAATAATTCAGTAATAATTGCCGTTTTTTATGAGAATAGCCCTAGCCAATAGCAATTCGGGCAGTTTGCCTTTAAATCAGTCTGTAAAATCAAATCAGACTGTTATGCAGCCAACTCAACGCAGGAGAAAACAACAAAATCTAACGGCCTAAAACTCAAAGGTGAAAAAATACAAAGTTGCAAAGTTCAAAGGGCAATCAAGCATCAACATGAGCTGGAATGTGGAACGGAAAAAGTTAACGAGGAAGGGAACGACACAAAGCAAAGAATAGAACGGGGAATTAGCGACACTGGAACATCGCTTTAAATGAGTCAAACAAAGAAAATACACTACGTCTCACGCACCAGTGCTTCAAACACGCCAGCTTTATTAACAGGTCCACTTTTGCAAATTTGGTCGCGCGATCGTGCGACCAGTTCCTCGGGTATGCGTCATTTGTTTAAATGACGAAGATACACTTGTCATCTGCGATCGCGCGATTGATTATGGAAATTGGATACTTAACATTTTCGTGACAAGCAAAAGCAGAGCCAATCAAATTTCTCAGAGCATTGGTCGCGCGACCAGATACATGTGATATACTATACGATGCATGGATAGTATAGTATGCCCGAAACTGTTCCCGCTGTTTATCGCAATACAAGTGTTTCTCAGTTTTGAAATAGCTTAAAACAAGAGAAAACTGTTCTACTGGCAACTGTCCGATTTCAGTATTTTAGGCTGAGAAACCCGGGTAAAACGGAAAATAGAAATAATCCAAATTATTTAAGATTCTTTCATTCTACATTCTTTCTTGCATATCTAATCATAATTGATACAAAAGCTCTTGGAGCAAATCAGTTTTGAGTAAAAAATTCACTACAGATTCAGATATTCAAATATTCTGTCTGAATATCCACTTCTTAGCTTTTAAGATATTTAGCATGATGTTTTATATGGTCTTCCACGAAGGTAGAAATGAAATAGTAGCTGTGGTCATAATCCTGTAATGAAAGACAAAACAAAGAACCATTACCAGTGCAAAATCAGCATTTATTATGCTGACCAAAATGAGGTCAGCAACTCCCAACTTACTCTACCCTATTTACTTGATCAAGATGCCGTTCAAGAATAAGCATTCCTCGAATAGAGGCTTATGCAATAGGTGGCAGCTGTCTTTTTATTAAAAGATTTTCCAACGGAATGCTTGAAATGTAAACCTTAGTCACGGGAGTTCAGCGACAGAAGTAAAGAAATTTTTCAAAAAATTCCCTTCGAAAATCCTTAATAATAACCAAGGACAGAACAGAAGCCACCCTTGTTCCTTTTAATTTTGTCTCATTCTCTGGATACATCACGCGTGTTCCCGTGTTCCCTGAACCTCCAAATTACATTCGTTAAAGATTCTACCAGGCGTGTTATCTAAGTTAAGTTAGTCTTTGTTTCTTACTTTAACCATATTTCCCGAAGCACAAGCCAATTTTTTGAACGAATTGCTTGTGAGTTGAAATTTGAATTTTTTGTGAGTTGAAGTTTGTACTGGAATTGAAATTATGCACTTTTCTTGAAGGAATGCATATTTCTTGACGAACTACCCCCCCCCCCCTACACTAGATCGCATCTTTCAGGAGAAGGCTATCTACCACGAAGAGACAACAGTAACTAAAAAATTAAGATGCTGAACATAAAATTTTTAGATACCTCTTGTATTCTCAAAGTCACATTGCATGCTTTGTTATCCTTACATGCATCCACAAAGTTCTCTGGCAACAACTGTCCAGCACTAAAGAAATTGTCACTTTTGCCCTGAAAAAAATACATGAATTCAAAACAATTATCATGAAATACAGGAGCAGAAGCAGAAGGAGCAGAAGCAGCGCAGGGATAATTCTCCTAAACGCTTACATATTTCTTGCGAACATGCTCTTGATGTTTGCAACAAAGTGACAGAGAGGAACTAGGGATACTAGAATTCGCTCTTTAGATGATACGTAGGAATTACATAACAAACGACAAGGAGGAGTGTAACAGGGGCTGATCCACGTTTCAATAAAGGGAGGTAGATGGTGGAAATTGGGGGTTTGGGGGTGCAGCCCCCAGAAATTTTTTGCAACCACGCCCCTTTCAATTTTGGGAAACACCCTTTCTATTTTAGGAAAACGCCCTTTTTTATTCTAGAAAACGACCTTTTTTGGGCCGAGAAAAGGGTTTTGAGACACACTTTACAGATGAACATATGAACATATTTTAAACACTTTACAGATGAACATATTTTATTGTTCATCTGTTATCTTTTATACTTTTACGAAAACTTAAATCGATATTTTTTGTTGATATTCACCTATTAAATAGTCTATAATCTTCAGTTTATGTTGACTCAGTTTTTAACTGTAGTGAAAATTGCAATATAGCTCTTTATGAACGGCTAGTGAATGCATCATATAAATTTGCATTGCTTTTATTACTATTAAGTGTTCCAATTGCAACTTTTTCTAACAGCGAAAAAAAATTTTATCTCTTGAAAAGGGGGCCAGGCACCCGATCCACCCCGTGGATCAGCTCCTGGTAATCTATCTTATTGTGTGATGCATTTTGCGACCATTATATAAACGTCTGAAAACGTAAGGACATAAAACGATAGAGTAAATAGAAGCCAAAATTGCATCCTTCTACCATTCTGCCAAGATGAATAGTAGACTTCACAGGCGTTAAACGTTACACGTTTTTTTTTTATAAGAACAAAGTATATAAGAACATAAGGCTTCAGAGGCTGAAAAGTTTAGAACATGCTAAGAACATTACAAGGCTTTGTGAAGCTAGAAACAAATGAAAATATACTTTCTTAAGTGCGCTGTCCTGTTCTCAACTCTAGAAAACAGGTGAACTATCAATCATTGTGACTATATGTGACATTTTTACATGTGCGTCTTTTCGTAGCAATTACCATCTAATTTGAAGAACAACAGCTTTCCAAAAAGCAAGGAAATTAAGAACATGTTAAGAACATTTTGAGCCTTCAAATCGGAAAAATTAAGAACATTGCATGGCTTTCTTCAATTTCAGTGTTCTTATAAAAAAATAAACGTGTAAACCATTATTTACAAACCCGATTCTTTTGGTAATTCTGTTTTCGGAAGACTTCCGGGAGATTTTATCAATCAATCAATCAATCATAACGTTATTTAAAGATGGCAAAAGACGTAGTTACTGAAAACTAAATAAAACCAACTGTTGACAATAAAACAATAAAATTTTTTACAAATTAAGCAATTGCACAATTTTTCATCCCATTTTGCGATCCCCGTTTAGAAGTTTGTCAAGGTACTAGCTTTCTTTAGTTCATCAGATAGTGTATTCCGTAGGAGACTACCTCTTAACGAAAGACAATTTAGTCCATATCGACTCGATTGAGCTGGTGGAAGCCTGCATAGCTCTTTGGTGCGTAGGTTGTAAGGTATATCCTTTTTTACAAACAACTCCCAAATATATGAGGGATTTATGTGGTTCATGTTCTTGTAAATTTCAGTCATGAGTCTTCTCTTGATAGACTGTAATTTTTCCATCCATTACCAGAAGCTGTTCAAATGAAGTCTCCATACACGAATTCTTTTAGGCAGAATACTAGAATTCGGAAAATAATAGAGAACCGGGAGCTCTCTTTGAGTCGGTAGACTTAAGAAGAAACCCAGCCTTCACCTTCTTCTGTCACTTTCTTTCATTCAACAACTTCAGTCAACACTGTAGAATAGTTGTGTCACTTTCATGATGATTTCAAGTTCCAAATTCCTTGGCGGTTTTCTCTTTGAACTACACTGTTTCATAATGTTTTTCAGAATATTATTTCACACTCCCTAAACGCTATGACTAGCAAACCTTTCCTAGCCTGCAGTCTAGCAAAAATTATTCCCTACATATTAAAGGAAAAACTGTCTTTTGTACCTGGTCAATTAAGATGTCACAAAGAGGTCCAGAGTAATTCTTAACTAGTTCAGTTGCATCATATTCCTTTAAAAAGAGAAAAAAGAATAATCATAAAAACAACTATATAAAAAAGCATGTAAATAAACGCTGATGGTAGAGCAACAAGTTGGCTGTAAAAAGCCCATTCGCTTTGTCGTCAACGGTTGCAGACGAGGAGCAAGAAGCTACTATTCGCAACCTCGTCGTATACATTAGGGGTTTTGACTGTTTTCATCGATTCACAGGCAATTTTCACCATTTTAAACCCTGCACTTTTGCGGAGTACATACCGTTCATAACAATCCTCTACTGCGAAATGGATAAAAATGAAACTGAAGACCGTTTGAAATCTTACGTGGAATTTCAGAGAAAGATTGCACTCGTTAAAAGTTTCTCTGTCATTTTTAGGATTTAACATTCCACTTATTTTTATCCAATTTCCGTCAGTTTTCGTATTGCTACATTAAGAGATTTTAAAACCTAACTCATCTCTAAGCATTTATTTACTCCTCCGCTGAGATCTGGATAGCAATGAAAAATTGTTTATGAATTTTTCAAAAATCAAACTAAATAAAGATTTCAATTCTCTTACTTTCCATGTCTGTTGGTCACTTCCCAAGTAGCCAGTGAATGCCTTTGTTCCCCATGGACAATTCATCGGGTTACAAATGGGCGCAAAAGCAGATACAGACTAAAAACAAAGATGTCATAGATAAAAAAACTAATAAATAAAACTCTATAAAATCAAACTTCAAGATCGAGGAAATTGAAATAGAGAAACTATCCTAAGTGAAACCCAGACACTTTTGGCAGTACGAAGTTTTAATGCAGTAATAGATGTGCTAAAGAATTAACAACTATATACTATGAAAGCCGGAAGTAACAAATAGACACCTAGTTTTTTTCTGGCAAAGAACCCCTTTGTACATATTCGTAGAACGTAGATTCGTAGAAACGTAGAATGTAGACCTATATACGTCAATTCGTAGATTCACAGAAAATAGATTCATGGAGCTCTTATTCGTAGTACGTGGATCAGCGGAACAAAGGCCCGAATAATGAGATTCTTTAAAAGTAGATTCGTAGAATGTAGATTCGTAGAACGCAGAATCGTAGAAAGTAAAAAATTCGTAGATTCGTGGAAAGAAAATGTGTAGAGCGTAGATTTGAAGTTCGTGGAAAGTAGATTCATTGAAACTAAATTCGCAAATTTGTGGATCGAAGATTCGTAGAACCACATTCTTGCATCGTTATAGGGTGATTCAAGAAACGTAGATTCGTAGAACGAAAATTCGTAGAGGGTAGAACTTAGATTTCAAGAATGTAGGTTTGAAAGGTGAAAGTGTCCCAGAAAAAAACTTTGTGTCAACTTTTTTGTCTCCAACTCACATAGTATCAGGTTTTTAAGATACATTAAACCGAATCTTGAAAAACGTAATTGAGACAATAGTTATGGCTATTCAATCAAAACATACTTTGAACATTCCTGGATTCTTCAAAAAGCATATTAGAGATCCATGGCCACCCATGCTAGAAAACATCAAGATAGAACAATGTAATGAAAAGGAGGATGATAAAATATCCGAGATGTGTCTTAAGTTAATGGGGAAATCGAAAGATATGAGGAAATAACAACAATGGACAATCATCATAGATGAAATGGAGCCTGAATAAGCAAATTACAGTCATCAAGAAATATCTTCGTTTGTATAAATCTACATCATATGGCATGAAGAGGCATCAGTCGAGGAAACATGATCTAGAAGAATGCAGAAGCATCTTAGAGGAAGCATCATCATGAATGAAGAAGCAGCCACTTAGAAAAATCATTACCCAGAGGAAGAAAAGGCACCTTTGAAAAAGAACAATTGACAATAAGAGGAAAATAAAAGAATAAAATATGAAAAAGAAGACGATAAAAAGAAAAAGTAATAAAATTTAGAGAAAATACAAAGAATCTTGAAAGATGCGTCAGGATTGATTAGGGAATCGCAATTTGAGGTAGAAAAAGAAGAAGAAGAAGACAAAGAAGAAGAAGAAGAAGAAGAAGAAGAAGAAGAGGAAGAAAAAAGTATGACTGTGGATGGAGAACAAGAAGAATCTTGAAAGGAGCAGAAGTTTAAAAGAAGAAAAAGAACAACAAAATGGAGGGAGCATTAGCAGGAAGGAAGAATAAGATAGAAAATCTAGGATAAAGCATAGTCATGGATGAAGAAGCAAAAGCAGCCGTTGGAAAGCATCAATTGTTGGCTAGGAGAATTAACATCTTAAAAAAGCACCATAAGGAAGAATGCATCTTGGAGGAAAGGAAGAAGGAAAATCCTATTTAAGAAACACTGGTTATTGTGGATGAAGAAGAAACAGCTTAAAGAAGAATCATCATCAATGAAGAAGAAGAAAGTTTGAGAGAGCACTATAAGTGGGTTAGGAGAAGTAATATCATCAAGGCAGCACAATGGTGATGGAACAAGGCATATTGCAGAAAGACTATCATGAAAGAAGCGGGAAAACCCTGTTTGAAGAAGCCCTGATAATTGTAGAAGAAGAAAGAACAACTTAAGAAGCATCGCCATGAATGAAGAAGTAGACACAAGTGGGAGAAAGCATAATTTTAGGGAAGAAAAAGAAGAAGCAATTTCGAGGATCTTTATTACCTATGACCAAATATTGATTGACATCCTGTTTGAACAGGGAAGTTAGAATTGATAACATTCTGCAACTCTTTTGTTATGTAGGAATACATGCGATAGTTGGTCTTCCATTTTTCTTCAGTTGCATCAACATAAAATCCAGCACCACTTCCAAAATCATAAGAATCATCTTCTCCTTCAATATTGCATCCCCCTTAGGCAAAAAAACAAATTAATCGTGTTTGCAGAAGGGCACTCGGGTTTTACCAATAAATATCTCGGGAGGACAGTGACCGAATTTCAAAAGCAACATATGTTCTGAATGCACTCTGCTCTGCTCTGTACCCTACTCTGCAAGCACTTTCTGACTGTTGTTTTCGAGTTTTCATGCACTGATTTTAAATTTGTGCCATTTTCAAGGTTTCGAATCAAAGTATATGGAAAAATATATGGGAAAAGCACAAAATCAGTAGCGTAGCCAAGGGGGGGCAAGGGGGGGCGACCGCCCCCCCAATCGATGAAAAGATGGTGTTTCACAAAAGTCCATTTCTGCAGTAAAATCAGTGGGGGGTAAGAGAAATTCTAACGACCGTTGGGCAATAAATATTTTCAATGTCGAAAAAGAGTAGCTAGAGATATCATCCCACCTCACCTGCTCGGTTCCAGGAAAGTGTTCTACTACTATTATTATGTGGCAATTAATGCCACGTGTTTATTATGTGTGAAGGGTTCTTAAAGTACCGATCTTTCTTGTGTTTTTACAATCCCGTCGGACAGATATAATGTTTATTCAAAAGACCTCCCTTGCGTATTGTTGCTGTAGTGAAAAGTCTAAAGGTCAATCTCTTTTCTCTCCTTGTTGAAATCGGTTGAAATAAAACAAAATAGAACGAAAAGGCAAAAACACGAGAAAATTAGTAGAATAAGCGAAAGATCAGACAACACAAGGCATGTTTCTAGTAGATAAACGTAGAATGAAAATTTTCATCGTTTATAATAAGTATTCTTGGCTGGAATGTTCTACATCAACAAGAAAGCAAGTGTTTCCAACAAACAGGTGAGGTGAGATGTCTTCGGATATCCAGTATGTTACATCCAGTATGTATGCCAGGCAAGCAAAAAATCATGCAATCTATGCAATTCTAGAGGTTAAAAAATGAATTTTTTCCCCGGGGGAGCATACCCCCGGACCCACCCTAGTCTTGTGTGTCTCTGATTAATTAGTTTGAGATATTTCCATGTTTTCATACTAAAAAAGCTTCGTAACAAATTTTGTGTTTGCATGATCTAAGAACAATTTTTCCCTGGCATAGCAATAGACGCTGCACGAAGATTGAAGGTCTGTTGTCATGAAATTATTGTGAAAAGCAAGAATTATCCGGTATTTTTCTCCGTTTCAAAGCCTGCCAAGGGTCGTTATAGGGTCGTTTATCAAGGGTCGTTTTACGACTTTTAGAAGGGCAAGGTATCAAAAATTTTTCCGGGGGCAAGCCCCCGGACCCCAATAATTTTTCTTCTTTTGCCCCCCTAAAGCCAAGACCCTGGCTACGCCACTGCACAAAGTGCTGCCGGATTACACCTATAAGTAATTTGGAGAGATCCAACAAGTTGATTTTTCATCTGCAAGCCTTTGCGCTTGTTTTAAACCATTTTTAACATTGTCTGCAGATTTTGCATGCTGCAATTACATTAGTGCCCTGACTAGCACTGCTGTGGTGGGTTATTATGCTTGATATGCAGGCCTTTCTGTTTCACGCGAGCGATCGCGTCAACACCCGCGCAAATGTAGTCACGTGAGCTTTTTATCGCTCGCGCAAAATTGTAAATAATGTAAAATGGCACACAGCAATTTTCCCCAGGAATTTCGAAAATTAAAGACTTAGTCTCGCTGAGAAGAATGCGCAAAAATTCAAAACTGTAAAACAACGCAACTTAACCTACGTGAATTTTATTTGGTGCAAATTCTGCGAAAAGAACGAGAATATAAGTCTAAAAATCCCGTCGATCAATTAAGCATCAAGACAGCCATGATGAAGCTTTCATCCACGGCATAAAACATGGTCACCAAGATAGATATCAATTAATCGGGGTTTTGGAACGACCGGGCCCTGGAAAAAAGTCGCAAATCCAACGTGAGCGCGCGGCGGGCCGCAAAGTAAAAGAGCCTGGAGGACATTAATGAAAAGAAAGGCATTATTTGGTAGTTCCGTAAAAGAAACAATGAATTGTGAATTTTCGAGGAATTCAGAACTTTTTTAATTCGACAACAATTGAAATAATGATGATGTTAAACCTTTTCATCATGATTCGTTCTAGCTATGTCCACTCAAAACTTTTTTAAAACATTATTTTGACATTACATTTTACATTGACTTGCCATTCCTAATTTCATTTCGGAAATCAGGATTATGCCTAAATGCCTAATTTATTCACGTGAGTGATTGCTCGCGCAAACGCACTTATGTTTTCTGACGAAAAGGCCTGGATGTGGTGGCTTATTATGCTTAATGTGGTGGGTTGTTATGCTTGATGGAGGGAATTTTTTGCATTTTGTGGTCGATTAACAGTCTACTATGGTAGGTTATTACACTTGATGTGACAGAATTTTTTTAGCATAACCTGGTGGATGCACACTACTGGTGATTTATCACGCTTGATGTGGTGGGGTTATCATTCTTGATTTATTGTTATTTTTTGCATAATGTACTAGTCGATAAAAAGTCATGGCAAAGATCTATATATCAAGTAAGAAAAACCACTAAATTCACAACCGCGAACAAAAATACCACACATCAAGCATAATAGCCCACCAAAGTTTGTAGTGCTTCTACAACAGTATGCAAAATACCACTAAAGCATGCAAAAATAGCACCACAGTAATGCACACCCAGCACAGTTTTGGATATAGATTTGCTAACTTGATAATTACGGATTGGGAAAACAAAAACTTGAAAGAGAAGAAGAAAACATATTTACTTGGGCTGGTGTCTGGTGCCACTATCATGATTCCATGTTCAGCAGCTGCTCTTTGGGCACCAGCTTTTGTGATGAAATTTTGTTCAGTGCAAGTTAATCCTTGAAGAAAGGAAGTATGGTCAAGCGTACCATAAGAAAATATTAAGATAGTGAAACCTTTATTGTTTCTTCTATTTATGTTATGGCAGGCAAATAAGCAAAGTGACATGCTTTAGAATTAGGAATTCAGTTATTAAGGAACATGCAAGGAACCTATTAGATGATTTCAGAAGATTTCATATTTCAATTCCTTTAGTCCAAAACAGAGGAAAATTAACCTCATCAACACACTTGAGTTTGTTTTCTCACTTGGACTCTTCAATTAATTCTATTAATCTTCCTGCCGTATCCGACCAGCTGATTGGTGTTTAAAACACAATGCTAATTCGGCTTCACTTTCTGATTGGTGCATTTCGAGCCGCATCTGGGTATAAATTTGGCCTTAGTTCATTGTTTCGGTAATTCTGTTTCTGATGTTCATACTCTGAGGAGTTTCAGACGAAAAAAGCATTTAAGTATGCCCGAAAAATGTTTCTGCTGTTTGAGACAAATAATATAGATAGCCAATACCTGATAGCCAATAAAGTACAGGAACTTTTCCATTCTCAGCTTGTGGGGGAAGAAAGACAGCGAATTTCATTGAGCATTTGAGCTCCTCACTGCAAAGATAGATAAATATTATTTCATCCTTGAAATGGAAGTGTTTACCAGAAAACTAAAAACATCTTAAGCTACTGTTCTTATTGAGTCATTGTTGCAAAAATTTTCACACTGTATACAGTTGGGGGGTTAAGGGCATTTCCATTTTCCATTTCAATTTCAGTTCACACAGTTGCATGGCAAATATAATTCTTTATACACAATACCCTCAAAGATAACTAAATGTAAAACATAAGTGTATGGGGTACCAAAATCTGCAAATCTGTAACCCTCCACTTTATGATCCATGAATCTGTGATTATTTCATGTGCAATACGAAGAGAAGGCAACAATTGAAGGTGTTGCAATACATTACAGGTCTTCAAGCAGGGATTAAGCATGAAAGCTCTTTGTAAGACTACCGAGTTTCTAGATGGGTCTTTTCATCTTGATTTTTTAAGTGCTTAAAATGCCCCCTCTCTTAAAACTTTTAAGGGGGGGGGGGCATTTTAAGTGCTCAAAAAACTCAAGATCAAGATTATGCAGCCTTTTTTGCGGAAAATCCACTCTTTCATCGAAATCCGACATCTTCAAGTGGTTCCAGATAAAGTAAATCCGATCTTTTTTTAAATTTAAATTCCAATTTTCTAAATTCTTGGATTTTCCAGAATCCAAGGTCCAAGTGCAAACGAGAGCCTATTCAACAAACAAAGGGGGCCTTAGACTGGCCTTTAGGAAACAGCTTTGGCTTTTGCTTTGCACAAAATAGTTTGCCAACCTAAAGTTACCTTGAGTGAGTGTAAACTTTGGTAAAACCACCAAAACATTTATTACTTGATGTTTCTTCTATCTTGGACATCTTGGAAAGAGAACGAACGGCTTTGGAAAGGACAGGAGAGTTGTTACAAGCAACTATCAGCCGGGCTCGAAGGCGCTGTGCAGAAGTTGAGCTGAAAATGCAAAAGGGCATCCGATCGCTAAGACCCGAATCTTGAAAGACAAGGCCCACGTGATTGTTGTTGTTGTTGTTACAAACAAGATTGTGGGAATGCAACATCCTCGTTTGCCACCGCAACCAACAAGTTTATGATCATGATGATGATGATCATCATCATCACCATCAACATCATCATTATCACCATCATCACCATCATCATCGTCATCATTACCACGTCATCATCATCCTCATCATCATCATCATCATCATCACCCTCAACATCCATTACCACATTATCATCATTATCATCATCATCATCATCATCATCATCATCATCATCACCATCATCATCCTCATTATCATCATTATCATCACCCTCAACATCATTACCATCAATCATCACTTACTTACCATTATCATTATCATCATCATTATCATCATTATCATCATCATCAACATCACCCTTAACATCATTATCACATTATCATCATTATCATCATCTTCATCATCATCATCATCATCATCACCATCATCACCATCATCATCCTCATTATCATCATTATCATCACCCTCAACATCATAACCATCATTATCATCATTATCATCATCATCATCACCCTCATCATCATTACCATTATCATTATCATCATCATTGACTTAGGTCCTCCCGTGCAGGCTTGCACATCGGGCAGACAGCTGTTTCCACTGCTTTCGGTCTTCGGCCACTCGTTCGACGCCATGCCAGTCACACGCCACAGCCATCAAGTCTTCCTTGAATGACCTGCGCCACGTTATTCTTGGCCTCCCTCTCCTTCTCCTCCCATCAGTTGGTTCCCACCGGATGGCATTCTTGGCCAGTCGGGTATCCGGCAGTCGTAGTACGTGTCCAGCCAGTCTCATTCGTCTTTCCGTCACAATGTCTTGCAGCCGACTTGAGCCCGCGCGCCTAAGAATCTCTTCATTTCTAACATGATCACGGTATGAAATCTTCAAAATTCGTCGCAGGCATCGCTGGTGGAAAACATTTAACATCTTACAATTAGCCGCTGTTACTCTCCATGTTTCACTAGCATATAGTGCCGTTGGTAGTACGATGGTATTGTACAAGCGGAGTTTAATCCGTTGCTCAATTTTAGCACTGTTCCAGATCTTACCCATTCTTCTAAATACTGCAGATGCTTTGCCGATCCGTACTCTGATATCAGCTTCCGATCCACCATCACTTGTAATCACGCTACCCAGATAAGTAAAGGTCTGAACATCTTCAACAGGTTGTCCTGCAACTGTTATACCCACAGCATTCTGTTGAGCTGTCGGTACTTGCAACACTTTGGTCTTTTCATGGCTAATTCGCAGTCCCATATATCCAGCTACCTCTGACAGATTGTCAGTTAACTGTTGCAATCCTTCTCTTGTTTCAGCAATAATTGCAATGTCGTCAGCAAAGTCAAGATCAGCCAGTTTCTGTTGTTGTTGCCACTTGATACCTTGGTCTGTACCATCAATAGCCTTCGTCATAATGAAATCCACTACCAGCAGGAATAAAAAAGGTGACAATATACATCCCTGTCTTACACCAGTTTGGATCTTGAAAAAATCTGTATTTCCATCAGGCAATTTCACACAACAGCTGCTATTTTCATAGATATTTTGGAAGATTTCCACATATTGCATCGGAATACCATAGATAGTCAAGATTTTCCACAGTGACTCTCGGTGGACACTGTCAAATGCTTTTTTAAAATCAACAAAATTAATTTCAATGGGTTGCTGAAATTCTGTACACTGTTCAATGATGTTACGCAGTGTGAATATTTGTTCACATCCTGATCTTCCTTTTCTGAAGCCAGCTTGTTGTTCTCTCAATCTTGCATCTACTGAATCTTGGAGACGCTTTAACATTAAAATGCTTAACACTTTTCCTGGCACCGATAAAAGAGTCACACCTCTCCAGTTATTACAATCTGCCAGGTTTCCTTTCTTGGGTATCTTTACAATGACACCATTCTTCCATTCTTTTGGTACCTGTTGTTGTTCCCAGCAGCAATTGAGCAATTTTGTCATTTGCTGTATCACTGTACCTGCACCATGTTTCAGCAGCTCTGCTGTAATCTGGTCTTGTCCAGCTGCCTTGTTGTTTTTTAGATTTTTTATTGCTTTTTCTACTTCAGCTTCCGTAATGTTGTTCATCTTCACATCTAGTTGTTGTACCTGTACGTCATCGCCATCATTAAAATTCCAAAGTGTTTCTGGATTTGGTTGGTTTAGAACTTCCTGAAAGTGTTCAGCCCATCTTGCCTTTTGCTGCTCTGCTGTTGTCAAAACTTTACCGCTTTTATCTTTGATTGGCACTTCAGTTGGTCTGCCATCTCCTGTCAGTTCTTTGACAATTCTATAGAGTGTTTTAGAGTCATTCTGGCTGGCCTAGTTCCTCTTCTTCTACCAATCTGTTCTTCTGCAACCGTTGTAACTGCTTCTTTGAACATATTCCATTGTTCTTCCATAAAAAGCACTAGAGCACAGCAATTAAATTGAATTCAAAAAGCATAAAATCAAGTTTTTGAGACTTTTGCTACGTTTTGCTACGAAGTTTAAGTGCGGCAATTGCGGGCAAGTGCAGCGCGCCAGAGATCTCGGCGAAAAGTACCATATTACGTAAGGCAAAAGGTATAAAACAGGACTTAAAAACCTTAAAAAGGATTCAAAATAGATATCCAATAAAAACGTTCTCAAATGACTTACCACACGATGATTGTTACTTTTGCTAGCTTTGCCATATGGGGATACGATCCAATCCTCTCTTATCTGTTATTTTTTTAAAAAGATGATTCCGAGTCGAGATTTGTGAGTCTATTTCAGTCCAATAGATATGAATATTAGTGCTTGCAAAGGATCACGGTCTGTGATGATTGGATGTTGTTAGTGCAAACTCAAAATTTTAAAAGCGAAACGTCCGTAAGTTACGGGGGGGGGGTACTTTATTGTTGAAAAGACTAGATGTTCTACTGAAAAATTTTATTTACCGTGGTACCAATTTATAAAAAAAATAACGAAATTTTATACCCCTTTGTACCAATGTCTCGAATATTTGAAACCAATTTAAACACCTAAGGAAACTCTAAATCCGGTGAAAAGGCATTTGCGCTGAATAAGAAACGCATTTACCCGATTTCAACATAAAATTGACTCTAAATACAAACAAATTATCGGGCTTTTTAAAGCAATGCATGTCTAAAAGTTTTACTAGGCACACGGCCTAGCCACTAATCAATTCTTTAACTTTCATTTAATATATGTCCTGTAGTTCAATGTTTCTGTAAATTGCAATTAAGTTTAGCATTTTACCGTTTACTTCTCGTGAAATTATACAAAACTGCAGTGAACAAAAAAAGTAGAATTTATCTGGTTTCTTCAGTTCTATAAATCCCAGGGGGGGTACTTCATTGCTAAAATGACTAGACGTGCCGCCCAGTTTTTCCAAACCCACCCATGTCTGCAAATAAATTCTGTCACTCGTGGTACCCATGTATAGGAAGAACAACGGAATGGTTTACCCCTTTGTACCAATATCTCAAATGTTTGAACCCAATTTTTCTCCTGAGGCAACTCTAAATGCGCCAAAAGTCATTTGCTCTGAAAACTAAAATGCACTTTTATCAGGCTTTTCAAAGCAATGCATGTCTAAAATTTTATATGTATTTTACTACCCATGTGTAGGGATTCTTTATAAAAATTAACCTATCTGTAGCGAAATTGGCGCTGAAAAAGTTATCCATTTGGGCGGCACGTCTAATATAACCAACAATGGAAGTACCCCGGGGGGTTTAAGCATAAACTGTTGTCTTTCTTCCAAGACTCCAAAGTTCCTCAAAGTCTCCTCAAAATTTATTTGCCATCCATTCTATCTTCCCTTAAAAAATGCGGCATTATTGAATAAGGATGTAACACATTGCGGCAGAAGACTTGTCACCATTATCAGGCGAACAAGATGCAAAATTTCCACACGAAATGGAAGGGAGAGACGTTCCACAAGGGACGTTTCTTTTCAAACCGACGCCAATGAATGAATCTGGAGACAGGCAATCATTTTCTTGGTTGCTTACCACACCAATCCTTGCAAACAACGTATTGTGTGCATCTTTGACATTGATGCCTTCTCTATTGCAATTGAGCTGTAAAGATGCACCTGAAATCAACGACTTCCACTTGTCACGTCCAAAATTTGTCGATTTTGTTGTTTGGTCTTTGAAGATACCCAGTAAAGATGCACTGTTAACAGGAAGACGGATCCATTTTGTTATTCCAGCAAACTTTATACCAAAACAAATTGATTTGAAACTTGCTGCAGAAAAAGCTGGGAATTTTGCTTCGTCGTTCTGAAATGACTTCAATCCGTTGATAACATTGAATGTCACGTTATTTCTCCAGTACTCTGAATCGCTTTCGAAAGTAGCCTAAAGAGAACAGAGATGAAGACATTAAGTGAAATGAAAGAATCGATTACCAACTTGCTGCTTCTGGTAATATGTTGATTGCATTGCAGCAAAGTCTTGGTCATAGATTAGTGCCTATCTCTTAATAGATACGGCAAGTTTAATGGCAACTAGTAAATAAGAAATTTTAATGATGTTAGAACTAACTTTGGTCCCATTGACTTTCATTGCTAGAGTCCAGCCTCCCGAGCCACAACCAGGTACGTCATCCATAAGACAAAAATGTTTCCCAGACTTCAGATTATAAAGACCATTTCGATCGGATCTTTGATTTTTGTCTTTGAAAATTTCAGAACAACTCTCATATTCTGGAAAGAAAAGAAATCATCAACCATCATCATAATCATTGCAATAATCGTAATCATAATGAAATCACTACCATCATCATCATCCTCAAGATTATCATCATCAACCTCATGATCATGATCATCATGATCATCATAATCATAATCATCATCATCATCATTACCATCACTATAATTTTCGTCATCATAATCATTTTTACCATCATCAATATAATCACCATCACAATAGTCATCATTATCAAAACCATAACAATTTCTTCATTATCATAATCGTCATCATCATCAGAATCTTTACCATAAAAATGATCATCATCATAACCATCATCATTATCATCATAATCATCGATCGTCATCATCATCAAAACATACACCACACTCATCACTGTCATCATCATCATCATCATCATCAACTTTATCATCATCATCTTTATCATAATCATCATCATCATCATCGTCATCGTCATCATCATCATGACTACCATCAACTGCAATGACGCACTTAAAAAATGTTTATAATTTCAGATCATTAATCCCAACCTGCTATTTCTGCATGTAAAGTTCATTTTAGTTAACACGTGTTTTCTTTCAAAATTAAAATCCTTGTTTACAAGCTGAATTGTTTGCCAAACATGTTTACAATCAATTCATTGGAAAATTAATTGACTTTTACTAACCTTTTCGTTCTCGCTGAAAGATATTAGAGAAGACATTAATTTTAATCTTGCATACTCAAATAACACGACAAGTTGCCAAACAAACGTCACTTTTTTCAGTAAAAATTTTACCCAGTATAGTAATAACGCAAAAGCCGCTTTCAAAGCATCGTCGACCATCAATAACACACGTTGGTCTAGAAAACCACCTGATAAGGGTTTTTAACAAACTGGCATTTAGCCTTGATGCCCTTGCTCTCAGCTTTGATGTTTTATTTTCCACTGATTCCCCACACTGCTCAAAAACATATTTTCACAGTGCCCAGTTTATTGAAAGGGGCTAGCTATAGATAGGTACTCCGAGATCTTGGAGAGGTCCTTCAAACCTAAAAAGGTGTATTTAGAATCAATTATTCAACTCTGTAAATACACGAACCGATTTATTTCAGCTGTACATACAGTAATAGTCTTTTCTACACAATGTACGATTATCTTAGCTCCAATATTGTACCTTTAACTAAGCTGCTTCGCGTATATTTGACAGCAATGAACACAAGTTTGCAATGGTAATCATAGAAAGCAGGTGTTTCAATGTTGTGTTCTAAAATTGATCTGTCCTTAAATTGTGAACTGGAAAATTTATTCTAGCTATAAAAGGCCTTCAAACGTCCCTGTATTAGGCTTTACATAAGGTTTCCTAGGCTCAAATGATTTGTTTTCATGGCATAGACTAGCATAGCAGATTCTATAGTTACAGAACGCACCTTGAATACAATGGCCTTCCACCCCTTTGCATTTTGTTTGGAACATTTGTCAATACCAACATCATGGACTTCACAATTCTTTTCAACATTGCTGCTCTCTGAGGCACTATTGTAGTTGACAATACCACAATAATACATTCTAAGGCAACGCTGTACGCATTGCATCTCGCTTGCGACTTTGTAGGAATTTTGTTTCTGCGACGGACAGACAAATTTTGCATCTAAGGATTCATGTTCGACAACTCCTGACATTGCCTGACATGCACCTAGCAAGAAGGCAGCACATAAAACGCTTTGCATCATCTTCTTAAATCTTTGTGTCCCTGAGATACAAACAAACAGAGAAAAAGTCGATTATCATTATTGATGAAATGACTGAAACAGAGGTACGCACTCTTGCTGCACCAATGATAGAATGATGTGCAATCTACCCAGGTTTAGGAATTTACAAAGTATCTAGAACTAAATCTACTCAGCTCAATTTTTGTTTGAGCAAAGACAAATTTCTTGATTTCATATCTGCCTTTATTTTCTACGCACAGATAAGAATTCTTCGCTTCAAGAATCTTAAAGCAACGCATCAAGATATAAACTCGTTGCTACAGACCAATCTCTTTTTCTTTCCAGAACTGAAACAGGTTAAAAAAGAACAGTTTGTTTAGAAAAACAAGGTAAACAAATACAGTTGACATCCGCTATCTCGAACTCTCAAGGGAAACTGGAATTTGTTCGAGATAGCGAATGTTCGAAATGACGGATGCCCCATATGAATATAAAAAATTATAGTTTTTAAGTCAGAAAAGGAACCCCTATTAACATGCAGGGTTACTGATCCCAAATTTCATCAAACAAGCCTGGTATTTTTTTACATAGGAGTCAAAGCTCATCTGCTTTCATCCCTACTATTGGTGAAATTGAGATAATGGCGATGCAGCACAACTGGAAAGAGAACAGCTTCATCTATTGTATACAAGGGCAGCATGTCACTTAGCTGCTGCCATTCCTGCTCCGCTACACGAACTTATACATATTTTCAGCCTGTCTCGTTGTCCAGTTCAGCAGAAAATTTGGCAAAGTTCGAGAAAAAGAGCAGGTTTTCCCCCATGGGAAATCGAAAATGGTTCGAGACAGTGAATGTTCGAGATAACGGGGTTCGACATAGCGGATGATTTTTCTATACAAACCCTTATACCAAAACGAGGGGAAATGGAAAATCGTTCGAGATAGCGGGCAGTCGAGATAGCGGATGTCAACTGTAGTTCTGATTATAGTTGCCAAACATAGTCAAACAGGCCTTGAGAAGTATATCAGTAGAACAGTTAGAAAAATAAACTCATTTCTGTTGGCCAGTAAAGCACAATTAGCTGCAACTGCGAAAAGGAAATAGAAAGCCTTACAGATGCCGAACTTTGTTATGTTTAAGACTCAATCTTGATGGCGAATCATAAGCTCCCAACATTGAATTTTTAGACAAAAAGCTCAATTTTAAAGACACTCTTCTCAGCATAATCACGCTATAGGAACCATCGTATTTGATACGTAATTAAACAGTATTATTCATTCAATAAAACTAAAAAGACGTAAGAAATAGTTACTACAAACCTTACAGCAACTTCTCCACGAAATTACGCGTCTGTGTATAAAATCTCAAAATTGAGTTTATTAATAAACTGACTTTGTATGAAAGGTAAATAATGCAGTTATCAGGGTTAATGCATTGCGAGCTTAGTCGATGCGTCAAGCCGATTGAACAACAGTCATTGCTTTCAAACTGAAGCATCAAAACTTTGAATTAATGAGAAGAAAAGACCCGTATCAGGGAGGTCGACTACATTGCACATGGTGTAGAAGCTCTAATTCGTCAATGTGCTGGGCAAACCGTTCAAATATTTTGCCAATAGGGCATGTAAATGTAGATTGAAGACATTTTTCTTGGCTTGGCACCAATTGCAAGCTCACGTAGAATAATTCCAATTAGCATCGCGTCCTTAAGTTTTCCTAAAGCAAAGAAGAGTGGACGCCCTCCCCCAAAGAAAATCTCTCACAATATTAGCCAAGGCCGAGGTCGAAATTGCTGTTAACTGAAATAAGGATGGAAAGCAAAGATGCTCAGATATACATTTCCATTTGAAATGAAACGCGAATAAATAGCTATTTACATTGACAAAGCATAGACGAAAATTCCTACACTTATTGTCACTTTTCTTGATTGTATAAGCATCTTATACTTGACATTAGACGTGACTGAACATGATATACTGTTACTGTGATTACCACCCACCCTCCCAAAGTCAGCATAATCAGCATTCATGTAGTCCTAACGCCTACTGGAATTGCCATTCATCTTGTTATGCTTATGTCATGAAATGAAAAGGTACTAAGAGATGCCTCTCGCGTAAATCATGGTACCCAACGGTATTAAATATCCCCAACGGTATTTAGGATGCTTTTCCACGGTATAAACATACTGGTACTGTACTCAGAGATGCCTCAACAATAGTACTGAACATTCATCCCCAACGATACTGCGTACCCCTTCATTGCTACACACGCATTGCAGGGGGTAAGTAAGATTGTTAGCTAACTAAATCGTAAGATAAAGATAGAGTACACACATAAAGATAGAGTACACACCAAGAACTAGGACTTGAGCTAGGTTTTTTTCAAATAAAGGATTGTACCCCCTGGGCCTGTTGGGAACGTTTACCAGCTATACATCCTTTAAGTCATGATGCATTCATATAACTCTCAATAATACTTCAAAGTATATATGTAATGCTAAAGTACCTAAATTCCTATTAAATAAGTTGTAAAACAAATTCTATGTAATACTGAATTATTCAGTCTCTATGAACAAAATTTAATGACAATACTTGATTCACGATTGATTTGATATTCATATTGCCAACGTTAATTATAATTAGCAGACATAGGCATAAAAAATTTTGCACGCCAGGTCAGATATAACACAAGTGCATCAATTAGAAATTTAACGACAAAAACAACAACTTTTAATTTGCAAAACATGTTTCGGACATACACTGTCCATCATCAGTTGATAAATTCAAATTTCTACATAACTTTGTGGGTCATAGTAGAAACTTGACTTGAAATTCAGTAAAATCGAATTGTATGATTATTAAAGTCTTTTGTATAGAACTGTAATATTTAGACACATGAGTTTATTTATTTTCGTTTGAATATAACACCACATGGCGTAAAGAGACTGGACGTGATAGAGTAATCAAATAATAAGAAGAGAGTGACCCAACTAGTTACAACGTAGGCTTATTACATTCGTCGTAGTCTACCCTCCTCCACACTACACCACCCGCTCCAGCTCTGAGGAAACAGCTGTATGTTGTTGTAGTTGTTAAAAGCTGTTTCCGAAATAGTGGGAGGAAGGTAATAAGTCTAGTTACAACGTACAAGATACCTTACATTAAACCTTACAATAGTTACGAAAAACATAACAAACAGTTCCATAAGTGCGCGCGCCTATAACTACATAGTCTTGATTCAACCGAAAATTAAAAGACTTGGCACTGCCAATTTTCATTGTATCAGGATGTAACACATTGCGGCAGACGACTTCTCACCATTATCAGGCGAACAAGATGCGAAGTTACCACAAGAGATTGGTTGAAGGGTAGTGTAACCTAACGTTACACATTTAGGAAACTTTGATAAACCGACGCCAATGAATGAATCTGGGGTGTAGCAATGGCTCTCTCCGTTGTTAACTATGCCAATTCTTGCATACAATTCATCATCTTCATTTTTGACATTGATGCCTTCTTCGTTGCAATGCGGCTGCAGTGACCCGCCCGATATCATTGACTTCCATTTATCACGTCCAAAATTTGTCGACATGGTGGTTTGCTTTTTGAAGATATCCAGCAAAGATGTACTGTTGACTGAAAGAAGAATCCATTTTGTTTTACCAGCAAAGCTAATACCAAAGCAAATGGACTTGAGACTTACTGCAGAGAACGCTGGAAACTTGGCTTCTCCAACATCAAATAATCTCGACCCATTTTCAACATTGAAAGTTTCATTGTTTTTCCAGTATTCTGAATCGCCATAGAAAGTTCCCTGAAGAGAACAGAACATGAATGAAATTCATATTAGACTTAGTGAAAATTATAAATGGAAAACGCACGAGGGGAGTGCTAGAAATGCCCCCTCTTGTTTTCCATGGTGAAAAAGGACGAAATTGTCAAAAAGTCCGAAAATCGGCAAGAAGTAGCCTAAAATAATCTCATGCTCAAAAAGAAGTCTCTTGCAAGTCACTAGTAAAAGAAGGCTTCAGACCTCTATTTTCGGACGGTGCTGTGATTTCGTGGTCATGGTTATGTTTGCATTGGCTCTTTGTGTCAGTAGCTTAGTATGGTGGGGGTTCAATCTGTAAGTTTGATCTGTAATTTTAAGCTTTGGACGTTTAATGATTGGAATCTAATTTTCATTGTTAAGGCTCCTAAACAGCTAAAAGGTCCTATAAAGCTACAAGTAACAGTTAGGAGAAGCGTCTCACAAGTATTACAGCATTCATTCAAAAGCTTTACCAAACATTAAGTGTTTTCGAAGAAGTTAACTTGGTTGGGGGGGGGGGGGTGGGTTATAGCGAAAATTACTCATAATTAGAAAATTAACAAAATAGACCAATGCGTACCTTACTGCCGTTGACTTTCATAGCTAGTGTCCAGCCTCCTGAGCCACAACCAGATACGTCATCCATGAGGCAAAAATGTTTGCCAGACTTCAACTTGTAAAGACCATTGCGATCGGATCTTTCATTTTTGTCTTTGTGAATTTCAGAACAACTCTCGTGTTCTGGAAAGCAAAAAAACCATAAGTCATAATAATAATAATAATTATCATCATCATCATCATCATCATCATCTGATCATGGTGATTATTATCACTGTCATTATCATCCTCATTATCATCACCATCAGCATCACCCATCATCTGTCATCATAATCATCATCATCCTCATCCTCATCCTCATCACCATCATTATCATCGTCATTATCATCATCATCGTCATCATCATCATTATCATCATCATCACCATTATCATTATAATCATCACCAACATCAATATCATCACTATCATCATCATCAACATCATCACCATTACAATCATCACAACAACCATTATCACAAGTTGTTGAAAAATAAAAGGCGAATACAAACCTTTTTGTTCTCGCTGTAAAATGAAAGAGAGAGTTGAAATTATAATCTGGTATATACAAATAACACGGAATCTCAAGATCATGAAAATTTATACTATGATACTACCCCAGCATATGTCTGTAGTCATGAAAAGGTACTAAGAGATACCTCTCGCGTAAATCATGGTACCCAAACGGTATTAAATATCCCCAACGGTATTTAGGATGCTTTCCGTTACGGTACTCAGAGATGCCTCAACAATAGTACTGAACAAACATCCCCAACGATACTGCGTGCCTCTTCATTGCTACACACGCATTGCAGGGGGTAAGTAAGATTGTTAGCAAACTTAATCGTAAGATAAAGATAGAGTACACACATAAAGATAAAGTACACACATAAAGATAGAGTACACACCTTGAACACAATTGCCTTCCAGCCCTTTGCACCATTTTGCTTGAAACATTTGCCATTATTAACAACATAGACTTCACAATTCTTTTCAACATTGCTGCTTTCTGAGGCAATTTTATAGTTGACAATGCTACAGTTGTACATTCGAAGGCAACGCTGCACGCATTGCATTTCGCTTGTGACTTTGTAGGGTTTCTGTTCTGCCGATGGGCAGACGAATTTGGCATCTATGGACTCGTACTCAACAATGCCTGATATAGCCTGGCAAGCAGCTACCAAGAAGCCAGCATAGAATAAGTAAAGAAGCATCTTTAGAATCTTCTTAAAAATTTTATTGCACCTGAAAAACCAAGTAAATAGAAGTTGTGGTTGTGATTAGTTCTGTGTAGCGAAATGCAGACAAGGTCATTAAAGCTTTGTGTTTTCACATGATTAGCCCCAGCATCTGTGAGGTAGATGAGCTAACGAGACCTTAACCCTAGCTGTGCTGTGGGGCTACAATGTCTAGGAATTTTTTAACCACATTCTCGCTAGCTCCTTACACCACAAGCAAGCTAGGTTAGACCACGAAACGAAGCCAGAAGCCCACAACACCTAAAGGGATAGTGAGGGTGAAGGTGAAATGTTGTTTTAGCGTCAGTCACTAGGATCTCAATAGTAGGTTAACTAATCGAGAACTCGACCCTGGCTATGACGTTAACGTGGCTGGGCTCGAACTCTGATAACATTGAGCTCCTAACACCACGAGTCAGCTGGTGAAGGTGAAGGTGAAATGGTGTTTTAGTGCCAGTCGAAAGGATCTCAATAATAGGTTAACTAATCGAGAACTCTACCCTGGCTGTGACGCTACCGTGGCTGGGCTCGAACCCTGTTAACACGCCACAGCACATTCAAAGGAATAAAAACTTCCCAAAAGGAACTAGAGCTAAGCAGAGATTAAATGAATCTCGCATAATTAATTTAGCAACATTGAATTTAGGTGTTCTTTCTCGGAGACCTATTATCTGCCCCAATACAAAAATATATAAGAAAGAGTTCTTACTAACCTTTCAGCAAACAGCGTCTTGAAATTATGCGTCAACCAGACAAACTGCGCTGAATTTATATACAAAGTTAAATGAATTGCGAAGGACAAAAATAATCATTTATTAATCAACGTCAATGCATTGTGGGATTTGGTTCCTAATTGCTAGGACGGGGTCGAAATAAGGGGGAGATGATCGCCGTCAAAAATTTTGGTTGTCACAAATCCTGAGGTAAATAATCCAATAAAATAAAACATTGCCTTTGCTCCTTTTTGTGACCCTTTTACCAGACCTTCCACTTTCTAGAATATGGTCCTCGAGATTTGTCCAAAAACGTTGTAAAACTCATGGGGGGGGCAAAAAGGGAGTTTCCCCGCATTTGTGAGAGTTTGAAAATGTTTTCCCCAGACCCGCCACTACTTAAGACCTGGATACGCTACTGGACGTCCCTGGATGGGCACTGGGCATTGGTAGTTCGCCGATAGTTCGGCCTAGTTAAGGGTCATGATTTCGGACATTTGTCAAGGTTATGGGCTACTTCTTGGGGGAATTCGTTGCCTTGCATGCTCATCCCAACTTTCAATAGCAGTATAAGCCGAATGACTTGCAAAAACAGTTTATTTTTAGGAAACATTTTTCCGCGGTTATGGAGTTAGCCCTCAAAATCATTAAAGTCCTTCTTATTAATTATCCCCTTCCTGAAGCATATATGCGCATATGTACGAGGTACACGCTTTCTTTTATAAGGAGCCACTTTATTAGGAACCTACAAGTAGAAGCCCGAAAATTTAAAGAACTTATACTACTAAAGAGAAAATCATTAAGGAACTGTCCACTGTTGAATATTTTTATCGCTACCAACAATCAAGAATTAGATACCCGTTTCCTTTCGTTTGCAGTCGAAAAATCGCATAAATTGTACGTACGCATGTATTAAATGTTTCCTCGACATAGTCTCGAGTCTTGCTCAGATCCACGTGTCTCATTATGATAGTCATGGTATATATGTGCAGTCAAATTAAGGAACAATGAAGGAACTTTTGGAACTACAATGAACTCAAAAGAGGCCCAAAAATAAGGAACTTTAAGAACTAGGACTTGAGCTAGGTTTTTTTCATAAAAAGTCGGGTACCCCCTGGGCCTGTTGGGAACTTTTACCAGCTATATGTGTCTTTAAAGTCATGATGCATTCATACAATTCATCATTAATATTCCACAGTTTATATTTAATTCCACAGTACCTAAATTCCTTATTGAATAAGTGGGAAACCAAATTCTTTAACACTGAATAATTCAGTCACTATAAATAAAATTCTATGGCAATATTTGATTCACGATTGATTTGATATTCATATTGCCAACGTTAATTATAAATTACAATTCTATTTTACTGAATTGCAAGTCAAGTTTCAACTAGGGCCGACATAGTTATTTCTAAATATTGATACACTTGCGTTATATCTGACCTGGCGTGCAAAATTATTTATGCCTATGTCTGCTAACAAACAACTGTACTAAACTCTACTACAGTAGTTGATTATCAAAGTCTTTTGAATCGAACTGTAATATTTAGATACATGAATGTAGTTATTTTTGTTTGAGTATAACACCAAATGGCGTAAAGAGACTGGGTGTGATAGAGTAATCAAGTAATGAGAAGAGAGTGGCCCAACTAGTTACAACGTACAAGATACCTCACCTTGAACAATACAATAGTTACGAAAAACCTAACAAACAGTTCCATAAGTGCGTGCGCCTATAACTACAATGCCTGCCAAAAGTCTTGGAACACTCGCACTATTTTTACTCACATGGTAGCAGAAAAAACCCCTCCCCCCTCAAACAATGTTGATTTTCTGTGGTTTGCAATATGCCAGAGAACCCGCAATGCATCTTATGTTGTTTTCTTAGTTTTGAGGAAGATGCAGGCTCTTCCTTGGCTTTTTTCCCCTTAGTTAGACGATTTTTCAAGTTTGGATATTTGGTATGAGGTCTTTGTGAAATCTTCGTGACTGACTCACAAGTTTTTAACCCAATGCTCCTACTTACTGCATTTTGGTGGGCTGCAATATTCATTTTGGTGGACGGTTATGAAGTGTTAATGTAAGGTTATATAACTTACAATTGTAAGGCTCATTTTTGGCTTAACCCCTTAGTTTTTGTGGTCCTTGTGGTATACACCCAGATGTCAAATCTTGTGACCTGACTGGGAAGTCCGTTGTGTATCTCCATGTGGGGCACTTGGGGTCCATGTTCCTAGCCCTAACATATAGGGAATATTCTTGCGGGTTATTGCCGAAGCGCTTGTGCAGTTCTACTAGATGCAAGATGCAAGGAATCCTGGCGTAAAATCGGAAAGTGGTGACATACAAAGATATCTTCCTGAAAAGATTTACTTAAAAGTTTGGGTTTTAAACTACCTGTATCGAGATAGGTGTTTTTCTTTGTGCAGAGCTTTCAGGGATGCTGTTATAGCTTGCCACATAAATTTGAGATGGAATTCAACTTTCCCCGCTCGATTGCTAGGAGGTTTTTGTAGCCCCTCTCCATCTCAGCCCTAGTGAGGTTTGCATTGGGTGTATGACAAATTTCCTAAACTTTGGCTTTGCCAGAGTCTAGTATTGGTTTTTTCACCACAACTCAGCGAAGACATGGCAGTCATGCCCGATTTTTAGCCACAGTCTTTGGGGTAAGGTAATCCTCATTTCAATAACAAGAAAGCAAAAATCCTGAATAGGCTAGAGGACCCACATGGACGTAATATGGTGATGAAGCTAAAGACCCTAGGTGCCGTTTGCGAAGTGGTAGAAGCTCCTCATGGAAGATGGCATATCAAGAGTCCCGTCGTACAATTTCACATCAATCAAAGTTAGTGCTTGGGCATTCTGTATTTGGTTGCAAGAGTTTTACGTTGTCCACCTTGAGTTGTTATCACAGCCCGGCCATGGGTTATCAAGTGGATTCATATATCACGATTATGTTGGAGATCTGGGTGGTTATCTAAGATTTAAGTCCCAATGGCATTCATCTTAAGTCAGGGCTATTCGCAGCAACAAGGTCAATGGGGAATCTTGCGAAAAGGTGGCTCTTAAATGCCCGTGATGGGTAAGTTTTTTCATGACTTTGTGAGCTTGATTAGCTCGAGAAGGGTCCGTTTGTTTTAGCCCAAAGGTGGCTCTAAGATGCCCGTGATGGGTAAGTTTTTTCATAGCTTCATGAGCTTAATTAGCTCGAGAGGCTCTGTGCGCTTTAGCCCAGAGATGGCTATAATTTGCCCATGGTGGCTTTTCATGGCCGAGGTGAGCTTGTTAAGCTCGAGGTGGCCTTTGTGTGTTTTAGCCCAATGGTGGCTATATCAAGCCCGAAGGTGGCTTATGTATTTCAATATCAGCACGTGGGTTGCTGGTGTTTCTGCTTGCTTTTCTATAGCTTTATTACATTATCTGTCTTCTTTTTCAGCTTTGCTTTACTTTACTTTACTTCGTTGACTTCCTTCAAATCCTTGTTTTTGTCCACGTCCACTGGGGGATAATCGGACATTCTTGTATTTAGGTAGCCTCTAGATAGGTAGATAGGTTAGGGTTCTCGGTGATTGTGGTGGGTACACTTCGTGTCCTCTGGCCAGAAATTGTATTTCCCATCCAATCACCGATGTATAGCGGTAGGTTGGAATTCAGGCAGTTCAAGGGCCGATGCACTGACGCCCACTTCCTGAAAACATTGAAGTTATTCATCAATATTATCTTGTAAGTATCCCTCATGGTAAGTATTAAATACCAGTTAGACAAGAAAGTTTAAGTGGGGTTAATACTCCAGGAGGGAACATGTTTTTATTTGGGGACCCAAACTTTGATGGAGTCCCCCTCGGATTCCCTACTGTCAGTTAGCTGTCATAATGATTGACGTGTCGCAGTCCTTCCGTTTTATGATAATCATATTGCGTGGGCTACGACGTGCCTTCAGTCATTCAGTCATTCCTGCTCTTGGACACATGAGGCATCGTCAAGCTCAATCCTTTCCTTGACAATTCAGCAATTTCCCTCCCACCCGCCCTGTTATGTAGCCTTTGCCTTCTAAATTACTAGGCCCGTTGGATTTATTTTTGGATTTCTCTGCATTATCTTCCTGCCCCACTACTCTCTGCCTCATATCTTCCCTATTCCCGCGGCTCTTTCTCCGTGGTGACTGGTGCATTGGCCGGAAATTGTATTTCCCATCCAATCACCGATGTATAGCAGTAGGTTGGAATTCAGGCAGTTTAAGGGCCGATGCACTGACGCCCACTTCCTGAAAACATTGAAGTTATTCATCAATATTATCTTGTAAGTATCCCTCATGGTAAGTATTAATATGATCATGCAATAAATAGCATGCTGTTGTGTTGATTGTTCTCTTACATTTTTCTTCCTGTCATTATTGCAAGAATGTAATAAAGCAATCCGGAGACAAACTTCTCTTCATGAGAACATAAACAAGCTGTCTGCATAAAAAAAAACTTCATGCAAAGTATTTTCTGCGATAACCTTAATGTTCTGTAATAAGTCGCATTCGATTTTGCAATGTGGCTATTGTATAAATGAAAGTAGAACTACCAAATCCATCTGGGTGTCTAGCACCGTTGCTCTAAATTCGAGGAAAGTCATTGAATTATTGTTAACCTGTGTTGCCAGACAACTCCAACTGCATTAAGTTCCAAGTATTGCTATTTCAAAAATAGAAATGATGTGCAATTGTATTTTTTATTATGATTATAGCAATAATATGCCCAATTTTCACATAAAGGGGCTGCCCCCCTTCATAACGCCCCTGGGATGCAAAATATTCAATTGTTGGTGCCAATGAAATCAGCACCATCGATTTCCCTAGGTTGGGGACTATTCCCGGCTTTGTATCTCACCGTTTCAGATATAAATTTCAGATAATGCCTGCCAAAAGTCTTGGAACACTCGCACTATTTTTACTCACATGGTAGCAGAAAAAACCCCTCCCCCCTCAAACAATGTTGATTTTCTGTGGTTTGCAATATGCCAGGAGAGCCCGCAATGCATCTTATGAAAGCTCAGACTGTACAAAAGACGAACAACATTGTTTTGGGGGGAGGGGGTTGATTTTCTGTATTTCCCAGTAAGAAAGGGAAGAGGAGTCGTATTTTTTCAAAAACTACGGGGGTGTTCCAAGGACTTTTGGCAGGCATTGTACATAGTCTTGATTCAACCGAAAATTAAAAGACTTGTGCTGATTGTCATTGTATCAGGATGTAGCACATTGCGGCAGACGCCTTCTCACCATTATCACGCGAACAAGCTGCGAAGTTACCACAAGAGATTGGTTGAAGGGTAGTGTAACCTAACGTTACACATTTAGGAAACTTTGATAAACCGACGCCAATGAATGAATCTGGGGTGTAGCAATGGCTCTCTCCGTTGTTAACTATGCCAATTCTTGCATACAATTCATCATCTTCATTTTTGACATTGATGCCTTCTCTGTTACAATGCGGCTGCAGTGACCCGCCCGAGATCATTGACTTCCATTTATCACGTCCAAAATTTGTCGACATGGTGGTTTGGTTTTGAAGATATCCAGCAAAGATGTACTGTTGACTGAAAGAAGGATCCATTTTGTTTTACCAGCAAAGCTAATACCAAAGCAAATGGACTTGAGACTTACTGCAGAGAACGCTGGAAACTTGGCTTCTCCAACATCAAATAATCGGGACCCATTTTCAACATTGAAAGTTTCATTGTTTTTCCAGTATTCTGAATCGCCATAGAAAGTTCCCTGGAGAGAACAGAACATTAATGAAATTCATATTAGATTGAGTGAAAATTATAAATGGAAAACGCACGAGGGGAGTGCTAGAAATGCCCCCTCTTGTTTTCCATGGTCAATAAGGACGACATTGTCAAAAAGGCCGAAAATCGGCAAGAAGTAGCCCAAAATAATCTCATGCTCAAAAAGGAATCTCTTGCAAGTCACTAATGAAAGAAGGCTTGAGACCTCTAGTTTCGGACTGTGTTGTGATTTCGTGATCAGGCTATGTTTGCATCTAACTAGCTCTGTGTGTCAGTAGCTTAGTATGGTCGGGGTTTGATCTGTAAGTTTGATCTGTAACTTTAAGCTTTGGAAGTTTAATGATTGGAATCTTGATATTTCCATTGTTAAGGGTCGTAAACAGCTAAAAGGTCCTAAAAAGCTACAAGTAACAGTTAGAAGAAGCGTCTCACAAGTATTACAGCATTCATTCAAAAGCTTTACCAAACATTAAGTGTTTTCGAAGAAGTTAACTTGGTTGGGGGGGGGGGTTATAGCGACAATTACTCATAATTAGAAAATTAACAAAATAGACCAATGCGTACCTTACTGCCGTTGACTTTCATAGCTAGTGTCCAGCCTCCTGAGCCACAACCAGATACGTCATCCATGAGGCAAAAATGTTTGCCAGACTTCAACTTGTAAAGACCATTGCGATCGGATCTTTGATTTTTGTCTTTGTAAATTTCAGAACAACTCTCGTATTCTGGAAAGCAAAAAAAGCCATAAGTCATAATAATAATAACAATCATCATCTTAATCATCATCATCATCATCATCATCATCTGATCATGATGATTATTATCACTGTCATCATCATCATCATCATCATCATCATCATCATCATCCTCATCATCATCATCATCCTCATCCTCATCCTCATCATCATCATCACCATCATTGTCATCATCATCAGCATCATCATCATCACAATTATCATTACAATCATCATCATCAACATCATCACTGTCATCATCATCATCATCATCATCATCATCATCATCATCCTCATCAACCTCACCATCATCATCATCGTCATCATCATCATCATCGTTACCATCATCAGCATCATCATCATCATCATCAACATCATCACTATCATCATCATCATCCTCATCATCGTCATCATCATCATCATCGTCATCATCATCATCATCATCATCATCATCACCATTATCATTATAATCATCAGCATCATCACTATCATCATCATCACCATCATCACCATTACCATCATCACAACAACCATTATCACAAGTTGTTGAAAAATAAAAGGCGAATACAAACCTTTTCGTTCTCGCTGTAAAATGAAAGAGAGGGTTGAAATTATAATTTGTTATATACAAATAAAACGGAATTTCAAGATCATGAAAAATTTATACTATGATACTACCCCCAAGGTAGGGTTTGTCTGTAGTCATGAAAAGATACTAAGAGATACCTGTCGCGTAAATCATGGTACCCAAACGGTATTAAATATCCCCAACGGTATTTAGGATGCTTTCCCACGGTATAAACATACCGGTACGGTACTCAGAGATGCCTCAACAATAGTACTGAACAAACATCCCCAACGATACTGCGTGCCCCTTCATTGCTACACACGCATTGCAGGGGGTAAATAAGATTGTTGGCTAACAAAATCGTAAGATAAAGATAGAGTACACACAAAGATAGAGTACACACCTTGAACACAATTGCCTTCCAGCCCTTTGCACCATTTTGCTTGAAAAATTTCCCATTATTAACAACAAAGACTTCACAATTCTTTTCAACATTACTGCTTTCTGAGGCAATTTTGTAGTTGACGATGCCACAGTTGTACATTCGAAGGCAACGCTGCACGCATTGCATCTCGCTTGCGACTTTGTAGGATTTCTGTTCTGCCGATGGGCAGACGAATTTGGCATCTATGGACTCGTACTCAACAATGCCTGACATAGCCTGGCACGCAGCTACCAAGATGCCAGCATAGAATAAGTAGAGCAGCATCTTTAGAATCTTCTTAAACGTTTTATTGCACCTGAAAAACCAAGTAAATAGAAGCTGTGATTAGTTCTGTGTAGCGAAATGCAGAAAAGGTCATTAAAGCTTTGTGTTTTCACATGATTAGCCCCAGCATCTGTGAGGTAGATGAGCTAACGAGACCTTAACCCTAGCTGTGCTGTGAGGCTACAATGTCTAGGGATTGAACCAACATTCTCACTAAGCTCCTTACACCACAAGCAAGCTAGGTTAGACCACGAAACGAAGCCAGGAGCCCACAACGCCTAAAGGGATAGTGAGGGTGAAGGTGAAATGCTGTTTTAGCGTCAGTCGCTAGGATCTCAATAGTAGGTAGGTTAACTAATCGAGAACTCGACCCGTGGCTGGGCTCGAACCCTGACAACATTGAGCTCCTGGCACCACGAGTCAGCTGGATTACACCACGACGCCACAGCACATTCAAAGGAATAAAAGCTTCCCAAAAAGAACTAGAGCCAAGCAGAGATAAAGTGAATCTCGCATAATTAATTTACATTGAATTTAGGTGTTCTTTCTCGGAGACCATTTATCTGCCCCAATACAAGAATAAATAAGAAAGCGTACCTACTAACCTTTCAGCAACCAGCGTCTTGAAATTATGCGTCTACCAGACAAACTGCGCTGAATTTATATACAAAGTTAAATGAATTGCGAAGGACAAAAATAATCATTTATTAATCAACGTCAATGCATTGTGGGATTTGGTTCCTAATTGCTAGGATGGGGTCGAAATAAGCAGGGGGAGATGATCACCGTCAAAAATTTTGGTTGTCACAAACCCTGAGGTAAATAATCCAATAAAATAAAACATTGCCTTTGCTCCTTTTATCTTCGTTTTCCGGACCCCCCCCAACTTTTCTAGAATACGGTCCTCAAGATTTGTCCAAAAATGTTGTAAAACTCATGGGGGGAGGCAAAAAGGGCGTTTCCCAGCATTTGCGAGAGTTTGAAGGGCGTCGTCCGAAAAAATTTTTCCCCAGAACCCCACTACTTTAGACTTGGATACGCCACTGGACGTCCCTGGTTCGGCACCGGGCATTGGTAGTTCGCCGATAATTCGGCCTAGTTAAGGGTCATGATTTCGGACATTTGTCAAGGTTATGGGCTACAATCCTTTCTTTTTGGGGGAATTAGTTGCCGTGAATGTTCATCCCAAATTTCAATAGCAGTATGAGCCAAAAGGCTTGCAAAAACAGTTTATTTCTAAGAAACATTTTTCCGTCATTAAAGTCCTGCTTATTAATTATTCCCTTTCTGGGTTCCCTGAAGCAAATATGCGTATATGTACGAGGTACACGCTTTCTTTTATAAGGAGCCACTTTATTAAGAACCTACATGTAGAAGCCCCGAAAATTTGAAGAACTTGTACTAGTAAAGAGAAAATTACTAAGGGACTGTCCAATTTTGAATATTTAATCACTGCCAACAATCAAGAATTAGATAGCCGTTTCCTTTCGTTTGCAGTCGAAAAATCACATAAATTGTACGTACGCATGTATCAAATGTTTCCTCGACATAGTCTCGAGCTTTGCTTACATTCAAGTGTCTCTTTATGATAGTCATGGTATAAATGTGCAGTCAAATTAAGGAACTATTAAGGAACTTTTGGAACTACAATGAACTCAAAAGAGGCCCAAAAATAAGGAACTTTAAGAACTAGGACTTGAGCTAGGTTTTTTCATAAAAATGGCGTGTACCCCCTGAGCCTGTTGGGAACTTTTACCAGCTATATGTGTCTTTAAAGTCATGATGCATTCATACAATTCATCATTAATATTCCACAGTTTATATTTAATTCCACAGTACCTAAATTCCCTATTAAATAAGTGGTAAAACACATTCTTTAACACTGAATTATTCAGTCACTATAGTATATATATAATCAAAATTTGATGACAATATTTGATTCACGATTGATTTGATATTCATATTGCCAACGTTAATTATAAATTACAATTCAATTTTACTGAATTGCAAGTCAATTTTCAACTAGGGCCGACATAGTTATTTCTAAATATTGATACAATTGCGGTGTATCCGACCTTGCGTTAAAAAATTAAACAATGAGCACAGAGGTGGAAAAAGCATCGGAACAGTGGAACCTTGTTCCCATAAATTTTCGGAGTAAAACTATCGGACAAACTTTTGCCGAAAAAGATTTAAGGAGTGAAATCATGATGCACTCTAGTAATATTTTTCAGATTAATTTGGCAGAAATCTTCTTACAAGTCCCCATAAAAGTTTCGACTCGGTTGCAAGCAGTCTTATCAAAGTAAACGCAATTTTTTATAAGCAACTTCGCTCGGCCCTTGTTCAAAAAGTTGCTTATTCTTGGACCTTTTATGGCCACCTTTTAGTAGCAAAAGTTGCTTAGTAGTTGCTTAATTTTAACTGTATCTTTTTGCCCTAAGAATAGTATAGAGGCTAGAAAAACAGCAAAATTTAACAGTGCACATAAAATGACTGGAGTCATTTCTCCCTGCTGATATTGTTACCATTAGAGACTTTGTATTGAAAGTTAAATGGAAACCCCTCAATGAAATGCCTCACTTAACGAGAAACACTCCGCTGATATGCGAGTTTTGACAACAAATGAATGGAAATAGCTTCTATGTTGATCAATCCGCGATTGCTTGCAGTGATATAAATTATCAAAAATTAAAAAAGTTGCTTAGGTTTTTTCTATTGGTACTTTAGGTTGCTTAAACTTTTAGGCCGTCTATATCTTGGTTGCTTATAAGGATATAAGCGGTTGCTTATAAAAAAACTGCGTGTAAATAAGAACCAGGAGACAAATCATAGCCTTCAATAAAAACTGGATATTAAGTCTGTTGTCTGAGGTATACTATCTGATTGATTAGTTTTTAAACAGCAGAGCGGGCCTAAGTCTAGCGGAGGGTAAACAACAGTCACAAGTAGGGAATTTGCAGTTGGAAAACCCCGCAGACAGTTTTTAAACCATAGTCCATGGTTCCAAGAAAGAATAAAATTTTTTGCCATCTTTGAGCAAGCAACTAAAGTTAATGACTTACAAACTTAAGTACCTAAATTTCTAAATTTATAAGTTTTTATTAGTTCGAAGAACTTTGCTGTTTACTTTGAGTTTACTGGAAGTCCTTCGCAATCAAAGTTTCTGCAAACCCAAGATCGAAAACTTTCGAATTTGAAATATTTCTTGAAAGATCTGAGGTGGACAATGTCAACAAGAAAGGCTGTAGTTCTTCAATTGATTTGATTCTTCGCACATCTAAAACCTGTCGACCGTAAACTACAGCCAGTTTTTTTTATAAGCAACCGCTTATAAGCAACCAAGATGTAGAAGGCCTTAAAGTTTAAGCAACGTATAGTACACTCTTTTTTTTAATAAGCAACTTGACTTTCGTCCAGCCCTCACAGTTGCTTAAAATTTTAGACATTTCAGCCCTCAAAGTTGCTTACACGTTCCTTAACATTTTTTGTACCTACTAACCACCCCTGACTTCGCGGGTCAAAATCGTCATTTGTTAGGCCTACAACATGACTTCTGGGAGACAGTAAGTGGCAAAACGTTAGCTAACGAACTTCAACATGTAAAGCATAAGAACGAAGAACAATTTTCTAACACAAGAAAGAGAATAAGCTTGATTGTTTGACTTCTTAGTTGCTTACAGTAACTCAATTGAGCCCTCAAGTTGCTTAATGTTAAGGTCAGTTCAGCCCTAGTTGCGTATTGAGCGGTTGCTTATTTAAAAAAAAAGTGTACCACAGGAAAAAAACCTAAGCAACTTTTAAAATTTTCGATAATTTATATCACTGTAAGCAATCGAGGATTGATCAACATAGAAGCTATTTCCATTCATTTGTCGTGAAAAACTCGCATATCAATGGAGTGTTTTTCGTTAAGTGAGGCATTTCATTAATGGGTTTCCATTCAACTTTCAATACAAAGTCTCTAATGGTAACAATATCAGTAGGGAGAAATGATTCCAGTCATTATATGTGCAATGTTAGATTTTGCGCTGTTTTTCTAGCCTCTATACCATTCTTAGGGCAAAAGGATACAGTTAAAATTAATGCAACTACTAAACATCTTTTGCTACTAAAAGGTGGCCATAAAGGGTCCAAAAATAAGCAAATTTTTGAACTAGGGCTCAGTGAAGTTGATTATAAAAAAACTGTCTGCGTGTATATCAGTCTCTTGGGCTTCAGCATTTTGTGAAAGCATTCTTGATATCTTTGATATACACAGAACAAATTTTGCTAATAAATTATGTTCAGCATCTGTATTCTTGGCAGATTTCTTTTTGTGAGCTTTCTTGTCTTGTTTTCGCAATTTCGAAGTCAACGGTGCATTTATGACGCTCATTTTGGATACATTTTCAACATTAGGTTTTTCATTCTGACTTATTTGAGTGATTCTTTTCCGTTTGACCCTTAGTATTATTGTCCTTTTTCATTTCTCTCGTAAAATCATCATTTTTGCCACGCGTAGCCAGATCGTCGTCTTTTTGTAGTTGGAAATCCTCTCTGACACATTCATTACTTTCTACCTCTGGGGTGTCAATAAATGCCTATCGGTACAATTGAAAACGGGGTATAGCATCATTATGAAGGGCAACTGACAGATCTAATAACTTACAAGCTTCTAAATATAAACCATATCACTTCCCTTTTCTATGGTACACGCCATTGATCCCCAAGAAAGCCTCTAGCGTTCCCAGAATGCCACTCTTCGGTCGCTGATTATCATTCAGGTCCCGCTCCATTTGTAGAAACACCAGAACGAGTTCAGTTATGATTGGTGGCCATAGAGACGTGAGATGATGAGGAGACATGCGCAGTAACTCGAAAACAAAAGAAGACTTGCTCGTTCAAAGCAGGGGCCTAAGAAAAAAAACAGATGGATAATGAATTAATGGGATAATAAAAGTAGAACAAACAAACAAACAAACAAACAAACAAACTGAATATAAAAATCAAAGTATGACATTTTGAACAAACATGCATTTTCTATCCAAAATAGCTTGTAGAGACTATACTTCCTTTATCGTATAGTAAAGTGTAGTGTCCTGGTAGTGTAGGGCCTTCACCTTCGCCTTCATCAGCACTTGCACCCACACCTTATCCTTCACATAGTGTGCTATTTGTGCCTATGGTCTCCGGTTCAAATCTAGGCCAGGAGGACAAATTACAAGGTGTACAAGACCTTGATTTCTGTGATCAGGATGAGCATGAAAAATGGTGTGCCCGTCTCAAAAATTGATTCGGACGTTAGAGAACCACTGGGAACGTAAAAAAACTGGTCGTCACGACGCTCAGTGCTAGTTAAGAGGTCTTAATGAGTGAGACCTGAAAATTAGCAACACCAACCAGCAGTAGAAAGTGAATGTTGCCAGGTACTGGGCCCAGGGAGGCGTGCTCACTAATAGTGCTCCTCATATGAGTGACGTTTTCTTCAAACATTCCCTACAACTAGCTCCAACTTATGAGGCCCCCCAAGGGGGGTGCAAAATCACGCGATCACGCGCAATTTTTTGACGATTCACGCAATCATGCACGATAAATATTCATTTTTAAGTGCATAAAATTTCAGGCGTTGCTCCCCGAAATATTGAGCAGGATCAATATTCAGGATGTCAACTTCGTATATCTAAAAGGATTGGCTTTGAAAACTTCTTTCCACGACGAGTTTGTAACAGGGAACACACACAATTAAGATTTTAGGGGACTTAATTAATTCATCATACGAAAAAGGGCATTTCTGCATTCAAGCAACCTCTCAATTATGTCGCCAATACTGTAAATCACGAAATCACGAGCCATACCTAAGCATTTCACGCGACACGCAGGAGTTTAGATTCACGCATTCACGCGCCAAAATTTCTCGTTTCACGAAATCACGCATGGAAAATGGTCCAATAACGCATCACGCAGAACCGCTTGGGGGGCCTCATTTATGCCTACGATACCTTAAAAGTGGGTAAAAAGATACTTGAAGGAGAGCCAGAAAGAGAGAATTTTCGAACGACGCAACAGATTGCGAACAAGAAATGAACTGAACTGAAAACTCAAAAGAAGAGGAAATTACATAAGACTTTTCTAGCTGTGGTATGATTATAGAAATTAAATTGTAGTTTATTGATTAATTGTAGAGTAAACTACAACAAGACTTTTCTCTCCGCTGCGTACTCTGCCACATTTGGTAGCAGAGGGTAGTTTGTTGTTTACATCTTGAAATTTGGCTATAGTTTATAGTAATAAGAAGAGAGGGAATTGGAGATGAGGATACGTGAAGTTCCTTAAGGGTCAAAGTTTGAAAGTCATATTGCGTATTGCAAAAATATTGTTATCTACTTTATTTAGTATGTAGTTAGTACAGTTTTGAAAGAGGAATTTTTAAAATCAAATCCACAGTTTTATAAAACTTTACAACTATCCCTTCTAAATACCAAAAATTTATATATCTAATAACAAACGAGAACAAATTTTTCTTGGAAAATATTAGTGCCTTTGCGCATGATATATACAGTAAGCGTAACTAATAAACTGTTTTGTTCAGTTTAACTTTTGTTGTTGTTGCAACTTTCATATTTGGTATCTTTTTGCTGGTATTTTAATGCGGACCTGGACCATGTATAGACTCACTACATAAGTCCCACTACTTAGCTCGATGTTGTTGTTGCCGTTTTCTAGAATCGCTCAGTGTGGGACTTATATTCTTACAGCTCTGAAACTGGCAAGCCGCACCAAAAAATTGGCGTCCCAATCAGATTGCAGCATTTGGCAAAGAAATCGAGCTTTTAATCAAAGTAACATTATTCTACGACCCACTTTAGTTTTTCCGAATCTAGGCCCATGAGAGTCTTCAGCCGGAATGTCGGCGACTTGAAGACAAGAGTTGTGAGTCTTGTAAAACAGATAGAAACAAACCAAAAACATCGTTAGATTCGCAATGAAATTTTACAACAGAATTTGAAATAAAAATTGGAATTAATTCTCGAATAAAGGCAAGAGAGCCTTAAGAGTCCCTGGTCGGTAGGATTCCGACTTTTACACACACTGGTAAAATGAAAACGAGGCTTCTTTTTTTAGCCAGTTCCAGAGCTGAAAGGACATGAGTCTCTCTTGGAGTGACAAATCGAAATAAGGAGCGGAAAATAGAGACTCATGTCGTGAGTCTAGACCATGTATCTAATATAATTTCGTAATAAAAAACGACTTTAAAGCCCCGAAATGCGGGTCGTAGATTGACAGCTGACCGTTGTCACACAGTTCTTTTCTCTACCGTCTTTCCTCCGATGGTTGCATCTATACTTAAAAATCTGGTCGGTAGATTTAAAAATTTGAATTTCATTCATGTATGATCAATAAAATCATTGAGCTATGGTTGCATTCTCCCTCAAAAGATGACGGCAAATTCTGTCAGCCCCTTGTTTCTATTAAGGATTTTCAAAAGGAATTCTGGGAAACAAATATCCAACGAATTCAACGTGTTCCTGCTGAGGTGCAGTCATTATATGCGGTTATTGAACGATTGCGAGGCCAATGCTGGGAAATATTCGGACTGAAGCACGACGAACGGACCGAACGTAGTGAGGTGCTGAAGCTGATGTCCGAATATTTTCCTGCATTGTCCGAGCAATCGTTAAATAAAGTCTTTATTATATGGTTTAAAAGACAAAAGAGAATATTTTCGAACTTTGTTGAAGAACGTTTCTTCAAAAATATCATTTGTCAGTATTTCATTTTCCCATTTCAATCTCTCTGAGTTGACCAATAAGAAATTACGTGGCTATATCAATCAGTTATATCAACACCGGTCAATACGGCTTTAACAGACTGATGAAGAACCAATCAGATTGCGCCGTTGCCGGTCTGAACAGCCGTACAATATTGTAAGAATATTGTTCAGCCTCAGCTCCCATATTTGTGTCTCATTTTTCAGCAGATGCCGGTTTTACAATTTTAGAACGAAACTTCATGATTGTTAACAACATTTTATTCTTACATAATAGTAAAATTTTTCTCTCGCTCGATCATATGAGATCATTTTTCTTTTAACTAGATTTTTCGAACAGCGTGTAATAAAGGAAATTATTCCAAGAATTCCCTTCAAAGATCGTTAAATAAAACAAAGGACAAAGCAGCCGTCATAATTTCCGGAAGCTTCTATTCACGTTCGCCTTTGAAACCAAATTGAAATTGGGGTCTATACATCTACAGGTCTATGAGTTTTAATGAAGAACTGGTTGCAAAAATCCATTCTCAAATGTCTAAAGGATTCAAACCGAACTCCAAAAGAAGTCTTTTATTGTTTTCCGAAATACTTGTAGACTCAGCTTTCCATCTTTCTTTTGCCTCTTCTATTTTATCACCCATTACATCAAGTGCATCCTACAAAAGAGCAACTTGTTAAATAAAGGTACCCATTAGCCATGTTGAAGAATGAGATCAGCTAAGATCAGCCTGAGATAAGCTTAAACATTGCAGCTTGCAGTGTGGATAAATCTCCACAATTGTTCCCTGTGATTCTAGCTGTTTCAGGCTTTGTTCCTGCTTTCCCCCGCAATCGTCATTGATCCCCATTTAGCTTCAATTTGCTCAAGGGCGCCGGAAGCAATGCAGGGCGGCGGGGGCAGAAGCAACAATTTTAGGGCAAAACAATAGAAAAATAAAAGAATTTGGTAATTTTCGGAGGGCAGGGGCAGCTGCCCCACTGCCCCTGTGCTTTCGGCGCCCTGAATTTGCTCTCGCTTGTTTGCGGTAATTTCCTTTTTGCTGAGTTGTTCCTCCATCTTCTTCAGTGATTCCCTGTTTGTTCCACCTTGTCACCTCTCGTTCTCATTTATTCCCACCGATTTCTACTTTGTCCCTTTTGTTCCCTCCGATTCCAAGTTATTGTCACTTTGTTTCAGCATGCCTACAATGGTTCCATTCAGTTCCGTTTATTCCCACTCATTCCACGAGTTCCCAGCTTTTCTGTTTGTTCCAGATTTTAGCGCATGTTGGCTAATGGTTTCCTAATGAGTTTGTTGTTCAAACTGATGCCAAATTTCGAAGACTCGGAACAACCTCTTCGATTGTTTTGATTGTATGCATTTGAATTGCAATTAAAATAATTAATCAACTCAATGATTGTTTAAATTGTGTGCACAGAGAATAGAAATTCCGATCTTATTGTTACAACATTCCTGATTCCTAGGTATCTTGGTATGTATGTATCTAGGTCTATTTCTTCCGGTTTGCCGAAAACCCCTGCATAATGTTTGAATCCTTCAAACATAAAAAAAATAGCAACGCTGTAGCAATGTCCGAAGGACGCTGATGATTATGATAATAATGATGAAGATAATGTTAATAATGACGAAGATGACGAAGAAGAAGACAACGATGATGAGAATGATGATTATGTTGGTGATGATGATGATGATGACGATGATGATGATGATGATGATGACGATGATGATGATGATGACTTTGAAGAGGATGATAATGACCATAATGATAATGCTAGAGACGATCATGATGATGAAGAAGCCAACGATGATGAGAATGATGATTATGTTGGTGATGATGATGATGATGATGATGATGATGACTTTGAAGAGGATGATAATGACCATAATGATCATGCTAGAGACGATCATGATGATGATTATGATGCTCGACGACGACGACAACGATGATGATGATCACGTTGAAGACGAAAATGATGATCATGTTGAAGACAATGATTGGTGATTGTGATGATGATGGTGATGATGATAATGATCCATTATGATGATGATGCGATTGTTGACAATGTGATCAGATGAATCTTTCCTGGAGGAATCCTAAAACTTTAAATCGAAAATAGAAAACCTCTAGTAACGTATATGTACTAATAAATTTGAGCTCATAGGTTAAACTGTGTAACAAATAACTCCCTTCAGTGCACCGAAACCTGTAATCTTCGCTACAAATGATGAATTTAATTCTAGAATCTCCAAAAGCTATCATAACAATTCCCATACAATGCAGATGACTATATTCGATAATTAATAGCACTTTGAAGAATTGATTGCCAACTTTGAACCATTTATTTTCAGATGATTTTCGAAGCCGCAAACTGTTTTGAAAAAAATTCTTCTGTCTAACTTGGCAACAATTTCTACTGCGCCACAATCTCCTCCTCATTTCACACGAAAATATCTTACATGTAATAGGACTTCTAGAAACCTCTGAGAATAACAACCCAATCAAAAATTGTATGAAAATATTTAACATAAAAAATAAAATCAAATTAGATTTGAGCAACATTTTGCAATATTGTAGTCAAACTTTTTTTTGAAACCCGACCGAGCCGGCTTTTTTGGGAGAAAATCTTGGTGTCAAATTTTTAGTTTCCTGCATCGTGGATCGAGCTCACAACCCTTAGCGCCAGAAACAAGCGCATTATTCCACTGCGCTACACTAACAGTTGATACTAATTGATGTTTTTGGCAAGCAATTGCATTTTGTTAATTATGCCCACTAACGACAACACTTATCGGCGATTTCAAAGTTTAATTCCTATCATTTGTGGTTTATCTTTTGTTACGCGGTTTGGCAGGAAAAAGCGTCTATATGCCTGCCTACCTATGCGTACATGCGTTCCACGACACCCTCTTAATATGTCCTTCGGACATAACGAAGACTATAAATTTTGCCCTGGCCAACAATCAAACAATGTTTGTCAAACATTGGAGATTCATTTTACAAGCAATGCTTGTCCGTCTTCACTTTGCGTTTATATGGAGAGTGGGCCAGCCGGCTCATGCGAGGTGACTGACAGGAAAGAATGGAAAAGTGTTAATAAGTAAGGCATGTAAACGCTCTGAAAAATATCTCGCCTTACTGAGCTAGCTTGGCTATATGATGGCTGACCAGCCTCCATGTAAACAGGAGCAGCTGTTTTCTCCAAATTAGATTTAGACAAGGATATCACTCACAAGCAAGCAAGCAAGCAAGCAAGCAAGCAAGCGAGCAAGCAAGCAAGCAAGCAAGCAAGCAGGCAAGCAAGCAATTTTTATTTGTTAACGCACGTCAAGGGCTCTGAAAGCTGTCTAGCTGATGTGGACCTGCAGCTTGTGCCTCCAGACTGACAGAACGAATACCCTGGGTACTCATCTACTCATTTACCGACATCGGAAGGAAGGGCAGCAGGAGTTGGCTGTTGTTTTGTAGAAAGAGGTTGCGACGAGATTCGAACCCACGACTTCACGATCGTGAGCTGAACGCCTTGACCACCCGGCCACACCACCAACAAAGTGAACAAAACATTGCTTGATAAGTAAGCAACATTTTATAGCAATGTTTCTGGAGTTTTCGGAGTTGTTTTTCGGGGAGTTTATATGGCGCGAATCTCAAATGTTTCACCCACAAAATTATTCTAAAAATAAGCAACAGGCTGGCAGAAAGGGTGGCTAAAACCGAAGCGAAGTGTTCTTTTAAGAAATTGTATACACTTAGTCCACACTACGTGAAAACAATCAGAAGAAACTTAATTAGAAGGTTGGTGAGAGACGGTTCCAAGATCAGCCCTGGCCAAACGATCAAAAATTGTTTGTTAAACTTCTGAAATTTGCTTCTTATGCGAAGTGTTTTACCGTTTGACCACAACCCCGGAGGGGTGGGGTGTGAGTGGCAACTTCAATAGTTTCGTAATAAAATTTGACCCCAAAATTTATGAAAATTCTAAAAGTATACCCCAAAATTCACAAAGAAATATGAATATAATAAATAAAAATACTCAAAAGTCTTTTTATAGACTTATACAGGTGAAATTTCTTTGGCAATTATTGTGACTTTCTCAAAATTGATCATCTTAGCAAAAATGATACCCCGTAATTTAGCAAATTTGATACTCCAAAATTTATTTTTCACCCTTAAAAGGTACCTCAAAAAATGGCACACCCCGCACCCATATCGCCAAACATTTCTAATCAAACATTTTTCGCTTCCAACAAGCATAAATATTTTTAAAGAATATCTAAAGAATAAAGTTTTACAAGAATATTACCAAGAAATACTGCTTGTCCAGCAATGGTTTGTGATGTGGCCAAAAGATCAAACATTCCTTAAGCAAATCTCAAATGTTTGACCAAAGATATTTGATCGCCTGGCCAGAGCATGTTTGTGTTTGGTTATAGCATAGTCATTAGCATCGTTTTGAATCTGTTAATTGGTTGAAAATTACTGTCTATAAAACCTAACTGAAACGTAACTTACGTGGAGAATATTTTCATACGCAGATTCCATGTTGTCAATTTTGAATTGAAGATTTTCAATTATCATGTCCTTTTCTTCTACAATTTGCTTCTTTTCTTCTTTTGTTTGCTTCAGTTCTTTTTGCGTCAAATCTTTTAAAATGAAAGAGTCAAGAATAAAACCTCGAAAATGTCATCACATAGCTACTAAATCAGATATGGTCTTTAGCTAGTCTTGTTTGAAAACAAAGATACGCTAGGTTTTTTATCAAACGCTTATAGGAAACTCTAGTAGCCACTCCGTGAAAAATTAAGAAACTTTACTAAAAACTCAACTGACAATTAGGAAACTACTCCCACGTTGTAACTTCTGCGTTGTGCATTCTTTCAGTTCTCCTGAATCGGATATCAGGGCTCGTCAGTGAGTTTCAGTATCTCAGATGTACAATAGAAAGTTTTCTTTTGAGCATGTTAAAGGCATTAGACCAATGTAAAAGGGGCTCACGCCTTTTTACTGGAACTATGCCTTTAAGAGCTTGAGTGAGAAAATCTTGATCTGTAAATATTTTGTTCTTAGTTAGTAATTTTGACGAGGTTGTCTTAGAAACCATCTAGTTGAGATTGGCCTTAAAGTGCAGTAGAATACTCCGTAAATACTCCTTCTATTTACTATGTTGAAACTCTACGATACAGAGTTTGTAGGTCTAGCAATCAGCGGTTTGAAGATTAAGATCCCATAATATAGACTGTGGCCCCAGTTAAACTATGCTGGCATGATATCGTTGCGTTTTGATTTTCGTGCCGTCATAAGATTTTGCCAAGCAGTTACACGAGTGCAGCGCCATGATTTGTGTTTTCACATCATTGATGAAGTGAGAGAGATTGAGATGGGAAAATGAAATACTGACGAAATATGTTTTTTGAGTAAACATTCTTCAAAAAAGTTCGAAAATATTGTATAATGTTTTAACACCATAAAATAAAGCCTTTATTGAACGATTGCTCGGACAATGCGGGAAGATATTCGGACCTCAGCTTCTTGTACCTCACTACGTTCGGTCCGTACGTCATGCTTCGGTCCGAATATTTTCCAGCATTGACCTCGCAATCGTTCAATAACCGCATATTATTGAGTCAAGTTTCGTATCGCTACCAGTTTGGATCTGATCGCGTTTACACAGGAGCTAAACAGAGCCCGAGAAGAGTCAGCTCTACTTCTAAACAGATCCAGAACTGGCTCTACACAGGGCAAGAAAAGGCACGGATCAAAGACATCACGTGTAAATGTAAGGCGTTTTTGACCCGCGGGGGGGGTACTTCCATTGTTCGTTATACTAGACGTGCCCCCAAATGGGTAACGTTTTCAGCGCCAATTTCCCTACATATGGGTTGATTTTTCGTAAAGAATCTCTACACATAGGTAGTAAAATATATACAACATTTTAGACATGCTTTGAAAAGCCCGATAAAAAGTGCGTTTTAGTTTTCAGAGCAAATGACTTTTCGACGCATTTAGAGTTGCCTCG